>SKCR01013336.1:0-427639 GCA_019454045.1 Zanthoxylum bungeanum | reverse complement strand
CAATGAACATGAAACTTTATATGCATCATATACACATCCAAATGCACAACAATATATAAAAGACCCAAAGTTGGTGAATTGGTCATTGTAATGGGCCAAATTTGGTCCAAGGGTAAAAACTGTCTTTCACCTTAAGCCCATCAGCATGTTAGGCCCGAAAATAAGGACCAAAGCCCAAAGAATTATGTATTATGTTATTACAATTAAATCATAAACTAACAAAAAGCATGACCACTCCACTTAACCTAATTCTAGCATTAATCACCCACCACTCCACCACTCCACTTACCTAATTCCAGCATTAATCCTCACTTACTCCAAAACCATTACCAAATACACCAACATCAGATCATGTTTTATCTATAAATATGAAAAGAATACGGGAAGAATTCATTCAAGTCTCATTTCTCTCACCTTAATACTTCAAGCTCTCAATCCTTGATCCTCTCATATATTACACGGCCCTCACGGCCAAACAAAGGAAGTAGAGGTAATATTCAACCTTACTTTCCTACTTTACAAATTTATTTCGTGCCACTGACTTGGGCGTCGGAGTATACCCGGTATCCACCACACCGGTGGTAGCCTACTTCGCCCACTCTACTTTTTTTTTGCAGGATTGCTAGTGCCCAACTTACACAATTCTGATTGAGGACCCTTGGCGAATTCCGGAGTCCACAATTTGGCGCCCACCGTGGGGCCCTAGCGATAATTTGCAAACAAAGATTCTAAATTCCTACTACACATTCACGGCTTAGTCACTCATGGCTTCAAGCAATGAACAAACACCCGATCCAGTGGCATCACAACTAGCCATGCTACAGGAGAGATTGAAAGCTTTAGAAGAGGAAAATCTAACCATACGTAATTCCAACTTGAATCTTCAGAAACAGTTGGAATTGGTTTCATCACCATCCCAGCATCATGATATCTCAGATCAGCCCAACAACCGTATCACTCCAGCTAATCTCTTGGGAGCATTCAACGAAACAATTGATAACATTCCATCAAATGATGAGGACCAGAGGGACCTGCCAAAATCTCCCATCAACCAAGCTCAGCAAGTTGCCATCGCTATGAGAAGGGAATGAAGGAATTTAAAGAAGCAATCATGTCCAGCCTACCAGGTGTGAAACTATCAAGAAAGAAGAGCAGAGCTGGAACCATTTCTGATACCCCCTTCCTTCACGGAGAACATCATCCGTTGAGTTACCACACGAAAGTTCAGTCCACCAGACATGAAATTATATGATGGATCTACTGACCCAGACGACCATGTCATCCATTACAAGTACAAAATGATGTCAACAGGCTTAGCTCCTCATCAATGGGAAGCTGGAATGTGCAGAGGATTTGGAGAAAACTTTGGGTGGTCCAGCTCTTACATGGTTCATCAACCTACCATACAGATCCATCAAATCTTATCAACAATTAGCAGACAAATTTGTTGAACATTTCGCCAGCTCTTGCAAACTTGAAAAAACTACTGATGATCTTAGTGCCATCCTACAACGGAGGGGAGAATCATTGCGAAGCTATGTTGCTCGATTCAACAAAGAAAGAATAACAATTCCAGACCTTCATCAACCACAGCTGTGGAGGCTTTCAGGAACGGGTTACTTTGTGAAAGAGGACTCTACAAAAAGCTGACCAAGTTCCGGTGCTACACGATGGACCAGGTTATGGCTCGAGCCCAAGTCGAAATCAGGTGGGAAGAAGATAAAAGGAATAAAAGGAAAGACATTTCCTCCTCCAACATGCAAAGCGAAAGAACAGCCCATTCTACCAAACGACATAAAGAATTTACAAATATGATGCCTAAGCGTCATTCGGAGAAATGGAACCATCCAAGGAAAGAACATCAGCCCCTCCAAAAAGGTTTTGATCAAAGACCTCCACCATACAGAGCTCGGGAAACAATTCCGATGGAAAAACCCAGACTCCCAGACTACAATTTTTCTATATCTCCGGGAGAGTTAGTCTTGGTACTTAAAAAGATGGGAAATGAAGTAAAATGGCCACCACGCAACAGAGAAAGTTTCAAAAATAAAGACACAAACAAATGGTGTGAGTTCTATCGAGACTACGGCCATACCACAGCTGAATCTGTGGCGTTGAGGTTGGAAGTACTTGAGTTGTTGAACAAAGGGTTTTTAAGGGATCTACTTACGGAGAAGGGGCAAGCTACTTTAGCTCAGAGGAACGAGAAGGATGGACATGGGGAAGCACCAAGTCAACCTCCACCAATTGATAACACCGTGAATTTCATTTCAGGAGGATCAGAGATTAGTGGAGTATCATATTCAGCAGCCAAACGACATTCCAGAGCAATTGTGTCAAGCTTCAACATTCCACGACGTCTTTAGAAAAAATGGTTACAAACCTAATAATGGAGTTTCCAGACGACATCAACTCTGGTAGCATGAACCCTCATCATGATGCCTTAGTAATCTCTCTACAGGTGGCAAATTTCATGATCAAACGAGTTCTGGTAGATACAGGATCCTCACCAACATCATCTTTACAACAGCCTTGGCAGACATGGGAGCTGAATTAGAGAAAATTAACAAAAGGACGACTGTGTTGATTGGATTCAGTGGTGAACAAAAATTTACCTTGGGAGAAATAAGCCTTCCAGTCTACGCAGGGGGAATCAACAAAATGACAACCTTCCTAGTCCTGGATTGTCCTTCAGCTACAATCTAATTATTGGGAGGCCATGGATTCATGAAATGAGGGCAGTATCGTCCACCTATCATCAAACTCTAAAGTTTTACAAAGTGGGGAATTCAAGAGATAAGGGGAGATAGAGTTGCTTCCAGAGGATGCTACCGACGACAATGAAGGCAAAGGTCCATTCAGCATAGCAATTACAGAACGAACCTCATTCGCAGGAGCCCACACTTCCAAATATTGAAGAATTGGATGAGGTTCAAATCCATGACAAATATGCAGACCATAAAACTCAAATTGGAGCAAATCTAGATCCCAGACTACGGGGCAGACTTAAGTGAATTCTTGCGAAAACGGCATGATCAGTTCGCTTGGTCGCATGAAGACATGACTGGGATTGACCCCAGCTTGATTACTCATCAACTCCATGTGGATCCAGACTACCCTCCAATCAGACAGAAAAGAAGGAAGTTTGCCCAGAAAGAAACCAGATCATTGATGAAGAAATCCAAAAATTGTTACAAAATGGTGCCATTAAAGAAGTTCAATTCCCAGCCTGGTTAGCCAATGTGGTGGTGGTACGAAAGAAGAATGGAAAATGGAGAGTTTGTATCGACTTCACAGATTTGAACAAAGCATGCCCAAAAGATTCATTCCCATTGCCTCATATTGATCAAATGGTTGATGCTACAGCTGGACACGAATTGCTAAGTTTTATGGATGCATATTCTGGGTACAATCAAATCCTTATGCATCCAGACGACCAAGAGAAAACAGCTTTCATGACCAATAGGGGCATATTCTGTTACAAGGTAATGCCCTTTGGTCTCAAAAATGCAGGTGCTACATCATAGGAATGGTCAATAAAATGTTCTCACAGCAGATTGGAAAAACAATGGAGGTGTATGTAGACGACATGTTGGTGAAATCATCGAAATCTGATCAGCATCTGCAGCACCTGGAAGAAGCATTCAAGGTGATGAATAAGTATGGGATGAAATTGAATCCAACAAAATGTGCGTTTGGAGTAGCTTCTGGGAAATTCTTGGGATATGTCGTTACACGACGAGGGATTGAGGCAAATCCAGATCAAATCAGGTCCATACTTGAAAATTCTCCAACCTGCCCAAAGGAAGTCATGCGACTAGCAGGGAGAATTGCTGCGCTGAACAGATTCATCTCCAAGTCGACAGATAAAAGTTTTATGTTCTTTTCAGCCATTAAAAAGACAAAAAACTTTGAATGGACTCCCGCCTGCGAACAAGCTCTGAAGAGCTGAAGTAGTATTAACATCACCACCATTGTTGTCAAAACCACTCGACAACGAAAGGTTATTCTTGTACTTGGGAGTGTCAAACCAAGCTGTGAGCGCTGTTTTGATTCGAGAAGAGAAACACACCCAACTTCCAGTCTACTATGTAAGCAAAGCATTACTTGATACGGAGTCACGTTATTCGCATTTGGAGAAATTGGTACTGGCCTTGGTAATGTCAGCCAGGAAGCTACGACCATACTTTCAAGGGCATCCTATCAGTTTACTCGGAGTACCCCTTGAGGAGCATACTACACAAGCCAGAGTTGGCTGGAAGATTAACAAAATGGGCTGTCGAATTGGAGAACACGACATCACTTACCAGCCAGAACAGCAATCAAATCTCAAGCCTTGGCTGACTTTGTAGCAGATTTCAGTCCAATTCAGAATCCCTTGGAAGGTACCGAAGTCAATTCAATCCAATCAAATTCACTTTGGAAACTTTCAGTCGACGGTTCTAGCAATAAAAAAGGATGCGGCCTTGGCATAGTGATCACTACTCCTGATGGGGACATACTACAACAAGCAATCAAATGTGGATTCCGAGTTACAAACAATGAAGCAGAATATGAAGCTTTAATAGCAGGAATCAGCTTGGTCAAAGAGCTTGGGGGAAGGAGAATCGAAGTGAAATCAGACTCCCATTGATAGTGAATCAGCTCCAAGGTTCATATCAGGCACGAGACCCTCAAATGTTATCCTACTTAAGAAAGTTAAAGAAGTCCAGGCGACATTTCAAGAATTCAACATATCTCAGGTTTCAAGAAGTGAAAACACTCAGGCAGACGCGTTGGCTACCCTTGGGTCGACGATGCATGGAGACAAACCACAATCAATTCCAATAGTGTATTTAAATTGGCCATCAATTTGGAAGGAGAACAAGGAGATCAGCACCATCACTTCAGACGACTCGTGGATGACACCACTCATGAAATATTTGCAAGATGGACTGCTTCCCGAAGATAGAAATGAAGCAAGAAAGATTCAAAGGCAGGAGGCAGCAAGATTCACCATATTTAATGGACAGCTATTGAAAAGGTCGTTCTCTGGACCCTACTTGAAATGTCTTACTAATGATCAAGCACAACATGTACTATCAGAATTGCACGAAGGAGAATGCGGAAATCATTCTGGAGGACGAAGCCTTGCCTCACGCGCCCATTCGACTGGGTATTATATGGGCCAACTAGAGAATTGATTCAGTCAATTACACAAAGAAGTGTGAAAAGTGCTCATATTCCACATCTTCCACCAGAAAAGCTGAATCCTATCCTATCCCCATGGCCGTTCATGAAGTGGGGTATGGATATTGTAGGGAAGCTACCCCCGCCCCTGGACAACGAGTCTACATGCTAGTCTTGACAGATTATTTTTCAAAGTGGATTGAAGCAGACTCCTTTGCCAAAATACGAGATAAAGAAGTTCAAACATTTGTCTGGAAAAACATCATATGTCGTTTCGGCATTCCCAAGGAGATTGTAACAGATAATGGCTCCCAGTTTATTAGCCGACATTTTCAAGACTTTTGTAAAATTGGGGGATCAAGTTAAGTTTTTCAACCCCACGCTTTCCACAAGCTAATGGGCAAGCCGAGTCTTCTAACAAGACACTTTTGAATACTTTGAAGAAAAGATTGGAGAAGGCGAAAGGATCATGGGCAGACGAGCTTCCTGGAGTATTGTGGTCCTACAGAACGACCATCCGTTCTTCCACTGGAGAAACTTCTTTCTCTTTGGCATTTGGAACAGAGGCAGTAATTCCAATCGAAGAAACCATTCCTTCTCTACGCTACCAGTACGCTGGTGATGAGGCAATCAACAGTTGATGTATATGAATCTAGACACAATCGACGAAAGACGAGAAAAGGCAACCATACGACTTGCATCTCATCGACAAAGAATGGCGAGATATTTTAACAAGAATGTGAGGAGCAGAACTTTTCAAGAAGGAGATTGGGTACTACGAAAGGTTTTCCAAAATACCAAGGAAATTGGAGATGGGAAATTGGGGCCAAACTGGGAAGGTCCATACGTCATCACTAAAGTTATTGGTCATGGAGCCTACAAATTACAAACCAAAGAGGGAAAACAAGTTCACAACAGCTGGAATGCAATACATCTAAAACGATTCTACCGGTAATGATTACATACTATTGTTTAAATTTAACGTTATGCTTGTGTAATTTGATTCGACGTTTAAAAAAAGAAAATAAAAAAAAATAGTCAAAAGTTTTTATCATTGATCAAACAAAATATTAAGTACAAGAAAGTCAGTTATACAATTAAAAGTTTTCAAGCTACATCCGGGGCAGGAACATCTTGAACTGGTTCAGCAGCACAATCTCCATCCGGCTGGCATCTTCCTTTTCCTTCCCCTGACCTTCTATTTTCTCCTCCACAACTTCAATCGCCCTCTCCTCACTTTCAGGGCCAATCAGCATTTCAGATTCTTTGCTCTCCTCCCCAACCTTCTTCGACTCAATCTCCTCACCCTTCCCCTCTTTACCTTCTTCGTTTGTTGAAGAATGCCCTGATATGAAATGATCATACTCTTGAATCCATTTTTATGGCTCCCAAGAACCAGTTCTTCCTTCGATGAAGTCTTTCATCAAGTCACTCCTCTCTTTCATCATGGATTCAAGAGCAATCCCTTCAATCTGCTCGACAAGGGCACTATTCTCCTTCTTTACGTTATCAAAGGCCGCCTTATAATTTTCAATCATCACTTCAGAAATCTCCTTCTCCATCTTAACTGTGGCCTTCGCTTCCACCAGCTCTTTCGCCAATTCCAGATTTCCCTGATTCTTCTTCTCAAAAGAAGTCTTCATTTCAGCCATCTCCTTCCTCATAATCCCCATCGATTCTCCATATCTTTTTGCTTCCTCAGCATCAACTCCGCTTGGCGCTGCATGAAAAGACTGCACTCCATGGCCTGAAAATATATACGACTAAGCATCGTTCGACAAACTGTTAAAGATTTCATGTTTAAATCTATTTACCTGGTAATTCAATGCAGCCGACTTCTTCATTGCTTCGACAGCCCCCATTTGAGTGAGCCTTCGATCATCTTCTTCCAACAGGAGGTCCTTAATAAAAGGATTAAGACTCGACGGTCTGAAATTGCAGTCGACCCTGTGGGGATTTTGACAGTGATATTCTCAAAATCATCTTCAACTTCAGCTACCTTCCTCTTTCCTCCTTTCACAACAATACCAGTCGACTTCTCCTTGATTGGTAGAATTTCAGTCGACTGAGGCTGAGGCAATTCAGGAACACTCTCCTCTGGTTCCTTCATTTTCAGCTTCCTGGCCTTCTTTCTACTCTTCAGTTCATCATTGAAGCAACCTTAACTGGTCTCGACATTATGTCCTCTGCGCATAAAATTTCTCTTGGAGTTAAAGGTTTTATAAAAAACACCCCCCGTAGAGTGCATGAATCGACCAGGTAGAATGGATGACTTCCAATACTTGATTACAAAGTGCCAAAGGCGTAGATATACCTTCAGATTCGAAGATTTCTTTCCACACTTGTGTCTTCCTTAGTCTTCTTTCTACCAAAATAATCCTCCAATCTCTTTCTTCGACAGAAGAGTTGTAAGAGCTTGGGTATTAGAAAGGATTTTGGGGGTTCTGTCGAATGACCTGTTTTTGAAAGGACCTGCAAGACATATAACAAGTTGATTAGCTGCATACGACAATCAGTATTACATTACATCATTATATAGAAAGTATCGATACTCACTAATTAAACTCCAGTACTCAGAGACACGACCCATTCCAGTCGACCCAAAAACCCCCTCATTCCTCACGAAGAAGTAATCAGACTGCCAATTACCCCTATCGTTTGTCGGCAAACCCATTATTAACTGTTCTCTCTTTCGACGAAGATACAAAGTATACCTCCCTTTCTCGGTTAAATGCTCTTTCAAGTAGTATGAATATGCGATGTCCTTCACTCCAAAAAGTAAACCTTTTTCGAAAGATAAGCATTCAATCGACAACAGAATCCTCCAAGCATTAGACATCAACTGCGAAGGAGCAATCCCATAGTGATATAAAACCTCCCAAGCTAACCTTGGAATAGGAAACCTGAGACCATCAGTAAAGGGCCGTACATAAAATCCAATCCACCCGTCAACTTTGTAGTCTATCCTTTCAGTCGGTAAAGGAACCCTTAATTCCATCGACTTTGGAAATCTATATTTACACCTAAGCTCCATTAGCAGACTTTCTGTCATTCGACTTGCTGGGTTTTTTGTTAATAAATTGGTCGGTTCACTTGTGCTAACCGGACCACTCGACTCCCCTATTGCTGCTATTGACCTGATGGGAATCGCAAGCATAGGAACTTGGCTCGACAAAACAGTAACTGGTCCTTCTTCGAAGAATTCTTGACGCGCCCATTCCCTCATTGATGCCTCTTCAGTGGGTTCACTCGACGACTCTTCTACATATGTATCAATTTGCTGGCCTAAGCTATCTAAGGAGTCTCCATTCGACATTTTTCACTAATTAGCTGATAAACAAATTTTCTAGGGATTATGTTTCCTAAAGATCAAACTCACTACCAATTCTCCAAACAAGATTCCACCAAACTAACTTAGTTTCAAGAGATCAAACTACGTAAATTAGCTAAGAAAAGTTTGAATCTACTCTAGAACAATGAAAGGAAATGAAGAACATGAAGAAGAAGAAGAGGTTATGAAGAGTACCTTAGAAACTTTGAAGCTTTCTCCCAACTCGCTGATAAGTGTGAATGAAGCAAATGAACCTACGAAGCCACTCTTATACTACTTTGAGGCGGTTTATTTTCCCGCCAAAAAGACGCCTCGTATTTGCCGTTAGGTTTTGCTCTATTTGATGACACGTGGAAAACCTAGAGATCTTCATCATCTCCTGGACTCATGACGAGTCAAGTAAACTCCTGAACCACCGTTTGGTTCAGTCGACAAGGGGCAATCCCCTGGACTCATGACGAGTCAATTAAACTCCTGAACCACCGTTTGGTTCAGTCGACAAGGGACATTCCCCTGGACTCATGTCGAGTCAAGTAAACCCCTGAACCACCGTTTGGTTCAGTCGACAAGGGACATTCCCCTGGACTCATGTCGAGTCAAGTAAACTCCTGAACCACCGTTTGGTTCAGTCGACAAGGGACATTCCCCTGGACTCATGTCGAGTCAAGTAAACTCCTGAACCACCGTTTGGTTCAGTCGACAAGGGACATTCCCATGGACTCATGTCGAGTCAAGTAAACTCCTGAACCACCGTTTGGTTCAGTCGACAAGGGACATTCCCATGGACTCATGTCGAGTCAAGTAAACTCCTGAACCACCGTTTGGTTCAGTCGACAAGGGACATTCCCATGGACTCATGTCGAGTCAAAGCATACTCCTGAACTGCAGTTTGGTTCAGTCGACAACGAACATTCCCTTGGACTCATGAACTCCTGAAACTCTATTTCAGTTCGGTCAAGACACGTACTCCATGACCCTAGATAAATCAGATGCATGCAAACAGAAACCACGTTTTTGTATATATTTTGGACGACATTTGGCAGAAGGTAATACACTCTTACGCTCTTTTTCACATACGACACGGATAAATATACTCTCTAAAACAAAAGTTCTTTGACTTAGAGAGTAAGGGACAAACTGTATGGGCCAATTTGGTCCAAGGGTAAAACTGTCTTTCACCTTAAGCCCATCAGCATGTTAGGCCCGAAAATAAGGACCAAAGCCCAAAGAATTATGTATTATTTTATTACAATTAAATCATAAACTAACAAAAAGCATGAACACTCCACTTAACCTAATTCTAGCATTAATCACCCACCACTCACCACTCCACTTAACCTAATTCCAGCATTAATCCTCACTTACTCCAAAACCATTACCAAATACACCACATCAGATCATGTTTTTATCTATAAATATGAAAAGAATACGGGAAGAATTCATTCAAGTCTCATTTCTCTCACCTTAATACATCAAGCTCTCAATCCTTGATCCTCTCATATATACACGGCCCTCACGGCCAAACAAAGGAAGTAGAGGTAATATTCAACCTTACTTTCCTACTTTACAAATTTATTTCGTGCCACTGACTTGGGCGTCGGAGTATACCCGGTATCCACCACACCGGTGGTAGCCTACTCTCGCCCACTCTACTTTGTTTTTTTGCAGGATTGCTAGTGCCCAACTTACAAATTCTAATTGAGGACCCTTGGCGAATTCCAGAGTCCACAGTCATGAACCCTAATTTTTCAATTTCATCAAATTGGACAAATTAGACCAAATTGGTTAAATCAATTACTTCAATCATCATTCTTCCATCCAATCTAAGTCTCAACACAATGAAACAACTCAAGATCAAATCTAGGTCATCTAAGAGTGGGTCAACAACTCTAGATTAGCAACAAGGTTTCCAAAACCATAAAAGAACACTTATTACTACAATAGCCATAAGCTTCCTTCATCATACATGCTCTACACTTTCACCAAAACTTCCATCATCAAAAACACAAAGAATAAAGAAAGAAATAACCTAAGAACATCATATGTTAAAGCCTAGATCCTAAGGAACATTTTCCTTTCTAATAGTAAGTTGGAGAAACTTACTAAAATCCAAGCTTTCTTTGATTTCTTCTTTCTTTCTCACAAGCTTTCTTTGGTTTCCATTAATGGAGTTTTCTTTAAAGTGTATTAGGTTATGAATAAATGAAATGAAAAAACAATATATACTTGCACCAATAACACCTTGGCCGAATTTCACTAAAGGAAATGCAAGTCTTGTAATTTCAATTTCATTTCACTTTACATTTGATCAACTTGGTTAAATATCTAAAAACAACTTTAAAGACATTTAATTAAGTCAACAAATGCAACTAAGAAAAATACAACTCTTATATTTTAAGTGTATGGCCGAATTTAGCAAGAAATAAAGAGAAAGATATTTTCATTTTTCAAACAATTTTGAACAAATATCTTAAGAAGTCAAAATCAATTTGACAACCTTTTTCTTTAATGTAAAGTCAAACATTTACACTTATAATCATTTCCTAACTTTATCATTTGGTGATATATTTATATTTTAATTATATTAATCATTTAACAATTAAATAATTAAATAATTAATTAAATACAAATATATCAAATATATGTATTATATTTACATTAAATATCTCAAATACATATATTGATGATATATGTCAAATGCCTCTATTTGACTATTTATTAATGTGTATTTAATAATATCATATATTAAATACAAATACACATTAATTAGGAAATGACGGTCCGGCCCGTTTGCATGTATTTTTCGTTTAACGATTAAACGATTTATAAATAATCATCATTATTCATAAATGTTGCTCTAGTGCTCTACGAGTATGTTTCATTATTGAGACTCTCTAGATTCAGGTATATCCGTCACGAAATCCAATTTCGTGTCCATAATCTATCCACCCGTAGATTATGACGATCACAGATAATCTCGCTGAATCATACAGGTCGAGGTCATTGCATACGTATAATCCCTCCGTCACAGTATCCAGATAATCCCAGAGATATAGATGTAAACGTCAAATCTCTATAGGTATTATCTCGTCGACGTATCAATTAACAATCTTTAAATAACACTCGGAACTTACTTCCGATGTATACTCTGGCCACAAATTTAACAGACTGCTAATTATATATGGACTACCTATGCTCTGTACACAGAACTGACGGATCCTATCTTGATACACACAGGATATCCTGAGGATCGGTCTACACCCAACGAACAGGCGGAGGTCTGATCTAAATAGATCGGTGACGTGACTGTCATCTAAGTGTGGAGGATGTCTCATACATCCACAGTGGTATCTCAACTCGAAGGACCACTATGTTACTCAACCCGAGAAGATTCTTATTGACGTTGGAGTACCATCCATTAAGAATCTTCGGTGAGCCGTTCAGTATTTATACACTATAAACACCTACACATCTATACGAGTCTCCCTAGACTCATGGTTCACTGGGATAAACCATCGGACCAAGTCTCGATATACGACATGTACTGGTCTTAACAGATTTGACTAACCGACCCATGTTAGTGAATCTTGACCAGGAACTATGTTTGATAATATATATATAACAGTGACACTTCCCAAAGTCAATTACAAACTCCCTTTGTAACTGTGTACTGTATTATATATTATCGGGCATTTGTCTAATATATACATATCACTAAACCACATTTAGTTTCAATCTAATAGTAATTAGATCGAATACGTACATAAGAACAAGAGGTGCAACCATAAATAAGTAATATTATGGAATAAGGGGATGTTCGTATTCATGAATCAGACATAAATACGGTCCGGATTGGCGCTCTGAGCACCAACCCCAACAATAAGAACATTTAGAGTATATATAACCTAGAACTATTAAGAGAATCATAGAGAAATCTAGAACCTTTTAGGAAAATCTAAAACTTTCCAGTGTTGCTAAATTATTCTAGGTGCTTCTAGAACTTTATTGGCTCTTCTTCACAATTCTCTTTTAACATTTTGAAATCTTCTAGGTCCTATTAAATTAGCCTCCTATGCAAAATATTTGGTATTATCTGTTGGACAATTATGACCCATAGCGTCACTATTTGTACAGATCATGGTTTTGTTGTACAAATTAACTATGTGACAAAGGAGATTGCACTCTTATCATTTGTGATTAGATCACCTAGATATATAAATGATAGGAGATCCTTATGATTTGTTCCTGGATTGAGAATGATATGAGACAGTATCAGTCCACAAAGGATAAATCATTAAATATCCCTAGTCAGAGTATTATCGAGATTGGACATCGATAAATATGTAAAAGACTAGTATTGCACTTGTGCGCGTTGTGAGGGCATAACGACATAGTTCTCATATATTTGGGTATAGGATACTCATGCAAGTGTAATAGGAGGTTGTGTTTTACCGATGGTACAGGAAACAGCTTCGCTCTGGATAGACCCCCTCGGAATTCCATTGGTAGTATGACTATGTGTCTATGGAAGTCCGAAATCAGGGTAGGTGTATTTGGTCTTAAGTTGAGACTTGCACCGCTAATACTTGCGACAATCAATATACTTTGGTTGCGGTCGTCCATGGCTTTAACGGGTTCTGTGTACGCCAATGTTGGGTATATTGAGAATCGTAGTGTTTGGGTGTGATGTCAAGACGGAAGTGTCACTCCAGTCATATGGAGATGATGGTCACGTAGGATACGGTACTAGTACTATTAAGTACTGCAGTCATCGGGATAAAATGACAAGGTCATGTTTATCCGATTATAGAGACTAGTTACCAGACATCTGACATGTGCTTCGTACGGGGCAGACACAATTCCAGCCCCAGGCCTAGCACGTGATCATCCGATACTGGACAGAAATACGCAATACAACGTATACTACGCCTGATATAGATCCTTTATTCTTGTAAGGATATTTCCGGAGAATTGGGTAGGCATGGCGCTTTGCTAGAGCCCAACCTTGTCTTGTAAATCGGTATAAACGTAGTACGAGGTACTTACGTGTTCGGATAGTCCGACGACCGAATTTACTGCCAACATATCCGGGGATCTCACGGGTCGCTTCCTGAAGATTCACAGATGACGTATGACTCGCACTCTAAATTAATCTGGGATTAATTAGAAGAGAGCGAAAATTAATCTTGGATTAATTACGGAGATATTTTATCTGGGATAAAATATCATTTAAAGAGAGATAACGATTAATTTGGAATTAATTGATAAATTAATATATTCGATATATTAAACGAAATTAGATTTCGACGCGGAATTAAAATTAGATTTTAATTCGGGCGAACGAATTAATTTAGAATTAATTCGTTAGCGACGTGAATAGTAATTATGCTTGGCATGATTATTTAATTAAATTAGATTTAATTACGTCGCAACGGAAAATTCGTTAATTTGGAATTAGAGAACCCGAGCCCGAGATTATTTGCGAGCGCATTCGCATTTCGAATTCGAATGCGACACGCAAGTCAAATCAAGCGTCAAATCGCTATTCGCAACTAGCGTCACATCATTCGTCAATCAAGTGATGGATGTCTTTCACTTTGAGTGATTGACGCAAGTCACTATTCATGATTGATGGATTGATGTGAGTTGATGGAGGTGGTTGGAGCCATTTATGGCTTGACTTTTGAAAGAGAAAAAATTGTATATGTTTATTTTGTTTTTAGAAAAACATAAGCTAATACACTTTTTCTCTCCTCTCTCTCATATCCTCTCTTTTTCTTTCTTCTAAAACACGCCCAAGGGGCTGTGAAAAACCCCACTAGTTTTGGTTACTGCCGAGCAGTGAAGGGAAGCCAAGTGTGGGATTTTGTGGCAAAATCACAAGTGCTAGCACACTTACGAGACATGCGAAGATGATAGGGAAGTCCACCCATGAGCCGGGAATCATTTGATGAAGCTTGGAGCTTGTTCGAGGAGCTCAAAAATAGAATATGGAGTGGAGGCATAAAGTTCGTTTTTGTTGTTTGCCGCGTCGCTCAATCGCTCGATGTAAGTATTCCGCAACTTCTTCGATTTGTATTTGCACTTATTTCATGCTTATTATTGATCTTGGGACCTTAATAGAAACCAACAATGGCATCTAGAGCAAGTTTGAGCATGAAAAAGTTTAGGGCTTAAAATTTTGGTAATTTGTATTTGAGCATGATTTGAATGAATTGGATGTTTGAGTATGCTTAATACATGTTTAATTGAATATTGATTGGATCAATTTCATGAATTTGTGTTTGGAACATTTTCCCCAAATTGAGTAGGCTTGGCCGAATGAGAAGTGCCCTATTTAGTCTTGGATTTTTTGAATTTTGATTCATTGGATGAGTTAGAATCATTCGGGAAATGTTGATTGCGGATTTAATTTGATTGAAACCGAATTGATTTGGAAAATCCCACTTGGCCGAGACTTTGAGCATGTAATTATGGGTTTGCTTTTAATCAAAATGTGTTGGACATGTGATGATGATAATGAGCATGATTAATTGTATAAATTGATGTTTTAGAAATGTTAATTTGAGTGATTAATCATGATATACACTTTAGGTTAATTAAATGTGAAATTGGATTTTTTTTTTGTATTTAATTAATTGGGCCTTAAAATTGGATTTGGGCTTTTGTGTTGTAATTGGGCTTATTGAGCATTGTTGTACAAAGTTGGGTTTAGGCTAAATTGGTTGGATCCAATTGGGCCCAAAACCGCATCCATAAAGCCCATATACGACAAATAGACCTTTAAAGTTTAATTGGGCCTAATGGGCCAAGATTGATTTCTAGGCTTATGGGGTAACTCCCGGATTGGTTTTGGTTATTCGGTTTGACCCGAGTTGACCAAAAGTCCACGCCTTAAGAAATTAATTAAAAGCCCATTGGACTTTAATTAAATTAACGTTGGACGTTAATCGGGCTTTGAGACCCGTAGCGATTAATTTGGAATTTAAGTCGTAAAATGTTTATTATTAAAGTGTAGTATTTAATTTGGAATTAAATAGAGAATTAGAATTAAGTGCATATTGAATTAGATTTAATTATGTAGTTTAATTTAATTCGAGAATTCGTACTTTGAGTACTTATTCGCAAAACAAGTTTGACTCGAACAAAATCAAATCGTTGTTTGAACATTGGATGGTCACTAATTATCAGATAATTAATTTGATTAGATTGATTGATAACATGCTTGTGTGAATACATGGTTGCGATGCATGAATAATGTATATCGGACGGATATTAGATGGGTGGACAATTTTAGAAATTGTTGTAATAAATTTGATTTATTAATTGGACCTGCGTGTCCAGCCTTATACCTCCATATTCTTTGTATTCTCTTCTCACATATTCCCCTCAATGTAAATGAGGTTTCTTTAGAAGTGTAGTGAAACGGGTAGAAGTAATACATGTGCTAGCGGGAGAGAGAAAGAGAGAGATTTGATATAGGATCAATGTGTAAAGTATCCATCTGAATATCATTATTATTTATTATACGCGCTTTATTATGTATTTAGAATGCATGTTTAAGGGTGTATGATGATGAGAACTTAACAAAGATAATAAATTGGTTGCCAATTTGCACTCGAAAAACCCTCGCAAAATATTAAGCGTTTTTCCTTCAATTGAGTGATTCTCACTCAAGATCCGAGACTGTCATTGGCTTGTTGACCAAAGTCAAGGCCTTTTTCCGTCGAGGATGTGTTTGAATCACGAGAGCTTTGTTCCATATTGGTGTCTTGTCCAAGTTGTGGTTTGTTGGCCAAAGTCAAGACCACTTCTTGTCCATCGACATTGATTACAAAGCTTTCCGTGGTCAATGGGTCGCGCTTAACTGGGATCACTAAGTTTGTTGTGCCAAAGCCAATGCTTAGTTGATTCAGAGGAAAAAGATTAGGTAATACATTGGATGTATTGGAATATATAAGAAATGTGTTTCGGACTTGGATGTCCCCCTACCGGATCTAGGAATTGGATTGGATCCAATCGATCTTAGAGATCTACCTAGTTAATTATCATACAATTTGTTGGCCAAAGTCAAGATTGTGTGATATTTAACAGGATCCTAGCCCACTAGGAAACACGGTTTCCCGAGTACTCGATAGAGGGTTAGAGGCTCGCCGAAAAATAGTGGGAGGCAAGAATTGAATTTGCAATATTCGTTTAATTACTTGCCATACGCGCTCAAACAAATATCATTCGTCAAATCAAATAAATGTTAGTTGGACTAATATTTAAATGTTATTTTTTAATAAATAGTTGGACTATATTCAAACTATTCATTTATAGTTGATTTTATAATTGGATTATAGTAATCAATATAATTGATTTTAATCTATTAAATTATAGTTGATTAAATAGTTGGACTATTGTAATCATTATATTAAATAGTACCGAAATCGTTGATTAAATAGTTGGACTATTAAAATCAAGATAAAATTGAAAGATTGAAATTTAAAACATAATCCTAGGGAAAATGTATTTAAATGGTTTAATTTTCAAATTGAGAATAATATTTCAGGATGGTCCTGGAAAATAATAAGTTACTTTATTTGATAAAATAACCTATTATGTCTAAGCCGGAGTTAAGCAAATAGTAGAGCATAATCTTTGGAAGATTTATGTGATGATAACTTTAGTGCTTAATCCATTAAGCTTGTCGCAGTAGACTCCTTAATTTCTTTATCAGAACTAAGGGTTAGATCCTTAAAGTATGATAATGAAATTGAAGGATCTTCATAAATCTATACTTAGATTTTAGAAATACAGAATTGCAATAAATAACTCTTGGAGAGTTAATGATTATTCTCAATGAGACAAAGTCAAAGTTTGCAATAAGGCAAGTAGCGCAAGGCGCATCTTACTTCGATATTCTAGAAGGCCAAGGCTTGGCCAAAGGCTTCTGGAGTGTTGAAACATGCAAAGGCAAAATCATTATAATCTTCTGGGAAGATAAAAGGCATATCCCAAAATGTCTGCCTAAATTGTGGCAAACGGGATCGCGGAAGCGTGACTGCCGTTTGGACAAGGCAAACATGAAGGAATTGAAGAACGGGCATGGCTCTGAATTCAAATATGTATGTCAATATTATGTTCACTACTAGTATTAAAATTAGATTTTAGATACTTAGTGTGATATATATATATAATGATGTTCAGAATCTGCTATGAGCAGGATACTGACTTCAATTGAGATTTATCTGCGAACTGGAAACGGGATGAAAATCGATGTTTTAACCGTAGATACCTAAGTTTAGGAACTACCTTCGGGTGTGTACCTAAATTAGGAAACTGTTACAATGTAACTAGTTTGACTAGATACATATTCTCTATATCAGTGTTTAACCCGCTGCGGGTGAACCTTTATATTCTAGAGTACTAAAGTGTTCCATTATATAAAGATGATATTGAGATATACACATTAGATGTGAATAACATAATTTATATTTTGAATATAAATAAATCTCAAATATATAACATGACAAACAAATAGCTCAAACTGATTTGATCAGAAGAAACTAATTGTGGCATTGTTGTCTGGGACACAATCAAACAAGACTCGAATATCCACACTTTTGAAGAGTAGGTACTAGGACTGATCTGATTCCAGTCAAATAAAGTCTACGAATCTAGTTTATAGGGCAAAGTGCCTATAACACTATTTACTTGGTAAAAGTGTAAATGCCACCAATCTGTTAGCCCTAGTTCATAGTGAAGCAAGTGGGCCCGTATCTAGCTAGGCTAGATGTGGATATGAATATTTCGTGACCTATACGGATGTGGCATCGCGTTATGGTTATGTGTCTCTTTTGAAACACAAATCGGAAACTTTTAGAGTTTTCGACACGAAATAGACAAACAGATCGGCTATAGTATTATACCGTCACGGTTAGGGGTGTGCATTAATCGGTTTTAACCGATTAACCGAACCGTTCCGACCCATTTTTTTATTACGGTTCGGTTAATTCGATTAAATCGGTTATTGCGGTTAAAATTTTTAACTTTTTCGGTTATTCGGTTCGGTTACGGTTATGAGATTCGTATAATCGAACCGACCGATTAACCGAAATTAAACCATATATATAGATATATTTAATCAAATGTTAGTTAGAATCGGTATTTTTAGAATCAGATATGTGATCGAATTAGTGATCCAAAAAATTTAATACGTCAGTGGTTCGACCGGTTGAAACGTTCCAAAAAATCGGTAAAACCGACCTACATCATATATAATTTTACTAATTAAAAATTATAAAAAATATTAAATTTTAATTTATTGGATTGGTTAATAACCGAATTAACCATAACCGACCGAAATATAATGGTTAATTGGTTAATGGTTATGCGTCATAAATTGGTTAAATCGGTCACACTTTTATTTAACCGAAAATTTCGGTTACGGTTAAAAAATCAAGGATTAACCGACCGAACCGACCGATGCACACCCCTAGTCACGGTAAGACCGTAATAGAAAATACTTAAGCAATAAGTTTCTAATATACTTGAAAGAGTATAGTATTCTTTCAATGAGGACTCCTCCCGGAACACGTCAGTTTGACGGTGTGTCCGAACTAAGTAACCGAATCTTGTTGGACATGATAAGGTTAATCATGAGTCGCTCTGAGCTACCATTTCCTTCAACGGATAAGCTTTAAACAGTGCAAGAACTTATTTTGAATAAGGTTTCATAAAAATATGTCTGACATATATCATATTAGATATGAACGGGAAAGAAACCAGGTTTCTCATTCCTGATTATTTGGGTATGCTAGGCATATATTTGGATGATACCAAACTAAAACCCAAATAGGATAAGTACCAATTGTAGGTTATCCTAGGGATACCAAAGTATAGTACTTATACAACTCACAAGAGAACAATTTAATTGTTGCTCACCATGCGGTTTTCCTAAAAGGAATACCGATATGCAGTGGTAAGTGGGAGGATAGTAAAGCTCGATGAAAATCAGAGTAATACTGTTCAAGGCACTTATTCCTTAATGGAACATAAATGGTTCATCAAGGATGAAACTATTATCATTAATCTTCGAATACATAAGAACCGCGTAGGTCGGAGAGAGTCAGAAAACAACCTGGGGTATGGGTTTCTGATCTCGCCTCATAAAGATGTCTATCTTATTGAGGTATACCAACTGACTACGTATGAGGAAGTGATACAAGGTATCGACTCCCAAATATGACAAAGTGTCATGAATCCGAAATGGATTCCATGTATATCAACAAGTTTGGATACTAGTTGAAGTACCGCAAGGCATTGTGCCTACTGGTACTGTATAAGTCTTCAAGGAAGACATACATGGATGGCAACATACCAACGTATAAAGCTAGGCTTTTAGCGGAAAGGTATCGTTATCAACATTGTGTTGATTTCGATTCAACCTTTTACTTGTTGCCACGATAAATCCATTTGAATAATGCTTGCTAACGCTGCATGTTTCATTTATGAAATATGACAGCTGAACGGGAAAATCGCTTTCCTGAAAAGGAAACCTTTTGGAGGATGTTTAAAACATCCTGACGGTTTTGTCGTACCAAAACAAGCAAACAAGGTTTGCAGATTGTTCGATCCATATTTGGATTAAAGCAAGCATTAGGTTCTTGGAATTATCGTTTTGATGTAATCATAATAGTTTATGATTTAATTCAAAACGAAAAGGATTCTTGTGTATATAAGAGGGTAAGTGGGAGCGCACTAACAGTGGCTGTCCTATAAATAATGATAACATATCATTACTTGGAAATGATATTCCCATAATAACTATCGGCGAAAGCTTGGCTTTCGAAAACTCTCTGTGGAATTGTACATTGAAAAATGTACGCTACCTGGTGTCTCATACGATTTGAGCATATGAAGTCACAAACAAACCAATCTAAGTGATAGTCACTAGATTGATGTTAAGAACATCTGTTAGTATCTTAGAGATCTAAGGATGTTATCTTAATCTGAGGAGATGTAGAACTTGAAGTGACTGGGATCACTGTAACAAGTTTCCTAAACCGATAAAACGACTATAAGTCGCAAACGGTACTATACAGTTTGAATAACGGAACAGTGAGCTGGAAATCTTCCAAGCAAGGTATTGTTACCGTATAAACAACAAATGTGGGTTATTGATGCAGCTGAGGCGGCAATAGAAGCCTTCTGGGTCGATAAACAAATCTAATTAGATTAGATATAGTTCTTTTAGCAGCTGAGCTAGGCGTCAATACAGGCTAAAGAATTAATGGTCTCATCAACGATCCAGATATATACTTCGATATTCATCTGATTCATTAAGATCATACATCGTGGCGATGTGATGATTGAATAAATCGCATCAGATGATAATCATGCAAATCCGCTGAAAAAAGAATTTCTCAGCAGTTTGAGCCAACCGTACATAGTTCGGGTGTAAGACACTCGAGTGACTGGCTATAGGCCAAGTGGGAGATTGTTGGACAATTATGACCCATAGCGTCACTATTTGTACAGATCATGGTTTTGTTGTACAAATTAACTATGTGACAAAGGAGATTGCACTCTTATCATTTGTGATTAGATCACCTAGATATATAAATGATAGGAGGTCCTTATGATTTGTTTCTGGATTGAGAATGATATGAGACAGTATCAGTCCACGAAGGATAAATCATTAAATATCCATAGTCAGAGTATTATCGAGATTGGACATCGATAAATACGTAAAAGACTAGTATTGCACTTCTGCGCGTTGTGAGGGCATAACGACATAGTTCTCATATATTTGGGTATAGGATACTCATGCAAGTGTAATAGGAGGTTGTGTTTTACCGATGGTACGAGAAACAGCTTCGCTCTGGATAGACCCCCTCGGAATTCCATTGGTAGTATGACTATGTGTCTATGGAAGTCTGAAATCAGGGTAGGTGTATTTGGTCTTAACCTGAGACTTGCACCGCTAATACTTGCGACAATCAATATACTTTGGTTGCGATCGTCCAGGGTTTTAACAGGTTCTGTGTACGCCAATGCTGGGTATATTGAGAATCGTAGTGTGTTGGGAGTGATGTCAAGACGGAAGTGTCACTCCAGTCATATGGAGATGATGGTCACGTAGGATACGGTACTAGTACTCTTAAGTACTGCAGTCATCGGGATAAAATGACAAGGTCATGTTTATCTGATTATAGAGACTAGTTACCAGACATCCGACATGTTCTTCGTACGGGGCAGACACAATTCCAGCCTTAGGCCTAGCACGTGATCATCCGATACTGGACAGAAATACGCAATACCACGTATACTACGCCTGATATAGATTCTTTATTCCTGTAAGGATATTTCCGGAGAATTGGGTAGGCATGGCGCTTTGCTAGAGGCCAACCTTGTCTTGTACCTTGTCTTGTAAATCGGTATAAACGTAGTACGAGGTACTTACGTGTTCGGATAGTCCGACTACCGAATTTACTGCCAACATATCCGGGGATCTCATGGGTCGCTTCCCGAAGATTCACCGATGACGTATGACTCGCACTCTAAATTAATCTGGGATTAATTAGAAGAGAGAGAAAATTAATTTGGGATTAATTGCGGAGATATTTTATCTGGGATAAAATATCATTTAAAGAGAGATAACGATTAATTTGGAATTAATCGATAAATTAATATATTTGATGTATTAAACGAAATTAGATTTCGACGCGGAATTAAAATTAGATTTTAATTCGGGCGAACGAATTAATTTAGAATTAATTCGTTAGCGACGTGAATAGTAATTATGCTTGGCATGATTATTTAATTAAATTAGATTTAATTACGTCGCAACGGAAAATTCGTTAATTTGGAATTAGCGAACCCGAGCTCGAGATTATTTACGAGCGCATTCGCATTTCGAATTCGAATGCGGCACGCAAGTCAAATCAAGCGTCAAATCGCTAGTCGCAACTAGCGTCACATCATTCGTCAATCAAGTGATGGATGTCTTTCACTTTGAGTGATTGACGCAAGTCACTATTCATGATTGATGGATTGATGTGAGTTGATGGAGGTGGTTGGAGCCATTTATGGCTTGACTTTTGAAAGAGAAAAAATTGGTATATGTTTATTTTGTTTTTAGAAAAACATAAGCTAATACACTTTTTTCTCTCCTCTCTCTCATCTACTCTCATTTTCTTTCTTCTAAAACACGCCCAAGGGGCTGTGAAAAACCTCACTGGTTTTGGTTACTGCCGAGCAGTGAAGGGAAGCCAAGAGTGGGATTTTGTGGCAAAATCACAAGTGCTAGCACACTTACGAGACATGCGAAGGTGATAGGGAAGTCCACCCATGAGCCGGGAATCATTTGACGAAGCTTGGAGCTTGTTCGAGGAGCTCAAAAACAGAATATGGAGGAGCAGCTCACTGCCACTGCCGTGACAGTCCATGGAGGCAGAAAGTTCGTTTTTGTTGCTTGCCGCGTCGCTCAATCGCTCGATGTAAGTATTCCGCAACTTCTTCGATTTGTATTCGCACTTATTTCATGCTTATTATTGATCTTGGGACCTTAATAGAAACCAACATTATCATGGGTGCATGATATGCGGCTCAAAGTATAAGCAACTGAAGAGGACCCGAATAGAAAGCGTTATATAAGTGAGAATTTAATATTCAATTAAATTAAAACATCAAATTCATATTAGTGATTTTCCACATTTAATGGATAACTCAAAATTCATAATAGTATGTACATTCTTCTAACAAAGTGTAAGGCCCCATTTAATAGATAACTCGAAAGTCCTTTAAAGTTTAAATTTTCTTAACCGAGCAAATCGTTTAAAATCTCTTAACAATCCATCAATAAATACCATTACTAGAGCATTTCGCACGCCTTCATATAGCAGCTTTCAAGGCTAGGGACGGTAAAAATATACATATTTATTGAATATCTAATTATTCATTCAATTATATTTGAATAATATCCATATAATATTTATTGGATATAGAGATTATTGATGATAATTATTCAGTTGGATATGAATAATTGACATTAATGTTCAAATACAATGTATTTAAGATGGATAAATCCATATACATACATACTTTTAAATAATCGATATGCATATGTATTTTATACACACAGAATTCGACATCCATTGATATCTATAGATATTGATATCTATAGATATCCAATTTTTACAATTTATTTGAATGCAAAATAGTATAATTGAATCACTAATTAATTATATTAAGGTTATATAATTTCTTATTATAATAAAAAATATTTTAAATAATAGATTAATTTTTTTAAATAATTAATCAGTGATAAAAATAATGCGGCCAAGTTAGGCACCGAGACCGAGCTAAGCCTGCTTTTGGCACCAGCCTAGCTTGAGTCCTGGCATCAAACTTGGCAATACCTGACCTCAGCCTGAGTCTGAACCCGAGCCCGACACCAAGCTCGGCCCCGATCCTGACATTGACTTCGACCTCAATCCCAACATTAGGTCTCGGCATCGGCCCGACACGAGTGCCCACGGGATGGGTGCCAATAGGACAGTGTTCGGAACCGGGACTGGACATATCCGTGCATCGCCCGCCATCGTGTCAAATCGAGTCCCGGCACATTCCCTTGGGTTGGTGGGACCGGGTCTTGGCATTGACCCCGCCAAGGGACTTGTGGGACCGGATTTCGGCACTGTTTCGGACCGGGTCTGGGCACCTACTCGGTCCAGGTGCCGACATTAGCCCTAGACTGATCGCGACATCAGTTCTTGACACCGCCACAGACCTTCTCGACACCGGCCTAACCTTAGTGCCGACTGGATCAGGTCCAGTCATTAGGCCAGATAGGGTCTCAGCACTGATTCAGTTTGGGTTTAGGTAGCACTGGGTCATGGTACCGACCTAGCCCTGATTCAGGTAGCACTGAGATAGCCTTGGTCTCGGCATCGAGGTCGACCCGGGTGCATCAAGACTCATCATATTTTTTTATAATTATATTATAAAAATATTTTTGACAATAATTTTTTTTAATTAATTACACTTTGTATTTCTCTACTTGTACTTGGATATTGAATAAATAATTAATATTCATATTCATCCATTATCCACCCAATATCCAATTGGATATTTAAACAATTATCCATCTCTATGTCCAATAAATATTGGATAAAAATATTATCCAAATCCATTTGGATAGATAGTTGGATATCAAATGTGTATGTATATTTTTGTCATCTCTAAATTAGAGATGTCGGGACCGGTCCTACCGGTGCTAGGATCTTGTTCAGGCCTGGCCTAAGTGCTGACACTAGGCCTGATGCCAAGATTAAGTCCAGGCCCGGTGTCGGGATCTAGGATTAGGTCGATGTCAGGATCGGGGTCGGGATAGGGTAACTGGGCTCAGGTTCGGACCCAGGCTGGTGCTAGATCTTGTCATGTTTGGTGTCAAGACCCGAGCGAGGCTGGAGCCAGGACCGGGCTTAGCTCGGTCTCGGTGCCTAACTTTACCATATTATTTTTAATTAGAAAATAAACATTTTTTAGTTAAAATAATTTTTATTATAATAATAAATTATTTAACATTAATGTAATTAATAAATGAATCAATTATAATATTTTATATTCAAGTAAATGTTAAAAATTGAATATTTATAGACATTCATTGATATCATGTCCGTGTGGATAAAATCTACATCTATATCCAACATTTATAAGTATATGTGAATATGAATTTATCCATCTTGAATATATATGGATTTGGACATGGATATCAATTATCCATATTCAATTGTATATTTGTCATCTCTAATCAAGGCAGTACTTGCTTTTTAAGCCCAATTTGATGGGCTTATATCTCCTATTTTGGTGCACGATAAGGCATGTGTTCTATTTTTTTTCCATATTGACCAAAAAAATCACTATCTTAAAAAAAAAACAAACCTATTCAAGATATCATGTATGTATACCTATGGTTAATATTTTTTTATTTATTAAGGTGGGAGTTCAAATGAGAAGAGGAATTTGGTCCTAATAAGATAATATGAAAAAATTAAGTATAAATATATGTACTTTTATGCGCCTTCAAATGTTCAAGTCCCAGCAGGACTCAATTCTCTCTCAACTCTCCATATCTATGAACAAATATAACATCCTGCCAGAGGCATGACGTTATCGATAATAGACAAGGATAATTCGTCTCCCTAAGCCTCAAAACAGACGGAAAACATACATGATGTGCACTAGAAATGGACAACTTGGATCACATTCCAGTACCAAAAAGACTTATATAAATATCAAATATGCAAATAGGACATCCGCTTAGAACTCAAAATAATTCAAATCACATCATCGATCTTCAGGATTCCATGCCAAGTCAAAGCATACAATTCAATACTTGTAATTACATACATATAATAGTGTGCTTTGATTAATATAAACATATACAAATGTAACATAAACTATACGACCCTTCCTAGGATTCTAGATTGGGTGATTGCAACTTGAGTAATCCATCGACTCGAGCAAGATATCCAAACTTGAATGGCTGACCGATCTAGTTGTCAACCTGCAAAACTAGCAAACTGTAGCGGTGTGAGTTATGAAACTCAGTAAGTAACTATACATAACAAAAGTCTACACGTCAAACATATTATAACATTTGTTAATTAAACATATGTGAATTGTCATATAACTACCATTTTCAGAACCTCCATGTAAGCTGATTTTTATCCATTTTCTAATAATCCTCAACTTCTATTTATCCTTTACTAACTGACCATACGAAAACAATACCCAAAGACTTATTGGTGGTTACATAGATGCGAAATTATCCCAATTAGCAAGTATTCTTATACTCTGCCGGTCATATATTAAAACCATATCTTACCTACATATGCCTTTACAAACTTAAGAAGATCTCTTATATTAACTCTTAGGTCTATTACTTAATAACTCTCTATGTCCGATTTTAGAATATTTATATATATATATTCGCCTACATTTGCAAACACAATCAATACTAAAGCTTACATACATACACGTCCAAACACATTAATCATAGATATTCAAATATCTTACATATATTCATGTCTGTACAGTTTCAGAAAAACTTAACTTATATTGATCATCAGATCTTTCACTTACCAATCATACATACATGAAAGTGTTTCCACACTAACACATTCATATACATATACAAACAGATAAAATGTCATATAATCATCGATAGCAATATACGTGGCCCTCGAAATGCTCAAGAGCGCATGACAAACTATAAACATGCATATGTGTTGACTTATGCACTTCAATTTGTCAATCAATGCTCATACACATAAACACACAACGAACTCTTGTGCAAACAAATTACATATGTCATCAAATTCAGAAGAAGACAAATAATAACAATCAATACATTCATTTACTCTTTACAAACTTGGGTTCTTAACCAAAATTCATATACATCATCAAAATATTTTGAAAACTCATTATAAAATTCTTTTGTTGTAAAAAACTCATTTCCGAAAATCATATTTGTGGTAAGATCCTAATCAAGCGTCCAATACCAACTCAACTGGATGAAACATATCAAGTGTCCAATGTCTGAATCGCGTGTACAGAGTGGACATCGAACGAATCAATCTCATATCGACAGATGGTAGCGGGTCAATCCAGTACAATTGGACGGAACCATAAACAAGCGCCACGACGGATTCAAAAACCATAAAACCATAAAATATAAATCAAGCGTAATGGCGGAAACATATTATATCGTAGCATAAATGAAATCTGATGTATCTTATTTTAAAATGTAATTCTTCTGAAATCAATATTTCCCTAAAACACAAGTATGTCTTAATCAAAGATAAATATTTTGAAAACGTGAGCGAATATCGAATGAGTATCATTCAAAATAATTCTTTGGTAAACAAACTTTTCAAAACACTTATCAAAAGTCCATTGTCTGAGTTGCGCGTATTAACCGAATAGTGTACAAACATGACCATATCGACAGAGTAGTAGGCCAACCATTTTCCAATGGTCAAGACCTCATAACAAGCGCTCTGGTGGAAACATAATCATAAGTCATAAATCGTGAAAACAAGAGTCAAGCTTCCGGACAGAAACATATCATCAAGCGCCTCTACGGAAACATATCGATAAATCATAAAATATGAAAATGTAGATCAAGCGTCGAGGTGGAAACATTTCATTACACGTTTCTCGACGGAAACATTATGATAGTTCATAAAATATTAAAACATATTACAAACATCAAGACAGAAACATATTCTTTATCATTTATGGTCAAAACCAAACTATCTGAAATCTTCATTTTTATCAAAAATGCTTTCATATCATAAAATCAAAATCGAAGTTTCAAAACATAAATCAAAGTATCAGAGAACAGAGTTGTTAGAAAATAAAAACATTCATAAAAACAGAAGACATAAGTATTCATTCACATTTCAGATACATCATAAAATACACATTTATCCAATATCATTCAACACTGTTGACATACTTTTAACTTGGTATATATATACATATATATCCATAACGTACGATTATGCGCCGTTGAACCAAACCACACATACCCGTTGTTTTAGCCAACCCAAACTCGTGGTGGTTTAGTCAACTTAAGTTATACATATTTCTATATAGATACATATACACACACACACATATATCTTCTATGAAACAATTATGCAACCAATTAATTATACTTCAAGCATTCATCGCATGGCATACTTACCTCGTCTCGCTAACATTCAAGACCTTAGTTCAATCTATCAAAACAAACAATAGAAATAATTAGAACCGATGTTATATGAAATTCTCGACTCAATTATAACAAACATTCGGATCTTCCTGGAAAATCCAAATCGTGTTTAATTCTAAAGATATCAGTTTCGTTACTCTTAAAATATCTTATACTACAAATGCATAACATTAAATTCACTTTCCGATCCAAAACACGAAAATTCTCTGAAAAGTTCAAAATCATTTAAAACGGATCTTGAACCTTTTGGATCTATCATGTTCCTCATAAAACTAGTAAAATATATCTAATATATCATAATATATCATTCTAGAACTATCAGATAATTTAAAATCTCAAATTACATGTTTTTTCAGAAAATCTTCCGTAAAAAACTTCTAATAAAGCTACATAAAGATCTTGAACCCTCTAAAATTTTTCAGATTCATCCAAACATTATCATATCATCATATATAACTCATATCTATTATTACATTCATCAAAGCATAGACATGCGCGAAATCTGATTTTACCAGAAACTCGCTAATCCTATTGGATCGATCCAAATCATTCTGATTTCACCCGAATTCTACATATAATACAAATTCAATACATTCTAGCTTATTCAATTAAATACAAGTCAATACAATACTCTACGACACTACTGGAAGGATCTGAATATAAAATGAGAAATATGAAAAATAGTGAATTTAACCGGGATGGCTTACCGAGATTCCGGGGGCATATACGGACTCCCAACGCTCCCACAAACGCACTGGTGCAGTCAAAATTTCAATTGGAGTTGTCGAGCAACACGCCCCACATAACAGTTTGTTTTTGCCTCGTTTGGCGTACCACCAAGCACGGATTGAAAAAATTGTCACCACCCTCTTATAATACTATTCGTGGCTTCGATTTGGCGAATGACTCGACCCGTGAAATGAAGCGACAATCCGGGATAGAAGCTTTGATGTGCGCGCTTCTCTTCTTCCTTCTTGCTGTTTTCCGACGATTTCAAGGCCACCAGTGGACGCACGGTTCCCGGACGGTCCTAACCCCACTGGTGCGTCAGCCAGACACCGACTGACGACCTCGAAACTCTCTCACTCCTAAATGTTGATGAGATCCGAGTAAGATTGCTTTGATGACTTTTTGCTCTTTTGTAATTAGTGAAAATTTGGGGTGATATTTTCGTGAAATTGAATCCAAGTCCATGTCTTTGGCTCTTTCAAAAATTTATATTTTTGAGGCTATTCTGGTGCAAATTTCGAAAAATATTCAACATGAAAATTGTTCGTCTTCGAAAAATATTTCCAACGAAATGAAAATCAACTCAATCGGAGTTTGTTTACTATTTCTATAGGCAAAACATCAAAAATTCATCAAATAAAAATATCCGAAAAATACATGTAATCAATCTTTTCGAATTACGCGATTTTCAAAGTTTCGAAACACCATTTATAGACATTCCGACAAATATTTTTCAACACTCAAATTCGTATATTCCAATAATATTTTGTTCCAAGATATAAACTTTGATATGAGAAACTTCCAGAACTGTTCCGAAAATTTAGGATGCTACAACAAATCTCTCACAAATATAATAGAGTAGGAATATCTTCTTCTTTTTTAAACTCACATACTTATAAATTTTCATAAAGATTCGAATTCACACCCTCAAATTTACGTGGAAGACATAAAACCATTGACTTATTATATATCTTTATAAATATTAGTGAGACACACACGTGTGTAATGAGCTTTAGCTCCGGACGTGCGTATTGTAAGCAACGTCCGGATCTGAATTTAGAGGCATTGAATTGAGCTTGCTCAATCCAACGCCTCACATGAGGTCTCCACAAATGAGATCTCATGCAAGTGATCCAAAATCATTTTAATTTTCTTTAAATTCAGTTCCTTAAAATCGAGCGAGTAATTAAATTAATTTCCTTAAAATCAAATGAGACGTCATGCAACCCCTGAGTTGCTGTGAAATCGAGCTTGATAGTTCTGATGAAGTGAGATTAGGTTAAGGAAATTGATAGTGCGATGAAGTGAGATTAGGTTAAGGACCAAGCTCGATGATATTGCTGATGAAGGAATTTGATTTGTTTGCTGTGAAACCATCTTCAACTCACGATTTTAGGGAAATTAATTTAGGGGAAAATGGCGTTGGACACAGCATCTTCAACAATTAATTTTAGGGAAATTAATTTAGTTGCTCGCTCGATTTTAGGGAACTGAATTTATGGGAATTTAAAATGGCGTTGGATCACTTGCATGAGGTCTCATTTGTGGGTACCTCATGTGAGGCGTTGGATTGAGCAAGCGCGTATATAAGACCTCATGTGAGGCGTTGGATTGAGCAAGAGCGTGTATATATATATATTATATATATATATATATAGTTAAATTTTTAATTTTGGTTTTTATATTTATAGATTGGATTGAAGCAAAAATAACTATTAAATGACAACTTTAGTTTACAAAAGATATTTTCCTTTTTTTTTTTTTTAATTTTACCGGAAAACAAAAAAAAAAAAAAAATCTAAGGATTCTCTGAAATAGAAAAATAATAAAAACTTTACAAAATAATTTTCGGTGAACACTATTTATTTGTTGAAATTATGACCTTAAATTTTGGTATAAATAATTAGTTCATTTGAGAGAGCATATCATCTCAACCCATGTTATAATTTTCGTATACCAAATTTTGTAAAAAGTTAAAGAATATTTTATTTAAAATTCAATTAATTAATTAAAAGAGAAAATTTAATTTTTTTTTAAATTAATAAGTAGAACTGAATCATTTAATAATCAAAATTTAATTAAATTTAAATCTAATATTTTCTTAACGAATTGAACTCGAATAACACATGTAAAATTTGATTTGAAGTTACCTAGCGAAACCGAACACTACTAAAGTCCCCTAATTGTATTTAAACACTTCATTTATTTAAACAACTGATTTATCAAGAGTTGGATTATCATAAATCTTGGTTAAGTAAAAAATTTATTTTTATTTAATTAGTAATTTGGATCAGAATAAGAAAGTTTAGTCCAATCCATCAATGAATTAGAATTTTATTTAAAAACTCTAACCGTACAATGTAAATTGCTTAAAGAAATAATATTAAATAATAATTTAATAAAGCTTCCTCTTTTTCGCGTCTGTCGAGTAGACCCGGCCAAGGTTCCGGTTCGGAACCGGAACCGAACCGGTTGGAACCGGACGATTCCGGTTCCAACCGGTTCCGGAACCGAACCGAAACCTGACCGGTTCGGTCAGGGTTCTTACCCTGACCGAACCGGTTGGAACCGGAAGTAAAAAAAAAAAAATTATTTTCTTGGAACCGTAAGGTTCCACAAGTAAATCTCAATTTTTTTTATTAATAATAATAACTTAATGAGGTTTAAAATTGCAATACTAAAACATGAATGTCCATATCCTTTTTATAACCAACTCTTGGTTATTGACTTCTTTATATAAGCGATGTGGGACACAATAGCCAAGTAACAAATATCTCACATCGCTTATATAAAGAAAACACCAGTCAAGAGTTGCCTATAAAAAAGATTATATGTTAAAAGGATTTTATAAAAATGATGTGATAGTATGGAAAAACATTACGATTATAGAATTTTTTCTATTTTAAAAAAAAAAAAAAATCAGAAGGGGAACCGTAAACCAAACCGGAACCGACCGGTTTGATTCCGATTCGATTTACGATTCTGGTTCCACACTTGTGCAACCGGGAACCGGCCGGTTCGGCCGGTCAATTCCGATTCGATTTACGGTTCTGGTTCCACACTTGTGCAACCGGGAAAATCAAAGCGCACATGCGCGTCGCGGCTTTCTGAAATCACAATTCACAAGTCTGGTAACAGCTGTAACCACGTGACAACTGCAAAGGTAAAAGGCCTACTGCTCTACGCTAAACAACAAAACCTGATCCTGTATCCTTATAACCCCAAAAAGACAATAAACTTAAAAGCGACAAAACCAGTTCCAGCTATCCTAAACACGTGACAACATTTCCTCACAAAACGACACCGCACCGCTCTCCCCCTTCCTGTTTCACTCGCTATCCCCTTTCTCTGTGTGGGACCAACTACTACGAGAGATGACATATCCGGCATACCACTCCTCACTTCACATATAACAATACGAAATTATTATTTTTCCTCCAAATTACATGAAAAAACTATGAATAATAAAAAACAAATAATCAATCGTCAAACTATCATCATCAGCATCCTTAACAATCAAATCTAATAATTAACTAACAAGAATTATTTAAAAAAGAGACAGTAAAAAAACTCCTAAAACAAAATCATCAACTGATCTATCATCATCTATATAGATCTACATGAACAAAGCAACAGTAGCAACGAATCCAGCCAAGTAACAGCCGAAAGCAACTCTGTTCAAAGCGACGCCGTTTCCAGGAGCGGAGGTAGGAGCGCCAGTTGGACTGAGGGGTCCGCCGCTTGGAGAGAGAGGAGCGTTAACGGGAGAGACGGAGGAAGGCGGAGACGGCGGTGAGAGAGTCGGAGCGAGCGACGGTTCGGCGATGGGGGTAGGAGTGGCGGTGGTGACCGGAGATGGAGATTGAGCGTGAGATTTGGTAGGAGAAGGAGCTGCTGCCTTGGGAGCCGGAGTAGGAGGCTTTGAGACCGGCGAGCGAGTCGGCGCTGGACCGGGAGCCTGAGCCAAAACTGAACCGGCGATGAGAGCCAAAAGCATGATGAGAACGAAGCTCGAGTGAACCATTGTTGCTGTTTTGATATTGAGAGAGAGATAAAGGAAACAGACAAAAGTTGGAACTGGAAGCGAGAGTTTCTTTGAAAGAGAGGGGAAGAGGGTATTTATTTTTATATATAGTGGGAGCGACAACATATTTCCTGGTTCCTTTGCATGCTTTGGGTTATTTTGTTTTAATTTCCATTTTTAGCCTTCTAATTATTGGTTAGTTTTTTTTTCCCGATTTCTTTTTTAAACTTTTCTATTAATTAATTAAATACCATTTTTTTTTTGTTGGAGAAATCAAGCGCATGACACATGACCAAACACACTCCAAAGGGGATACAGAGCTATCGTCAGGATCTGATCTCAGTATCTCCTCAGAGTCTGATTACGGGATATCCTGTCTTAATCTAGTTTGGTAGGCCCGTCTCCAGGGGCTGATTCAGAAATTTCTTTCAGGGTCTGAAGCCATGAACTCAGTTCAGAACATGGATTCAGGACCCTTTAATAAGGTCTCCGCCTTAGACCCTCCTCTCGGAAAGACAAGCAAAAATCATATGAGGATTAAGCCCGAGATATCAGCTCATTGATGACACGAATATTCTAAATAAATAATTAGACAATCAATTAATTACTTTTCGTTTCTTTAAGTTGGACAATCATCTAGAATAGGGAAATTCCGAGATTATAGGGAGTGTGTCTGTTAATGGGAAACATGAATGGAATGTAATTGTTGTCAAATTATTTTTCTTATAATGAGATATTATAAATACTGCAAGAAACTCCAGAATAAGGGAAGAAATGATCCACCGTCGAGGACCCCCGTGAGGAGGGGCAACCAGAGAAGAACCACGATGAAAGACCCCGAGGAAAGAGACTTATCCATATTGATGATGCGGTTTTCGAAGCAGATGATTCCAGGAATCAAGGCTGGACGTGGAGAGAGGTGGAGCATAAGGAGAGAGACAAAGAACTGGATGTGAGTCGTAACAAAAAGGACAATCGCTAGAATGAGGAGTTTGTCGATGAGAAACTAGCGGTGGAAATAGTGAAAATGATCGGACGCATTCGGGTACAGACACAAACGGATCTTCCACACCTGGAGATCAGGGGGATGTCCCCCTCCTTAATCCAGGAATAGATTGAATTGGAGCTAAAGCCCTGAGACTTTACCCCACCTAGTTTCGACAAATACACTGGGAAGTCAGACCCAGTCATTCACCTGGTCCAGTTTCGAAAAAAGCTCTCGCTAGAAACCACCAACGAGGCTCTAATGTGCAAGATGTTTGTCACCACTTTTACAGGCAATGCCCTTTCTTGATTCATGCGATTGCCAGAAAGGTTCATAGGGAGTTTCGAATACCTGAGGTGAAGGTTTATTGAGCAGTACCACGACAACCATCCCATCGAAGTCACTATGGCAGACCTGCAGCTGGAGAGGTACGATGAGCCCCCTAGGCAGTACTTACAGAGGTTTGTTGACAAGATGAACACCGTCAACGACCTAGACTCAAAGTTTGCAATAGCCTTCTTCATCAGAAGATTATTCAGTGGGTCTTACATTAATAAAGAGGTCATGAAGACTTCTTCATATGACATGTGAGAAGTACGGACCATAACTGAGGGCCTGTTAAAGGTAATGGAAAACATGACCAATATGTCTCAAGCCGCTGCAATCGCGATAGCATATCAAAGTTGCAGCAGCAGAATTAGAAATAACATAGTCAAAACTCAAGGACAAGAAAGTCAGAGAGAGACAATAAGGGAGTCATGACCTCATGAGATAATGAGGGAATGATAAGATACGAGTCCGAGCCCAAGCGACCGAGGTGGAAAGATAACGAGATGTTATATGTGTTAGGGTTGGTGTTCGGAGTGCCAATCCGGATCGTATTTATGCCCGATTCATGAATACGAACAATTCTTTTTTCCATAATATTACTTATTTAATGGTAGCACCTCTTGTCTTTTATATACATATTCGATCTAATTACGATTAGATATCTAATTATGATTAGATTGAAACTAAATCTGATTTAGTGATACGTGTATATTAGACAAAGACCCTAGGATTTACAATGTAGTGTGCAGTTACAACGTAGTTTGTAATTGATATTGGGAAGCGTCACTATAAGTTGTATATCCTTAAATAAAGTTCATGGTCAAGATTTACTAACACAAGTCGGTTAGTAAAATCCGCTGAGACCAGTACATGTCGTATATCGCGACTTGGTCTGATGGTTTATCCCAATGAACTATGAGTCTTGGGAGACTCGTATAGACATGTAGGTGTTTATTTGATAAACAATGAACGACTCACTGAAGATTTCTTAATAGATGGTACACCAACGTCAATATGAATCTTCTCGAGTTGAGCGAGCATAGTGGTTCTTCGACTTGAGATACCACAGTAGATATATGAGTTATCCTCCACACTTTGATGGCAGTCACGTCACCGATCTATTTAGATCAGACCTCCGCATGTTCGTTGGGTGTGGACTGATGCTTATGATATCCAGTGCATATCAAGATAGAATATGTCAGTCCTGTGTACAGGGCATTGGTTTCCTACACGTGTTTGTTAGCTAGTAAATCCATGGTCATGGTATAACTTCGAAAACGAGTTTCGAGTGTTATTTAGAGATCGTAAATTTGAAAGTCGACTATATTATACCATAAGGATTTAGCGTTCTTATCTATATCTCAGGAATAATACGGATAGCCTGTGACGAAAAGATTATACGTATGCAATGATCTCGACTTGCATAGTTGAGCGAGATTATTTATGGTCGTCATAATTCATGAGTGGGTGAATTATGGACACTAAATTGGATTCTGTGACGGATAAACCTAAACTTAGAGAATCCCACAATATGAAGTGTACTCATTGAGCACTTAGGCAATGAGTTATGAATAATATAGCTTATTCATAATACTTAACTGGATTAAATGAGTTATTTCGAATCGTTTAAACGGTTAAACGAAAATACATACATTATGGGCATTTCGGTCAATTAATAATTAATATGTATTTATATTTGATACAAAATTTGATTAGATACATATTAATTAATTGTCAAAAGAGATTTTGACACATTTCACTAGTATATGTATTTTGTTATTTAGTGTAAATAAAAATACATATATATTAATAATTATATTAATTAATTATTTAGATATTTAAATGTTAAATATTTAAATAATTAAATAATATCAATATTACATAATTTTTATGTAATATATTTAATTATTATTGGTAACAAGTGGCACATTCATTTAAGTTTGAAGTTATCAAATTGAATTTGACAACTTAAAAGCTTATTAGATATTTTTTTTTCAAAATGACAAAAATGCCCCTCACCCCTAAATTTCGACCATGTGCATACTGAAAGGGAAAAATTATTTTCTCTTTCATTAAGCTTGTCTTGGCCAAGTTTCCACCATTTTTAGAGAGCTTCCAAAATTGTTTTTGAGAAAAATTGAATAAATCAATAAGAAAGCTTAAGGAAATTTGAAGATTTTGAGGTAATCTTTAATATTCTTAAGCTTAGAAAGTTTGTTTCTTGTTCTTGAGTATCTATAATTATTCTAGGTTTTACTTTATTTCTTATATTTTGGGGCTTTTTGATTTGGATGATAGATTTGGAGACTAGATGTATGTGTGAAGTTAGATCGGATAATATTAGTGTAATATTAGTTCAATTTTGTCATTTGATGACTTGTTGCCATTCTAGAGTGTTATGACCACTCTTGTAACTCCTAGAATTGTTCTTGAGTTCTTCATTTGTGGTGACTTTGGTTGGTGTAAGTATTAATATGATTAATGTTGAGAAATTTGGATTTAAAGCATGAAAAATTATATTTTTGGTCACCAAATCAGATCTGAAATTTCTGTGATTTCGGTGATGAAAAGTATGTTGTATAAATGTATGGGATGTGTTTTGGGCATTGGAACAATTTCTGGAAATTGTTTCGGAGTTGAAATATGCGAAAACAGCGTAAAACAACGTTACCAGGTGAGTTTCGGACTTACCGGGTGTCCGTTGTCCAAACAGTGAATTGGTCACTGTTTGGGCAGCCTATGAACTGCCCAACCACTATTGGAGCTGACCTAGGCATCCCCCATATGTGTTGGTTGGTTGGTTCGGACAAAACGCGTTTTATGCCATTTTGCGAAAAAATATTTTCGTAAAAGTTTCGCGATGTTTCTAACATATTTATGTCGTTATTTGATATCGAATAAATATGTTTAGGTGAAATATGAATGAATTATTCATATTGGATATTGAATAATTTATTTGGTAATTTTAAAAATTTTAAAGTTGCGATTTCGCCCAAACCGCGCACTTCCACTGCTCCCGCGCTAAAACCCCAACAGTATGAATTCACCATACCACAGGAACGGATCTTCTATAAAGTGAAAAACCAAGTTCTGCTGAGGGAATCACAACCAATGAGAGTGCTCGAAGAGTGCCGAGACAAATGGCTGTACTACGAGTTTCATAGGGAAGTAGGACACACACTGTCAAATGTAAGAACATGTACCGGTAATTGAAAACAATTATGAAAAATGGTAACTTGTTGGAATATTTGAAATGGAAGAGCCAGCTGGAAGCCGGAACTCTACCTTGGGAATTCAACTACCAGTAGTACCAGAACAAGAGAAGCACCTAAGAAGAATCTGGGGCAACACCAAGCAGCACCTAATGAGGTATTGGGGGCCGACACATGTCTCTTATGTAATTATGGACATGTCCAAAGAAGGGCACGAGAAACAACGCAGATTAGATAGCCAACTTGCAGAAAAAAATGACCGGATGAGGTCCTCGAGATTTCAGATAAACTGTATCATGTCAAGAGCAAGACCGTCTACCTACTCGACACCAATCTCATTCAAAGATAGAGACATGGACATGCTAAAGCCAGCACATTCAGATCATCTGATAATTAAACTATGCATAGCAGATGTGAAAGTGTCTCGCGTTATAATAGACAAGGGAAACATCTCTTACATCATCTTTCAGGAATCATTCCAGCGGATGAGGGTAGATCAAAACATCATCTCACCCACCTTAAAACTAGTGTTAGCATTCACCAATGCGAGAGTGAAGCCCATGGGAACAATAACAATACCGGTATACGCCACAGAGAAGGTAGTATTGGTCGAGTTTATGATCATCAATGATATGTCCCCGGTTAATGTGATTATAGGTTTGAAGTGGATCCATGCAGTGAACGGTGTGGTATCAACCCTACACCAAGTAATGAGATGTCAGTCCACAAACGAGCTGTATACTGTTGATATCAAGGGTGATCGATCCCAGGCCAGCCGATGTTACAACATCAGTTTGGTGAGGAGTACACATGATGTCAGAGAGAGAGATACATAGGTATATCGAGGCCAGAGAGCAAATAGAGGCTGAAAAATGGCAATCAGATGATTACCTACCAACCTATCTGAAACACCTGGAGGACGAGTGAGATAGACCAGAAAATACCATTGAGAATCTAAAAAAGGTGGTTTTAGATGAAACAAAACCAGAGAAGATGGTGTTGGTATGAGTCTTGTTGTCAGTCGAGGATAAAGATGAGATAGTGGAGATGCTCAGGAGAAACAAGGATGTGTTAGCATGGACGTATAGAGACATGACATGGGTAGAAAATTCTGAGGCAACTCGTTGCTTGAATATTGACCCAAAGCTTCCACTAGTCAAGTAGAAGCAAAGGCGATTCGCCACTGAAAGGAATATGATAATCAGTGAAGAAGTGGATAAACTCATGGAGGTAGAGGCCATAGAACCTTGCCAATACCCTGAATGAATATCAAATGTGGTTGTGGTAACCAAGAATAACGATAAATGGAAAGTCCGCGTCAAACTTACCAACCTTAACAAGGTCTGCTCGAAAGATAGCTACCAGCTGCCAAAGATATACCAGCTAGTAGACGGCACCGCAGGGTATGAAATAATGACCTTCTTGGATGCATACTCAGGCTATAACCAAATCCGAATGAATAAAAAAGACAGGATACATACGACATTCATCACTGAAAGAGGTCTTTTCTGCTACAAGGTGATGTCATTAAGAATAAAAAACACGGGAGCTACTTATCAGAGCTTGATCAACAAGATGTTTCAAGGCCTGATCGAACAAACAATTGAAGCTTACATAGACGATATGGTGATAAAGAGCAAGGAAGCCTTTAACCATATTCGAGATGCCGATGAATGCTTCGTTATATTTAGAAGATAACAGATAAAGCTTAACCCCCTGGAATTCGTCGGGGTATCAACAGGGAATTTCCTGTTGGGGCGAATCGATGTCTCGCGCAGTGGAAATGGGTCTAACCCATGGTAATTGAGCATATGTGTATTTTCAAATATTTTAATGGAATACTATATTCCATTACGAGTGCTTAGGGGAAAATCGGGATGAATCGAAGTCCGAAAAAACCAAAAACGGCAGAAAAACCAGGGCTTTAGCTTGCGCATGTATGGACAAGCAAAAACACCCAAAATAATTTTAGTTTCAAAACCAACTTCAACACATGTTTTATAACAAACATATATATATTCTAAATACATATATGCATTTCTTTGAATCTAATCACAAACCAAAATAGAATCTCACAATGAAATGACTCATGAACAATTCTAGGTCACTCATAGGTGGTCAAGTGATTCTAGGATGGTAGTCATAGCTCCAAGATATCATCTAGAGTTCCAAACTCTAATTTTATGTTTATGTCCAACATAAATATTTTGACTCAATCACAAGCATATTGTGTTTATGTTTCCAAAGCATCCATACACAATTCATTAGCCTAATTTCAACATCAAGCTATTTTATTATGTATTCAATACATAATACATCTCTATATGTTTCATTAATGAAAACAACTCACTAATGAAAACGTAGCTTTAGAGAATATCAAACTTATATAGTAAGCTTGATTCTAAGATCTAATCTTCTTCACCTTGCCGAAATATTGTAGAGAACTTACAAATCTAGCGAGCTTGATTCCAAGATCCAATCTTGATTCCAAAGCTAACAAGTTTGATTCCAAGATCCAATTTTCTTCTCCTTGTTGAAATATTATAGAGAACTTCCCAAGCTTCTCTAATCACATCTTTTACATAGGCTAATTGTTGGGGTTGGTGCTCAGAGCGCCAATCCGGACCGTATTTATGTCTGATTCATGAATACGAACATCCCCTTATTCCATAATATTACTTATTTATGGTTGCACCTCTTTTTCTTATATACGTATTCGATCTGATTACGATTAGATTGAAATTAAATGTGGTTTAGTGATATGTATATATTAGACAAAGGCCCGATAATATATAATGCAGTACACAGTTACAAAGTTAGTTTGTAATTGACATTGGGAAGTGTCACTGCTATATGAATATTATCAAACATAGTTCCTGGTCAAGATTTGCTAACACGGGTCGGTTAGTCAAATCCGTTGAGACCAGTACATGTCGTATATCGAGACTTGGTCCGATGGTTTATCCCAATGAACCATGAGTCTATGGAGACTCGTATAGACGTGTAGGTGTTTATAGTGGATAAACACTGAACGGCTCACCGAAGATTCTTAATGGATGGTACACCAACGTCAATAAGAATCTTCTCGGGTTGAGTAGCATAGTGGTTCTTCGACTTGAGACAACACTGAGGATGTATGAGACATCCTCCACACTTAGATGGCAGTCACGTCACCGATCTATTTAGATCAGACCTCCGCCTGTTCGTTGGGTGTGGATCGATCCTCAGGATATCCTGTGTGTGTCAAGATAGGATCCGTCAGTTCTGTGTACAGAGCATAGGTAGTCCATATATAATTAGCAGTCTGTTAAATCTGTGGCCACAGTATACATCGGAAGTAAGTTCCGAGTGTTATTTAAAGATTGCTAATAGATATGTCGACGAGATAATACCTATAGAGATTTGACGTTTACATCTATATATCTGGGATTATCTGGATACCTGTGACGGAGGATTATACGTATGCAATGACCTCGACATGTATGATTCAGCTAGTTTATCCGTGATTGTCATAATCTACGGGTGGATAGATTATGCACATGAAATTGGATTTCGTGACGGATATACCTGAATCTAGAGAGTCTCAATAATGAAACATACTCGTAGAGCACTAGAGCAACATTTATGAATAATGATGATTATTTATAAATCGTTTAATCGTTAAACGAAAAATACATGCGAACGGGCCGAACTGTCATTTCCTAATTAATGTGTATTTGTATTTAATATATGATATTATTAAATACACATTAATAAATAGTCAAATAAAGGTATTTGACATATATCATCAATATATGTATTTGAGATATTTAAAGTAAATATAATACATATATTTGATATATTTGTATTTAATTAATTATTTAATTATTTAATTGTTAAATGATTAATATAATTAAAATATAAATATATCACCAAATGATAAAGTTAGGAAGTGATTATAAGTTGCAATTATTGACTTATACATTAAAGGAAAATGTTGTCAAATTGATTTTGACTTCTTAAGATATTTGTTCAAATTGTTTGAAAAATGAAAATGTCTTTTTCCTTATTTTTCCTTTAAATTCGGCCAAGCACCTTAAAATATAAGAGTTATATTTTTCTAAGTTGCACTTGTTGACTTAATATAAATATCTATAAAGTGTTATTTAGATATTTTATCAAGTTGATTTAATGAAAATGAAATTAATATTTCTTGTATATGCCTTTGCCAAATTCGGCCAAGGCCTTTGTGATGCAAGTATATATTTTTTTCATTTCATTTGGTATCTAACCTAATACACTTTAACCAAAAACTCCATTAAATGAAGGCAAAGAATGCTAGAGAGAAAAGAAAGAAAAATCAAGAAAAGCTTGGAAAATAGTAAGTATTTCCAACCTTCCATTAGAGAGTAATTTGTTCCTCTTGTTGTGGGAAACATCTTGTGATGTTCTTGAGTTTTTCTATTCTTTATTCTTGGTGTTTTTGATTGATAAAAGTTTGGTGAAAGTGTTGAGCATGTATAATGGAGAAAGCTTGTGACTAGTGTAGTTATAAGTATTCTTTTATGGTTTTGGAAACCTTGTTGCTAATCTAGAGTTTTTGACCCACTCTTAGATGACCTAGATTTGATCTTGAGTTGTTTCATTGTGTTGAGACTTTTATTGGATGGAAGAAACATGATTGAAGTATTGGATTTAACCAATTTGGTCTAATTTGTCCAATTTGATGAAATTGAAAAATTAGGGTTCATGACCAATTCCAAATTTGGGGATTTTCATATATGTTGTTTATTTGGATGTCTATATGATGCATATAAAGTTTCATGTTCATTGCATTACATCTTGATGTGTTTTGATGCATGAAATGACAAAGTGCACAAATTGGAACCTAATGGGTGTATTCAGCCAAACTTGGAATTTTGGGGATTTATGTTGCCCTTGGTGTTTTGATGTTTTGAACATGCTAAGTTCATCTTAGAAATGATTTAGAATCATTCAAAATTGATTAGATAAATTTCGGACTAAAATGGACAAAATACCAAGTGTAAGGGCAATTCGGTAAATTCACTTAAATATGATTTATTGAATTATTTTTCATAATTTGATTATTGGAATTTAAATAAATATGTTTATTTAATTAATCCGAGAAAAAGTTTTGAAATCGAAAATTTGATTTTCCACCGCTTCCGCTGCGTTACCTTAGCCGGATTTAGCCCCTAAAAACCCCTACAAAATGGTATCAGAGCGAGTCTGATTCTAGGCCTCCATAAATGATTAGCTTATTTTATTCAATATTTAATCATGTTTTCTTGACTTTATACATGCATGTTATAATCTAATTTGATTAGATTTTGGTGTATGACACTTAATGGAATATCCCCGCTTAATAAGGTTTTAAAGTAACTAGTATTTGGAATACTTGTTTCTTGGTTTGTCTTGTCAATACGGTTTATAAATATCTTTTTGTTGACTACATCCGAGACCGTGCCTCTGCTGTGAGGGTGTAGCTGATAGAATTTATTTATGCCGAATGTATATTAGATACTAGATAAATTCAAGCGAAAGCGGAATCCTGAACGTGCCCTAGCTGTCAGGGTTACGTAAGTAACTTGAGTTTATCATTGACAAGTTTAACCTTGGTGCGTCTCCTTGTGGGCCTGCCTTCGCAGACAACGAAACGCCAGGAAAACGGAGCAGGACGGACCTGTGAGGCCGATCACGAAATTAGTAATAATGACATAATTAAAGAGTGCGAGACCGTGCCTCTGCTGTGAGTCGAAATATATTCATGGGGTCCTCTTCCCATTATGGAATTCGATTTAATTATTGAATTCTCGTCTTTCCGTTGGGGATTACGGCATTACGTAAAAATAGTGGGAGGCACTGCTAAGTTTAAATATTCCATAACTTAGGCAGTGTATGTTATTATGGAAATTGCCGCTTGTTTGTTTTTATTCTATAGTAGATATAATTAAACTTTTATTTACTGCACACATATTTTGATATGTTATCTGACTAGACTCTTGGTTGCAGTTATTCTAGAATAGGTTCTAGATACTAATAGACTAGGATATTATTAGATTAGTCTAAACCATCGGGAACTGTTGTTCCGATTTTCTTCAAAAGGAAAGATGGTTAATGACTTAGTTTCTAAGTCATGATAGATAATCTAGATAGATATCCCCTTTAGGATATAATACTTTAGAGACAATAGTTTCTTATGCAGTAAGAATTGACTTGAATTAGTTCATGTCTCGAGATTCTTGACTGGCATTAAGAAAGCCCTATTAGGTATTTGTTTATCTAGTAATGACGTTTCTAAGCTTTAATTACCTTTAGAGGTAATGTGTGCGACACAATTTGCTAATCAATTATTTACAATTGTTGTGAATAGTTGAATGCAAATAGTAAAGCTAAAGAAAGGAGATGCGTATAGTTGTGTATAGAAAATATTGATTTTCACAATACTACAACTATAGGTATTGGATACCAGATCTCACGTCTAGTTATTTGAAATATTGTTAACGATTGTTTTGATATTTGATATCGGAACTCGTGACTATTGGATAGTCACTTGTTCTTTGTAAACAATTGTTATATATTTTATAATAACTAGTAGTGTCATTGACGTAGAGATAAGCATTAAGAAAAATTATTCGGTAAAGTAAATAATTTAGAACGGTGCTTTATAAGTTTAATCACTTAAGCATTGGATGCTTGTTCCGTATGGTAAAGGATGGTTTGATACTAGATCACACCACATATCCTTATCCATTTAATGAATATTGTATTCAGGAAGGTGATTAAGATCTCGTTTAACCAATGATTGTCATTGGACCACCAAATTTATTTAAACTGATACATTGGATGTATGTGGTTTAATAAATAATAATTGTTTAAGGTAGTTTTCTTTATTTCGTAACTTAGTTGATGAATTGTCATAACTTGGTTACGTGTTTCTGAAGGAACACATATTGAAAGTCTTGAAAGTATCAAGAACTTTCAACCTGTTCTGATGAAACGTAGATTGAACATTTTTGACTTGTTCAAATATATTCAATCTAAAGGTTTTAGAGAATTCTATCCTCAAAATTCATCACATGTCTTTGAACTGTTCAAAGATCTTTGATACGATCAAATGTATGAATTTAAAGCAATTAGTTCTAAGGTTATTCAGTGAATATGATTCATATTCAATATTATTCTTCCACGATTCCATCTTGATGGAATTGAGTAGTGGGAGCAATCGAATCTTATATGTCTTTGAACTGTTCAAAGATCTTTGATACGATCAAATGTATGAATTTAAAGCAATTAGTTCTAAGGTTATTCAGTGAATATGATTCATATTCAATATTATTCTTCCACGATTCCATCTTGATGGAATTGAGTAGTGGGAGCAATCGAATCTTATATGATTTGATTCGTTTGATATTGAATGTTACCGAATTAGTTTCAATACTATTGGGGTTATACTCCAGTAACACTAATTCATCTATTTAATTAATGTTCCATTATTTTCTACAGTTGCATATATGATATGTATTGGTAGAAAATCCGAATCTTGAAAAGTTTAAGATTTGAATGTTTCTTTTATATAATAGTTATATAATGGAAATTACTTACACCTTGGAGGTATAAGTAAAAGTTTATCGTTTATTCTGTTTAATAGAATATTGTATTCTATTTAATAGAATATCTTTCCTACGATCCTAAGTAATAAAATTGTTTTATTACTTGGTGTGTAACATCTGATGTTAATTATTGTAGAAAAGACTTGACTTATTGAAGTCAAATGTGAGAATGATAAATTATAAATGGAACTACGTAATTAATAAGATGAAACAACCCTTATACATCTTCCGTACAAGTCCAATAGGATAACAGAATCATTCACGAGTATTTGATACTTAATGGTTCCGTTGTTTTCTTACTGAAGAAAAATTATCCTATAACTTAAATGAAGCGATATTTGATATCGATTCTGGAAGTTCACCATTGAACCATAGATCTAAGATTGTTCATAGCTTACTATGATCAAGTTTTGAACTTGATTACGCTTTCATTATGAATTAGTTCATGATATGTGCTAATTGTTTGCGCAGCGAAAGCAATGTGAGCTTATTAAAGGTTTGACCTTTACAGTATGACAGTGAGAAAAGTTATACTCAGCAATCTATTGTAGATTCTGAGAAAACTTATCTCTAGTCACGCTAATTGAACAATTAAAGATATATTGGTTAATGTTGATAATAAACTGTATATTTTAGCTAAAGAATGCAAAGTGGCGTTTTTGGATGACTTATTCAGATAAGAGATCAGTTGTGATTTCCTTATTTGAAGAGTTCATTCTGAAATGGCCCTAGAGTTTGTGTTCTGCTGAGATCGAAGTTTAGTGTGCTAGCTTATAGAGCCTATTGTAGACTCAGATAAGTCTTCCGAAATCTGTGTTCTCTGTTTTTGATATCGTCAGATTGTCTGATCTTGTCAAAGTATAGAGAATACATAGGATTAGAAGGGTTAGTGGGAGCGTACAAATTACTTTCTAGTGTTATATATCCTAACAAACATTATCATTATTATAGTAATAATGAGATGTTTGTTAGGTAAAAGGTTTACCTAAGTCTTCTTTACTCCGTGAAAACAGTGGAGTAGTCTCTGTTATATACGATATAAAGTTTTATATAAGATATAAAACCAAGAGACTTGTGAGATACTCCTATTATTCGTACATTAGATATGATCTAATAAAGGACATAACTAGGCTATCTGTATGACAGTTAGTATAACTGTTGGACAGTTATTGTGTGTCTTATATAAAATATTCATTTTTCGTAAAGGATGATTCCTTTTTCGAAAGAGATATTGATTAGAATGTCTAATCAATCTTATGTATCATTTGATGATGACATAATAAATACTTTATAATGTGCGAATGTAGATATTGATTTAATCGTAATTGTTACGAGTTATTTTGACATCCTATAGACCATATGATGGATCTTGAAACACGTTCTTTGTGATCTTTGAGATATTAAGAACGAGTTTCTAATTCATGGAGAATATAGTCTGCAACCATTAGGGTCATATTAGTTTTGAGACTAATTATGACGTTAGACAGTCTACGTCATAAAGAGTCACAAAAGATGCAGTGGGAGTGTCACGAAGGATTCTACTAACTGAGTAGAATTAGATGCAACTTATGAAGTATAGACTTATGAAGTTGCATAGTGACCTTATAAATTAGAAGTTTTATATTGGTGTTGTGCTTGCGGTTGTCCTCATAATTTTTTGGATTTGATCCCTAAATACTTGGACAACTTAGTAGCTGTAGCATAATACTGATGTAGCATCAGTGTCATATTAATGTATAATTTAGATTCTACAAAATATGAATGATGCTGACTAAGGGAAACGATGGAGTTTGTTTGACAAACTCAATATTTCATAGCGGACTTGTTTTTGCCTCTTAAGTACTGGTGAGCTTTTGAGGGCCATGTGCATATGATACACATTGAGACGTGTATATGATACCGTGGATTGGCACTAGAGCAAGTGGGAGAAATTGTTGGGGTTGGTGCTCAGAGCGCCAATCCGGACCGTATTTATGTCTGATTCATGAATACGAACATCCCCTTATTCCATAATATTACTTATTTATGGTTGCACCTCTTGTTCTTATATACGTATTCGATCTGATTACGATTAGATTGAAACTAAATGTGGTTTAGTGATATGTATATATTAGACAAAGGCCCGATAATATATAATGCAGTACACAGTTACAAAGTTAGTTTGTAATTGACATTGGGAAGTGTCACTGCTATATGAATATTATCAAACATAGTTCCTGGTCAAGATTTGCTAACACGGGTCGGTTAGTCAAATCCGTTGAGACCAGTACATGTCGTATATCGAGACTTGGTCCGATGGTTTATCCCAATGAACCATGAGTCTATGGAGACTCGTATAGACGTGTAGGTGTTTATAGTGGATAAACACTGAACGGCTCACCGAAGATTCTTAATGGATGGTACACCAACGTCAATAAGAATCTTCTCGGGTTGAGTAGCATAGTGGTCCTTCGACTTGAGACACCACTGTGGATGTATGAGACATCCTCCACACTTAGATGGCAGTCAAGTCACCGATCTATTTAGATCAGACCTCCGCCTGTTCGTTGGGTGTGGATCGATCCTCAGGATATCCTGTGTGTGTCAAGATAGATCCGTCAGTTCTGTGTACAGAGCATAGGTAGTCCATATATTTTAGCAGTCTGTTAAATCTGTGGCCACAGTATACATCGGAAGTAAGTTCCGAGTGTTATTTAAAGATTGCTAATAGATACGTCGACGAGATAATACCTATAGAGATTTGACGTTTACATCTATATCTCTGGGATTATCTGGATACCTGTGACGGAGGGATTATACGTATGCAATGACTTCGACCTGTATGATTCAGCTAGTTTATCCGTGATCGTCATAATCTACGGGTGGATAGATTATGCACATGAAATTGGATTTCGTGACGGATATACCTGAATCTAGAGAGTCTCAATAATGAAACATACTCGTAGAGCACTAGAGCAACATTTATGAATAATGATGATTATTTATAAATCGTTTAATCGTTAAACGAAAAATACATGCGAACGGGCCGAACCGTCATTTCCTAATTAATGTGTATTTGTATTTAATATATGATATTATTAAATACACATTAATAAATAGTCAAATAAAGGTATTTGACATATATCATCATATATGTATTTGAGATATTTAAAGTAAATATAATACATATATTTGATATTTGTATTTAATTAATTATTTAATTATTTAATTGTTAAATGATTAATATAATTAAAATATAAATATATCACCAAATGATAAAGTTAGGAAGTGATTATAAGTTGCAATTGTTGACTTATACATTAAAGGAAAATGTTGTCAAATTGATTTTGACTTCTTAAGATATTTGTTCAAATTGTTTGAAAAATGAAAATGTCTTTTTCCTTATTTTTCCTTTAAATCAGCCAAACACCTTAAAATATAAGAGTTATATTTTTCTAAGTTGCATTTGTTGACTTAATATAAATATCTATAAAGTGTTATTTAGATATTTTATCAAGTTGATTTAATGAAATTCAAATGAAATTGAAATTAATATTTCTTGTATATGCCTTTGCCAAATTCGGCCAAGGCCTTTGTGATGCAAGTATATATTGTTTTTCATTTCATTTGGTATCTAACCTAATACACTTTAACCAAAAACTCCATTAAATGAAGGCAAAGAATGCTAGAGAGAAAAGAAAGAAAAATCAAGAAAAGCTTGGAAAATAGTAAGTATTTCCAACCTTCCATTAGAGAGTAATTTGTTCCTCTTGTTGTGGGCAACATCTTGTGATGTTCTTGAGTTTTTTTATTCTTTATTCTTGGTTTTTTGATGGATAAAAGTTTGGTGAAAGTGTTGAGCATGTATAATGGAGAAAGCTTGTGACTAGTGTAGTTATAAGTATTCTTTTATGGTTTTGGAAACCTTGTTGCTAATCTAGAGTTTTTGACCCACTCTTAAGATGACCTAGATTTTATCTTGAGTTTTTTCATTGTGTTGAGACTTTGATTGGATGGAAGAAACATGATTGAAGTATTGGATTTAACCAATTTGGTCTAATTTGTCCAATTTGATGAAATTGAAAAATTAGGGTTCATGACCAATTCCAAATTTGGGGCTTTTCATATATGTTGTGTTTTGGATGTCTATATTGATGCATATAAAGTTTCATGTTCATTGGATTACATCTTGATGTGTTTTGATGCATGAAATGACAAAGTGCACAAATTGGAACCTAATGGGTGTATTCGGCCAAACTTGGAATTTTGGGGATTTATGTTGCCCTTGGTGTTTTGATGTTTTGAACATGCTAAGTTCATCTTAGAAATGATTTAGAATCATTCAAAATTGATTAGATCAATTTCGGACTAAAATGGACAAAATACCAAGTGTAAGGGCAATTCGGTAAATTCACTTAAATATGATTTATTGAATTTATTTTTCATAATTTGATTATTGGAATATTAAATAAATATGTTTATTTAATTAATCCGAGAAAAAGTTTTGAAATCGGAAAATTTGATTTTCCACCGCTTCCGCTGCGTTACCGGATTTAGCCCCTAAAAACCCCTACACTAATATCTATAATTCTTGCTTGTTTTTGCTTTCATAAGTTTAATTAACAACTTTCTCATGCTTGTATTTTATAGTGATTCTTATGCAATTTTTAATTAATAAAAATTCTAATAAACCTTTAGGTGAGCTTAATCCAATTTGTCCAAATATATATAATTAGGTGTGATTAATCATTTTTGTCTACCACTTTGATTTAATCCAATTAAATCTAGACAAAGTTTAACTAATTGATTAGTTCATTGTCTACCACTTTGATTTAATCCAATTAAATCAAGCCAAATACACATATTATTACATATTTTATAATTACCGAAATATCCTCCACTGGTAAAGATATTTATGAAATTACAACAAATCCCTTGTGTGATTTTGGATTAATCCAATTGGGTCAAAGTAAATAATTAATGTTATCCAATAACCCTTAATTATTTAATTGATAATTATAATATCAAATATTATTTATTATCAAACATTATCGGCTACCAAAGTGCTCAACGAGTACACTTCATATTGTGGTACTCTCTAAGTCCAAACATGTTCGTCATATAAGCCTAACTTATATGTACACAATTCGGCCACCTCTGAATTCACGAAGAACACAAACGACCTTTCTAAACTATACAAGTCGAGATCATCACATATATTTAACAATTCCTCCGTCATAAGCTATCCGAGTTGTTCTTAGGAATCATAGATTGCACCTTCAAGTTTCTGAGGCGCACATCTTATATTTTCGATATATCCACGATTCTTTACAACTAATCAGAACATAATTTCTGATATATGTGATCAACCCCAGCTAATCGGCTTTGGCCAAAGTCTTAAGAATCGTGACTAATCATCTGGATATCTTAAGCCCTTATAGTACACATACGGGCCGACATATCATATCTTGATACACACTTGATTAACGGGTGCATTAGTCCACATCCAATGAACATCTAGCGGTCAGAACATGAAAAGTCTCCAACATATATCGCATCAAAGTGTGGAGGATCACACACAAAATCAATGTTATTATATAGTCCAAAGATCGCATATGCTACTTGACTCAAAGAGATTCCTATTGACGGAGGTGTGCACTTCGAACTATTAGAAATCACATTTGAGTCATTCAGTATTCGCTCCAACGAATAACCACATGTCTATACGAATTTCCCTTGCTCATGATATATCGGGTTAAACCATTGGAACTCTAATTCCAATATACAACATGTGCTAGTCTTCTAGGTTATAGGAATTCGATTGTATTCTATAATCAATGACCAGAAATAATTACTTTAAGAATAGTTTATAATAGTAATATTATCCCAATATCGGACCACTCAGTGTCTAGTATTACTACATGACTATTCTAATATCGATGTTATTCTCATTATATTTATATATCAAACTAATATGATATGAATAAAGACTTTACCATTAACGAGGTTGAAATGAAAATGTAGTTATTTTATTAATAAATAATAAAATATAATGTATAATATATTATTCGAATTGGAACTCCAAGCACCAACTCCAACCGTTCATATGCCACATTGTGAGTATGAGGGGAATCGAGGCCAACCCAACTCAGCTCCGGACCATATCAACGATCGAGAAGCCCCGAACAGTCGGTGTAGTTCAGATTATAGTATGAAAGATAGTAGGCCTTAGCCGGTTTCGGTCCAAAATGTCTGAAAAATACAGGTCGTTATTCAACAGCATCAAGCAATCAAAGACACTTGAATTGGGAGAATAACATTGTCGGACCTTGAAAGAAATCAATGCATATACGAGCAAGGCCCTCACGTTTGCAGCACTAGGCGGGGGAGAAGACCTGTACCTATATTTGACCGTGTTAAAAGTAGTCGTGAGTACTGTGGACTCCGGAATTCGCCAAGGGTCCTCAATCAGAATTTGTAAGTTGGGCACTAGCAATCCTGCAAGACAAAGGTAGAGTGAGCGGGAGCAGACTACCCACCGGTGTGGTGGGTGCCGGGGGCACTCCGACGCTCAAGTCAGTGGCACGAAATAAATTTGTAAAATGGGAAAGCAAGGTTGAATATTACCTCTACTTCCTTTGTTTGGCCGTGAGAGCCGTGTAATATGAGGGAATTAAGGATTGAGAGCTTGAAGTATTAGGGTCAGAGAAAATGAGACTTGAATGAATTCTTCCTGTATTCTTTTCATATTTATAGATAAAACATGATCTGAGGTTTGGTGTATTTGGTAATGGTTTTGGAGTAGGTGAGGATTAATGATAGAGTTAGGTTAAGTGGAGTGGTGGAGATTAGTGCTAGAGTTAGGTTAAGTGGTCATGCTTTATGATTTTAATTGTAATCAAATACATAATTCTTTGGGCTTTGGTTTCGGGCCTAACATGCTGATGGGCTTAAGGTGAAAGACAGTTTTACCCTTAGACCAAATTTGGCTCTTACAGTTTGTCCCTTACTCTCTAAGTCAAAGAAGTTTTGTCTTAGAGAGTATATACGTTTGTGTCGAATGATACTAATCACAAAAGCACGTGACAAGAATGTATCACCTTCTGTTGGATTGTTTTATAAGAGCTTTGTGCAAAATGTGGGTTTTTTGGAAAATATCGCGTGTATCGTCTGGGCAGACGAAGTCTTAGTCATTCTGATTTGACTTGACTTATGGTAATTGGTTCTTGGTCGTCTGATCAGTTTGAAGATCCATGGATACATTTGACTCGACATAAGTAATGGGGAACATTCTCTGGTCAACTGAACTGAATGTAAATTTAGGAGTCCCACTTGACTCGACAAGAGTCATGGGGAATGTCCTTGTCGACTAAACCAAATGCAGGTACAGGAGTCCAATCTGACTCGACAAGAGTCATGGGGAATGTCCTTTGTCGACTGAACCAAATGCAGGTTCAGGAGTCCAACTTGACTCGACAAGAGTCCAGGGGAATGTCCTTTGTCGACTGAACCAAATGCAGGTTCAGGAGTCCAACTTGACTCGACAAGAGTTCAGGGGAATGTCCCTTGTCGACTGAACCAAATGGTGGTTCAGGAGTTCACTTGACTCGAGATGAATCCAGGGAAATGTCCCTTGTCGACTGAACCAACGGTGGTTCAGGAGTTCACTTGACTCGAGATGAGTCCAGGGGAATGTCCCTTGTCGACTGAACCAAACGGTGGTTCAGGAGTTTACTTGACTCGACATGAGTCCAGGGGAATGTCCCTTGTCGACTGAACCAACGGTGGTTCAGGAGTTAACTTGACTCGACATGAGTCCAGGGGAATGTCCCTTGTCGACTGACCAAACGGTGGTTCAGGAGTTTACTTGACTCGACATGAGTCCAGGGGAATGTCCCTTGTCGACTGAACCAAACGGTGGTTCAGGAGTTTTCTTGACTCGACATGAGTCCCGGGGAATGTCCCTTGTCGACTGAACCAAACGGTGGTTCAGGAGTTTTCTTGACTCGACATGAGTCCAGGGGAATGTCCCTTGTCGACTGAACCAAACGGTGGTTCAGGAGTTTACTTGACTCGACATGAGTCCAGGGGAATGTCCCTTGTCGACTGAACCAAACGGTGGTTCAGGAGTTTTCTTGACTCGACATGAGTCCAGGGGAATGTCCCTTGTCGACTGAACCAAATGGTGGTTCAGGAGTTTTCTTGACTCGACATGAGTCCAGGGGAATGTCCCTTTTCGACTGAACCAAACGGTGGTTCAGGAGTTTACTTGACTCGACATGAGTCCAGGGGAATGTCCCTTGTCGACTGAACCAAACGGTGGTTCATGAGTTTTCTTGACTCGACATGAGTCACATTCTATAGATTTTCCACGTGTCGTTTAACGGACTAAAACCTAGCGCAAATAACGAGGAGTCTTATGGCGGGAAATAAACCGCCTCAAAGTAGTATAAGAGTGGCTTCGTAGGTTCATTTGCTTCATTCACACTTATCAGCGAGTTGGGAGAATGCTTCAAAGTTTCTAAGGTACTCTTCATAACCTTCTTCATGTTCTTCATTTCCTTTCAATGTTCTAGAGTAGATTCAAACTTTTCTTAGCCAATTTACGTAGTTTGATCTCTTGAAACGAAGTTAGTTTGGTGGAATCTTGTTTGGAGAATTGGTAGTGAGTTTGATCTTTAGGAAACATAATCCCTAGGAAATTTTTGTTTATTAGTTAATTAGTGAAAAAATGTCGAGTGGAGACTCCTTAGATAGCTTAGGCAAGCAAATTGATACATATGTAGAAGAGTCGTCGAGTGAACCCACTGAAGAGGCATCAATGAGGGAATGGGCGCGTCAAGAATTCTTCGAAGAAGGACCAGTTACTGTTTTGTCGAGCCAAGTTCCTATGCTTGCGATTCCCATCAGGTCAATAGCAGCAATAGGGGAGTCGAGTGGTCCGGTTAGCACAAGTGAACCGACCAATTTATTAACAAAAAACCCAACAAGTCGAATGACAGAAAGTCTGCTAATGGAGCTTAGGTGTAGATATAGATTTCCAAAGTCGATGGAATTAAGGGTTCCTTTGCCGACTGAAAGGATAGACTACAAAGTTGACGGGTGGATTGGATTTTATGTACGGCCCTTTACTGATGGTCTCAGGTTTCCTATTCCAAGGTTAGCTTGGGAGGTTTTAGATCACTATGGGATTGCTCCTTCGCAGTTGATGCCTAATGCTTGGAGGATTCTGTTGTCGATTGAGTGCTTATCTATCGAAAAAGGTTTATTTTTTGAAGTGAAGGACATCGCATATTCATACTACTTGAAAGAGCATTTAACCGAGAAAGGGAGGTACACTTTGTATCTTCGTCGAAAGAGAGAACAGTTAATAATGGGTTTGCCAACAAACGATAGGGGTAATTGGCAGTCTGATTACTTCTTCGTGAGGAATGATGGGGTTTTTGGGTCGACTGGAATGGGTCGTGTCTCTGAGTACTGGAGTTTAATTAGTGAGTATCGATACTTTCTATATAATGATGTAATGTAATACTGATTGTCGTATGCAGCTAATCAACTTGTTATATGTCTTGCAGGTCCTTTCAAAAACAGGTCATTCGACAGAACCCCCAAAATCCTTTCTAATACCCAAGCTCTTACAACTCTTCCTGTCGAAGAAAGAGATTGGAGGATTATATTGGTAGAAAGAAGACTAAGGAAGACACTAGTGTGGAAAGAAATCTTCGAATCTGAAGGTATATCTACGCCTTTGGCACTTTGTAATCAAGTATTGGAAGTCATCCACTCTACCTGGTCGATTCATGTACTCTACGGGGGGGTGTTTTTTTATAAAGCCTTTAACTCCAAGAGAAATTTTATGCGCAGAGGACATAATGTTGAGACCAGTTAAGGTTGCTTCAATTGATGAACTGAAGAGTAGAAAGAAGGCCAGGAAGCTGAAAACGAAGGAACCAGAGGAGAGTGTTCCTGAATTGCCTCAGCCTCAGTCGACTGAAATTCTGCCAATCAAGGAGAAGTCGACTGGAATTGTTGTGAAAGGAGGAAAGAGGAAGGCAGCTGAAGTTGAAGATGATTTTTAGAATATCACTGTCAAAATCCCCATAGGGTCGACTGCAATTTCAGACCCGTCGAGTCTTAATCCTTTTATTAAGGACCTCCTGTTGGAAGAAGATGATCGAAGGCTCACTCAAATTGGGGCTGTCGAAGCAATGAAGAAGTCGGCTGCATTGAATTACCAGGTAAATAAATTTAACATGAAATCTATAATAGTTTGTCGAACGATGCTTAGTCGTATATACTTTTTCAGGCCATGGAGTGCAGTCTTTTCATGCAGCGCCAAGCGGAGTTGATGCTGAGGAAGCATAAAGATATGGAGAAGTCGATGGGGATTATGAGGAAGGAGATGGCTGAAATGAAGACTTCTTTTGAGAAGAAGAATCAGGAGAATCTGGAATTGGCGAAAGAGCTGGTTGAAGCGAAGGCCACACTCAAGATGGAGAAGGAAATTTCTGAAGTGATGATTGAAAATTATAAGGCGGGCTTTGATAACGTAAAGAAGGAGAATAGTGCCCTTGTCGAGCAAATTGAAGGGATTGCTCTTGAATCCATGATGAAAGAGAGGAGTGACTTGATGAAGGACTTCATCGAAGGAAGAACTGGTTCTTGGGAGCCACAAAAATGGATTCAAGAGTATGATCATTTCATATCAGGGCATTCTTCAAAAACGAAGAAGGTGTAGAGGGGAAGGGTGAGGAGATAGAGTCGAAGAAGGTTGGGGAGGAGAGCAAAGAATCTGAAATGCTGATTGGCCCTGAAGGTGAGGAGAGGGCGATTGGAGTTGTGGAGAATAGAAATAGAAGGTCAGGGGAAGGAAAACGAAGATGCCAGCCGGATGGAGATTGTCGCTGCTGAACCAGTTCAAGATGTTCCTGCCCCGGATGTAGCTTGAAAACGTTTAATTGTATAATTGACTTTCTTGTACTTAATATTTTGTTTGATCAATGATAAAAACTTTTGACTATATTTTTTTTATACGTCGAATCAAATTACACAAGCATAACGTTAAATTTAAACAATAGTATGTAATCATTACCGGTAGAATCGTTTAAGGTGTATTGCATTCCAGCTGTTGTGAACTTGTTTTCCCTCTTTGGTTTGTAATTTGTAGGCTCCATGCCCAATAACTTTAGTGATGACGTATGGACCTTCTCAGTTTGGCCCCAATTTCCCATCTCCAATTTCCTTGGTATTTTGGAAAACCTTTCGTAGTACCCAATCTCCTTCTTGAAAAGTTCTGCTCCTCACATTCTTGTTAAAATATCTCGCCATTCTTTGTCGATGAGATGCAAGTCGTATGGTTGCCTTTTCTCGTCTTTCGTCGATTGTGTCTAGATTCATATACATCAACTGTTGATTTGCCTCATCACCAGCGTACTGGTAGCGTAGAGAATGAATGGTTTCTTCGATTAGAATTACTGTCTCTGTTCCAAATGCCAAAGAGAAAGGAGTTTCTCCAGTGGAAGAACGGATGGTCGTTCTGTAGGACCACAATACTCCAGGAAACTCGTCTGCCCATGATCCTTTCGCCTTCTCCAATCTTTTCTTCAAAGTATTCAAAAGTGTCTTGTCAGAAGACTCGGCTTGCCCATTAGCTTGTGGAAAGCGTGGGGTTGAAAAACTTAACTTGATCCCCCAATTTTTACAAAAGTCTTGAAAATGTCGGCTTAAACTGGGAGCCATTATCTGTTACAATCTCCTGGGAATGCCGAAACGACACATGATGTTTTTCCAGACAAATGTTTGAACTTCTTTATCTCGTATTTTGGCAAAGGAGTCTGGGTTTTTTCCATCGGAATTATTTCCCGAGCCCTGTATGGTGGAGGTCTTTGATCAAAACCTTTTTGGAGGGGCTGATGTTCTTTCCTTGGGTGGTTCCATTTCTCCGAATGACGCTTAGGCATCATATTTGTAAATTCTTTATGTCGTTTGGTAGAATGGGCTGTTCTTTCGCTTTGCATGTTGGAGGAAATGTCTTTCCTTTTATTCCATTTATCTTCTTCCCACCTGATTTCGATTTGGGCTCGAGCCATAACCTGGTCCATCGTGTAGCACCGGAACTTGGTCACTTTTTGTAGAGTCCACTTTCACAAAGTAACCCGTTCCTGAAAGCCTCCACAGCTGTTGGTTGATGAAGGTCTGGAATTGTTATTCTTTCTTTGTTGAATCAAGCAACATAGCTTCGCAATGATTCTCCCCTCCGTTGTAGGATGGCACTAAGATCATCAGTAGTTTTTTCAAGTTTGCAAGAGCTGGCGAAATGTTCAACAAATTTGTCTGCTAATTGTTGATAAGATTTGATGGATCTGTATGGTAGGTTGATGAACCATGTAAGAGCTGGACCACCCAAAGTTTCTCCAAATCCTCTGCACATTCCAGCTTCCCATTGATGAGGAGCTAAGCCTGTTGACATCATTTTGTATTTATAATGAATGACATGGTCGTCTGGGTCAGTGGATCCATCGTATAACTTCATGTCTGGGGGGGTGAACTTCCGTGGTAGCTCAACAGATGTTATCGTCTCAATGAAAGGGGTATCTGAAATGGTTCCAGCTCTACTCTTCTTCATTGGGAGTTTCACCCCTGGTAGACTGGACATAATAGCTTCTTTAAATTCTTTCATTTCCTTTCTCATTGTGTTGACAATTTGCTGGGCTTGGTTGACTGGTGAACTTGGCAAGTTTCTCTGGTTCTCACCATTTGAAGGAACGTCGTCTGTTGTTTCGTCAAATGCTCCTTGAAGATTAGTTGGAGTGATCCGATTGTTGTGTTGTTCTGATGTATTGGGAAGCTGAGTGGGTGATGAAAGTTGTTCCAATTGTTTTTGGAGGTTCATGTTGGAACTACGAAAGGTAAAATTCTCTTCTTCCAAAGCTTTCAATCTGTCTTGTAGCATGGCCAATTGTGATGCCACTGGATCAGGTGTTTGTTCATTGCTTGAAGTCATGATTGACTAAGCAGTGAGTGTTTGTAGGGTGGAAAGCCTTTGTCTGCAAATTATTGCTAGGGCCCCACGGTGGGCGCCAAATTGTGGACTCCGGAATTCGCCAAGGGTCCTCAATCAGAATTTGTAAGTTGGGCACTAGCAATCCTGCAAGACAAAGGTAGAGTGAGCGGGAGCAGACTACCCACCGGTGTGGTGGGTTCCGGGGGCACTCCGACGCTCAAGTCAGTGGCACGAAATAAATTTGTAAAATGGGAAAGCAAGGTTGAATATTACCTCTACTTCCTTTGTTTGGCCGTGAGAGCCGTGTAATATGAGGAATTAAGGATTGAGAGCTTGAAGTATTAGGGTCAGAGAAAATGAGACTTGAATGAATTCTTCCTGTATTCTTTTCATATTTATAGATAAAACATGATCTGAGGTTTGGTGTATTTGGTAATGGTTTTGGAGTAGGTGAGGATTAATGATAGAGTTAGGTTAAGTGGAGTGGTGGAGATTAGTGCTAGAGTTAGGTTAAGTGGTCATGCTTTATGATTTTAATTGTAATCAAATACATAATTCTTTGGGCTTTGGTTTCGGGCCTAACATGCTGATGGGCTTAAGGTGAAAGACAGTTTTACCCTTAGACCAAATTTGGCTCTTACAAGTACAGTGTTGGTGAAAAAAGAAAATAAGAGGCAACAACTCGTGTACTACACAAGTAAGACACTGTCAGATGCAGAGACTCGGTACAACACGATTGAGAAAATGGTATTGGCCCTAATAATGGTAAGAAAAAGTGACGACACTACTTCGAGTCCCATACCATAATTATGGTAACTAAATGTCTGATCAGATAGATCTGTCAAGGAGACTCACCAAATGGGCAAACGAGATGGGGATATATGACATCCGCTATACGCTAAAGACATCAAGGAAATGACAGGTAGTAGCAGATTTCCTAGTCAAAACTCAGAGCTTCGAACCCATTGAGAAATACCGGTTGACTATACTTGAAGAATTTATTCAATGGACTCTGCATACTAACGAAGCTGCGAATAGAAGAGAGGCTGTGTTAGGAGTTGTTCTCGAGTCAGACTCGGGAGTGCTCCTAAAAGAAGCTCTCAAACGCTTCCACCAACAATGAAGCGAAGTATGAGACTTTGATGCATAAGCTAGAGTTAGGTGCCTTGATAGGAATAAAATCATTAAAAGTGAACCTCGACTCTAGATTGGTGTCAGGACATCTGAATATGAAGTTAGAGGACAAGAACCCCCAAAATGCGTGAATATGTAAGGAGAGTGAGGAAAGCATTAAAGAAGTTCACAAAGGTTAAAGTTCAAGCCATTAAGAAATAACCGGACGTCGGAGCCGACGGTCTGGCGAAGAAAGCGACAGTAGGGGAGCATCAAAGGGAAAATTGAGTATCAATCCCCGAGTTCGAAAGACTAAGAATATTATACCTTGACAAAGCGAAACCTCCAATGTCAAACCCAAAGCCGCTGAGCCCAATTCCAACAAGATCTGACCAGAGCCTATGGGATCAAAACCAGAGAATGTGTTGATGGTCAAGGGAAACCCTAGCAACTGGGTGGACCCTATCATAGACTACTTAGAAAATGGAACACAACCACAAGACAGAGGTGGATCCCGTAAGTTTAGATTGAAGGTAGTCAGGTATGCGATGAATTAAGGGGAATTATTCAGAAAATCGTTCGATGGGCCATTCCTGCGATATGTCAGAGAGCAAGATCAAGAATATGTGCTATAACAAGTGCACGCATGGGCATGTGGCAATCATATAGGCGGCATAAACTTAGTGCACTGATCCTCACCGTCGTATATTACTAGACGTACCTGATTGTGAGTGTAAAAAATTTTACATGACAGTGTGAGAAGTGCCAGAAGCACGCACCCGCAATGCCTCAACCCTTTGAAATGCTGAATTTTATAGTCAGCCTCTTGTCCTTCTCGCGTTGGGGTCTGGACATCATTGGGAAACTGTCAGTGGCAAAAGGGGGATCTGCTTTAGTCTGGTGGCTACTGATTTCTTCATCAACTGGATCGAAGCCGAGCCATACATTAAGATCACCTAGAATAACATGATCGCTTTAATCTGGAAGCACATAATTCATAGATTCGGCATCCCCAAAGCTCTGGCGATGGGCAACGACACTCAGTTTAACAATCCCAGAGTCGCCGAGTTCTGTAAACAGTATGAGATAAGAGTCCACTTCTCCCCAGTGTACTACCCGCAAGCTAACGAAATAGCATAAGCTACAAATAAAGTGATTGTTAACAACCTCAAGCGCAACCTGGATGATAAGAAAGGAAAGTGGCTGGAGAAGTTACCTAAAGTACTATGGGCACAAAGAACCACACGAAAAGAGGCAACAAGGGAAATGTTATTCGCTATGATATATGGTTCAAAGATTGTGATACCAACAGAGGTTGGGCTGCCCACCTTAAAAACTCTGATCATCGAGCATGAAAAGAAGAATCATGATTTATTAAAAGAAGTCAGAGAGTATGCACAGATCCAAAGAGCAGCATGCCAACAGAGAACAAGGTCATACTTCAACAAGAAAGTGGGGATCAGAAGATTCAAGGTGGGAGAGTGTGTGCTCCAGAAAATCCCAAAGGTCTAGCAAGAGGGAAAACTATGAGAACAATGGGAAGGCCCATTCGAAGTCAGTCAAGACCTAGGCAAGAGAACCTACAAGATCCTGAATGCTCGGAATAGAAAAGCAATGCCCAGAACATGGAATGCACATATGCTTAGAAAATATTATATGTAAGAATATTGTACTCTTTCCACTTAAATGAAATATTTTTATCATTTGGATGTCCAATATTCATTCTGCCACGAACTTTACCATACAAAAAAGGTCTGACACTTGGAATAAAAACCCGTCAATACCTAGTCACCTAAAGAAATGGCATTCCTAATGTCAGACCCTAAAGAGAAAATGTCTAGCATGGTCTTACACGACAAAGAAGACTCTGATGTATTGTAGATAAATCCATCAGAGCATGAAATTTTTGGATGTCATACCCTAAAGAGGGAATGCCTATCAGGGTCTGACACGACAAAGAAGACTTTGATATATGGTAGAAAAACTCATCAGAGCATGAAGTTTCTGGATGTCAGACCCTAAAGAAGGAATGCCTATCAAGGTCGGACACGACAAAAAAGACTCTGATGTATGGTAGAAAAAATCATCCGAGCATGAAGTTTCTGGATGTTAGACTCTAAAGAATGAATGCCTATCAGGATCTGAAATGGTAAAGAAGACTTTGATGTATGATAGAAAAACCCATCAGATCATGAAATTTTTGGATGTCAAACCCTAAAGAGGGAATGTTGAAATGACAAATAAAAATGTGATGTATGGTAGAAAAACCCATCAGAGCATGAAGTTTTTAAGCGTCAGACCCTAAAGAGGAAATGCTTGTCAGGGTATGACACTGAAAAATAAGATTATGATGTATGGTAGGAAAACCTATCAGAGCGCGACGTGTCCAAGCGTCAGACCCTTCAAAAATAAGACTTTGATGTATGGTAGTTTTATGGGCATTTTATGTATCACAAAAATAATCTCAAAATATATAAATAGGGGGTCATTCTTCATTTTTTTCAATACACCAATTCTCTCATTTCTCAATTTCTACAATTCTCTCAATTTCAATTCTCTCATCTTCGATTTCTCACTCTCAATTAATTCTCTCATTATTCAATATTTATAAAAAATGACAAGCTCATCTGAGAACACCATGTTCGATGTGCCAACCCAAGAGAGCGGTCAAAGTATCAGTACACAGAGAAGAGAAGTTAAGGCTCGATCCTTCGATATTTTCAAAATTTATTTTCATTTAATCGGGACTGAAAATGAAGGTCTAAGAGCAATATGTAACTATTGTGGTGTATCTTACAAATTTACTGGTGGCTATGGCAATATGAATAAGCACTTGGATAGACATCATGCCGTTGAAATTGGACTTGATACAAAGCAAACTCAAATGGGCATGTACACATCATCTAGTAAAGGTGCGAGTTCTTTAGATTTATTTAAATATTCCGATGCTAAAAATAGAGAAGAATTTGCTAAATTTACTTGTATGTCACATCTTTCTTTAAGTTTTGGTGAAAAAATATTTTACTAATTACGTTCAAAATGCTTTAAATCTTGCTGCCTGTAAAATGACTAGAAATACAACAAAATGTTAAATTTTTAAATTATACAAAGATGGTAAAATAATTTTAAATGAAATATTTAAAGATGTTAAAGGTTGTCTTTCTATTTATTCCGATATTTGGAGTGACCATTGGCAAACATACTCATTCATGGGTGTGACTTGTCATTGGATTGATGCATCATGGAACATGCAAAAATGACTTATTGCATTTAGAGTTTTTTATTAGCAACATACTGTATAAAATATTTATAGAATGATTAAAGTAATTTTTTTTATGAATATAGTTTATTAGGTAAAATTTTAACAATTGGTTTTGACAATACATCTGCGAATACTGCATCAATTAGATATTTAAAAGAAATATGTCAACCAAATTTGGGGGGTCGATCTTTCATGTTCGTTGCACATGCCATGTCCTTAATTTATATGCTCAATATGGTCTTACCTTTTTAGCACCTTACATTGATCCTATTAAGATTGCACTTAATTGTATTTGGCCATATTCTCAAGTTATGAGAGAATGGGCCAAGTTTTATAAATTAAATGGCGTATAATCGGTAAAATTCTCACGAGATGTTCCAATACGTTAGAATTCTACTTAATTTCTTTTATGTATTTCCAATACAAAAATATATTATGTAATTTTCCCAACATGTTCAACATATCACACTTTTGCCTAGTTAATGGGATATTTGTGAAAATATTTTAGAACTTATAAAAGTTTTTAATGATGCTACAAATATTTTTAGCGAGGTTTATTATCCTACAACACATTTATTTCTTGTTGAAAAAGTTTGAATATTGTTGGTACTCTATCTGAGCATGTTGAAAATTTTGATCTTAATGATTTTGTTTTAATTGAAGCTAATGTTGTTATGACACGAAAATGGTTGAGTTATTTTAAAGACATTCTGTTATTTTATCTTATTGTCACAGTTTTTTATCCTAGATATAAATTAGAAGGTTTGAATAGTGTCTTACAAGCTTACTATACATATTTAGAATAGCTGATGAAATTATTATTACAAGAATAATAGATAAAATAAAAATTGATTTAATAGATTTATTTAATGATTATGTTAGTAGATATAACTTGCAATCAGTAGGATAATCTAATAGTAGCGAACTCGTAATACATTCAAGAGTTAGTGTAGGTGATCGTTGGTTACTACAATGAAATAAAAAACATATGGATAATACGACTAACAATCCGAAATTAGATAATTATTTATCTACCAATTTCGAGTTTCTAACTCAAAGTTTAGTGCATAAGAATTTTCAAGTACTTGACTGGTGAAACCGACATCAAAATGTCTATCATGTATTATCAATTATTGCTAAAGAGGTACCGGCAGCACCTGTTTCCAACATTGCGGTTGAGCAAGCCTTCAGCTTAGAAGGCAATATTTTGGAAGTGAGACGGTTTTCATTATATCCAAGCATTTTAGAAGCAACAGCATGTGTGGATGATTGGACCCGAGCTGATATGAAGCAACAAGAAGATATCCCTAATGACTTTAAATATTTATTCGACAATGCATCTGCAAGTGCATGCAAAACGGGAGCTGAATGATCAACATGCACTGATAATGATGATGATTGATGAGTAAATAATTGTAAATTATAATGGGGAACTATCTTAAGAATATAATGAAATTACGTAAGTTTTGATTCCTCTCACCCCTGTAAGATACGTAGGCAACTTAAATTTTTAAAAATTTAAGTTCAAGCTCTTGAATTTTAATATTAATATAATGTAATCTAAATTCAAATTCATAATTTTAAATAAATTTTTTAATCTCATTTTTATTTTATTTTTTAAAAATCATTATTAAAATTAAAAAAACTGCAGGGAACCAGAACCGAACCGAAACCATCCGGTTCGGTTCCGATTCCCGGTTCCACACTTGTGGAATCAGAAACCGTTCGATAACCGAATTGAACTGTTGATCGGGTCTACACAAGCATATTGCACCATAATTAAGGACTTATTCACAAATATAAAAAAATGGAGGAAAGATTCTAACTAAACAAGGCATTTGTGCATACCCAAATTGTAGAACAACGATCAACGCAAAGTCTATGATTCAATTGAACTTAAATGAGGCCAGACCCAACAAATTGAAGGTAATATATAGTTTCTCAATCCCACTTTTACCACACACAAATATGAATATATTTATTAAAAAATTAAAACATAAATGAGTATTGGAGATTTTACTTGATCCACGTCCTTATCCCGAATAAAAAAAAAAATTTATTAAATTTTCCCAATCTCTATCTCCGATGTTATTTTTTTTCAATTTTTCATTCTGATCTCCTCCTCAATTAAAAAGGATTCCAGAGGATCTCCATCCCTTTGAGAATTTCTACCATCCCTTTGAGAATTTCTACCATCCCTATCATGTCTACTAAATACCAATTAATTAATTTTTTTTTTCTTCCAACTTTTTTATTTGGTTAACATTGATGCTACAAAGTAGACCTGGCCGCCGGTTCGGTTCCGGTTCGGAACCGAACCGAACCGGCCGGTTCTCGGTTCCACAAGTGTGGAACCGGAACCGAACCGGTTAATTCCGGTTCGGTTCCGGTTCCACACTTAAGTGGAACCGGAACCGTAAACCGAACCGGAACCGAACCTGTCGGTTCCGGTTCGGTTTACGGTTCCCTTTTCGTTTTTATTTTTTTTTTGTTTTGTTTTTTTGTTTTGTTTTTTTTTTTAAAATTTTAAAAAATAGAAAAATTCTATAATCGTAATGTTTTTTCATACTATCACATCATTTTTATAGAATCTTTTTTTTATAAAATTCTTTTAACATATAATTTTTTTTATAACCAACTCTTGGCTAGTGTTTTCTTTATATAAGCGATGTGAGATATTTGTTACTTGGCTATTGTGTCCCACATTGCTTATATAAAGAAGTCAATAACCAAGAGTTGGTTATAAAAAGAATATGGACATTCATGTTTTAGTATTACAATTTTAAACCTCATTAAGTCATAATTATTAATAAAAAAAATTGAGAATTACTTGAGGAACCTTACGGTTCCAAGAAAATAAATTTTTTTTTTTTTTTTTACTTCCGGTTCCAACCGGAACCGTACGGTTCCGGTTGGAACCGTTGGAACCGTTCGGTTCCAGCGGTTCCAACCGGTTCGGTCAGGTTCCGGTTCGGTTCCGGAACCGGTTGGAACCGGAACCTTGGCCGGGTCTACTACAAAGCACTTCATACCTGATGTTGGTCTTATAAAATATGTGGTTTAAGTTTCCATTAAAAGGCACAAAACCTTGCAAATCATGACATTTTAACATTATGGAGAATGACAAATTAATTTGTGAATTGATTTAGATTTGTTCCAATAGATTTGGAATTATATTTATCGATAGACTTGACTTGCGATTGTAAAGATATCCGTGATCAAAAAGAAAGAAAAAAACAACATTAATCATACTGGTATCTAACATAGAGCTTCACGTATCGTTCTTTCATTTTATTAAACAATGCGAAGAAATTTACCATATGCTCCTTCACATCTTATTCATCTAAAGAAGGCTAGCCTCTTTTATTCCTATTCCCTCTTTGGACTCATTTGCAGTCATGAGTAGGCATCGGATTCCTTGTACTTTGAAAGAGAATACAACCCTCAAACTTTAATTTCTGATCATGCCCTGAAAATGTAACCAAATCGCTCCAAAGCTCCATCCACCTGATAACCCTCGACAGAGTGTTCATCCACAAGCTGTTTCCCAGGCCATTGCAATTATTTGGCTTCAAGAAGAATAGAAGAGTATGGAGATATATTGTAAGTGCTTCCGACACCTGGAACACCTTCGGGAACAATGTCGTCAGGAGACTTGAGATTGGTATCCACCTGCAATTCAACAAATTGACAATGGTTGAGACCTCAGAATTAGATTTCAGCCAGTAAAATGAACAAAAGATGAACAGTAGTTGAAATTAACAAGAATGTCCATTGAGCCATTAATCCAAACAAAAACTTTTTCCCATTTCAATTTCCGAATTATAATCATATCTTTCCTGCAGCTCACTCTTAATAATTATCCGAAAAATAAATAAAGTATCAGGGTGCCTATCTTAAAAGTTCCATATGCAGGTGAGTAGTTATAGTTTTACAGTTGGTACAAGTAGCAAACTATAGGATCTCCAACATCACAGCCATGCAGAATGTGCACAATATTCTAGTCAGCCATCACTATATTCTAGTTAGCAATCACGGTATCATCAACAAGTCATCAATGTCACTAACCAATAAAACTTCAAGGAAAAACACACAACTCGAAGACTGTGTCATTATTCATGCATATTTCTTGAACAAGCAAGAGTAAAATCAAAATTGCACAAGTTCAAATAATGAAAACAGCAACTACTGTGAATTCTAGAACAAGGGAATACTAACCACACGAAACCATTGCCTCTTTGGAGGTGGTGGAGGTAGCGGAACTTTAACAAAGAAGTCATGAGCATTGAATGCTAAATAGATATCAGCTCCATTACTGTCGTGAAGCCTGCAAAACAGATATCTTGATAAAGATGCTTCCCATGCAAAAATCACACGTTCAATTTTCTAAGTCTTGCTATGTTAGTTAAATGTCTCGGAAAAGCAACGATATTTTGTTAAATTGTTGAATCTATTTGATACTAATCTTTTCTCATCCTGTATTATTGAACATGCTTGAGCCAACCAATGTACACAGGATACTCCCCCGACAATTAGAAAAAGCAAGGACAAAAAGCACTTGTAGAAAAGCACAGAAGTGATTTATCTATATTGACATACTAATGACCTACTAGCATGTCAAACATTTCTTTACGATTGCAAAATCATCACAAACTGCTAATATAGTCATTCTGTTAACTCTTACGTAAATGCAAGGAATTTGCTATCATAATTGTCCCAGTTGTCCTCGTGCCATGTTACATCATTCTGCATCAGTAGAAAAATTGCATGATTGCTGACAACTTTATATAGCACACTTTTACTGGATGAACATCATTCAATTAGGACATGCAAAACTAAAAAAACAAAAAAACAAAAACAAAAAAATTACTTTGTTAAGAAAATCTTCACGACCAAATACTCGGCGGGAGTGTCGGAATTTTATAACCTCCGAAAAAAACCTGTATTGACTGTTCTTCTGTGTTTCCAACTATCATGCCAAAAGATGAAGACACTTAAGACATTTTCTGGATTAAAGCTATCAAAAAATAGAAAGCAGAATCAAAAAGGACCTGCGGCCACTGGAAATTGTTAATAACGGTATCATGTCCATAACTGTTGTTATTTCCATATCGAGTATGCCCATACTCATCTCCCATCAGCATCATCGGGGTTCCCTGTACATACCATTCAAAGAATTTATATTGCCACAAGTTCATGAGTAGTATAAAGCAAACAGTGGAGATCTCACAGTGGATGAGGCTATCGTTCCTAACAGTTATTATTTCGTGAGGAACGGAAGAAGTGGCTTTAAACATATTGATCATCTATTGAAGAAGGAAGAAATACGATAAAACTATCCATGAACACATACAACAAAGTCTCTAAAAAGCAAAAGATGAAAAATGAGATCATTTACGAACTTAAAAAAGTCAGTTGAACTATCAAGTTAAAAGTGAGACAGAAGAGTACATGTTTGGGATCATTATGGATTCTCAAGTATGTGATTATTTGAGAATCTACTCTCCAATTGTGTTTGAGTTGTCAAATTATTTTATCAAACGTAGTTTATTTCAGTTTTTCTACCAGAAAAACTAGCAATAATCAAATAAGGATATTAAATATAATTTGGGAGTAGAATTTCAAGTAAGCAAGTATTTAAGAATCCACCACATCCAAAAACATGCAGCCAGATGTGAAAATTGTTTCTGAAGTTAACAGTCTCAATCTCCTTTTTTGCGCACTAGCAGGTAAAATAAAAATTTGGCTGCAACATTCTATTAAGAGTTAACATAGTTATAAAACATTTTACCTGAGATATCATTAATGCGAGATGGAAGTTTCTCATTTGCCGGGAACGCAAAGCTTTAATACTAGCATCATCAGTTTCTCCTGTCCAAAGAAAGATCAAAGAGTGTTTTAGGAATGGGAAAATGATTATAACAAACGCTTCACCATCAAATAGATCATTTCCTTGCAACTGAGGAACCCCAAAGAAAGACACCTTAATTATTTATCATAGACCACACTGAATTTTGACATCAATTTAGGTTCCAAGATATGCAACCTCAGAAGAAAGAAGGGAAATAATAAAACCCCTGGGAACTTGGGAAGAAAAAGGGTACCACATTCTGGCAGAAAAAAATTGGAAAAAGAGGGGAAAAAATTAAGAAAGGACTCTTTGTATCAAAATCAATCCATGTTCAATTGTATCAAAATCAAATGGACGCATGCATGCAAATTAGGTTTTTGCAGAAAAAATCAGACTTCGTTAAAGAATGTGTTCTTAGTAACTGTCTGTCCAGTGAACTGTTCTGGTGATAACAGTTCCTAAAACACCAACCCTCCCCTACCCCGCCCCACCAAACAAAAAGAAGTTCTATTGGCACAGACATATGAAATATCTTTTAGCCATCACCATATAGACTCCCCATGTCTTCCACTAAGGAAATTGTAATTATCCAAATATGTAACCAGAAAATAGTAAAAGGCCGCTAACCTAGGCAAGGATAACAAGATCATATAACTATAACGAGTAACAGTGTAATATCTGAACAGGCATGATGCAATAAAGCAGCTCCAGGAAGTGATAACTGATAAGCAATCAACAGTTATAATATTTATATATATATAAAAGGTGGTTTAGCCTTAAATTATTTATGCATCATTCTTATAATATACTGAATAATGCCATCTTAGCTTCTCCTGTAATAGATACACCCGTGAGACAGTGCTTGAAGAACATTATATGAGTAAATCTTAGTATAATTTTCTACCTTTTCTGAAACTAATTGATTTCAACATACACTGGGCATTAATTACTAACAAGTATTGGCACTCACATACAATGATTAAAACAAGCACAGTCAAAGCATTGCTACTGTACAAAGAACAATACCTTCAAAACCACAATTCCAACTAAAATTATCATTGCACCCGTCATTTCCACCTTCTCCATTAGCCTCATTGTGCTACAAAACCAATAATTTAGGGAAACAATTGAATACATATGATGATAAATCAAATTGATGGATAAGAAATTGTATAGTACCTTGTAATTGTATGAAACGAGATCGTACAGTGTGAACCCATCATGTGCAATTATAAAATTAATACTATGATAAGGCTTACGCTTATTAACCTGCAAAATGAGCAAAAATTATAATCACATGCACAAATGTTGTTATTCCTTTTAGGCACCTATTTAACAGTTTCGAACCTAGTTTATTAGTTTAAAACTGAAAGTATAACCTGAAAGTATAAAACCTTGAAACTAATGATTAGACCGTGACACGAATAGTCCTAATAAAATCAAAATCAATATATTGACGCATTATGCATACTCTGTAAAGATCAGCAGATCCAGAAACACGGGTTGCCAAACACCCCTTCATGCCAGGATCACCCTATATCATGAAAATTCCAAGAAAAAAGATTCAAAAACAGAAATAAGAGAGTATATTTTACTACTCGTAAAGGACTTGATCAAATACAACAAGGTCAATATATAAGAAATCAACGATAAGAATATGCCGTCCCCCCCAAAGAAAACACAGAGGATGATCAATGAGCAAAAGTTGACCACATAATATCCAAAGTTTTGATACAAGTAGAAATACCTACAAAATAGACATTGTTAGCATCCATCACAATTTGACTCAGAATCATGTATAAATGAGTTTAAATTGTGAAATGTTGACCTTGATATTGTAGAATTAGTTTAACAATTTCAATTCCACAATCATTCAACTATTTTCTACCTTTTAAGCCCACCGGCCCATTTTAGGGTAAGTTAAAAATTAAGAGATTGCACCTTTATAAATTTTCTTAGGTCATCACGGTACTTCCCGTTCCACTCAGCCCACCTGCACAAAATGGATCTCACAAGTGATGGAGCTGAGGTATCATGTTTCCACGAAGAAACTTTCTATATGAGATCTAGATTGAGAAAGAATGCCAAATACCAAGCAATCATACCTAAGAACTAAGATTCTTATTTTTTTAATTCAATGAGCTCATTCATGCACATGACATGCAGAATTTAGGATTTATAAAGAGCAACTCAAATCAACTATATTTGATACAAATAATTTGAAAATCAAAATTTATTTGGGAGTAGATTCTCAAATAAGTGATTATTTGAGAATCCACCACGATCCCAAACATGCTCTTTAGACAATTCCATAAGCATAATTGTTTAGAAAAATAAAACTACAGGTAGGGTTTGCATTTACCATGTATCAAACTGTTTGGGGTGTAATCAGATAGAACTCTAGAAAATACAAGACAAAGAGCAAAGTACTTGTTACAAGTTATACCATTGCAACCATAAGGATGTGATTAATTAATGATTGCAGGAAAATACATACTCAGCACATCATTAATGTCTCAGGTTTTGGCGAGATATGCAATAACTAGTTGTAAGGGCAGAAGGTACACATTTCATGAGTAGAAGCAGGTGACTCCTTGATCAAAATATCATTTCTGTCAGTAAAAAAGCTAGACCCAAAAGCTTAAGCTTCAAATTACAAGCCCAAACAATAGTATTTAAGCTTAAACACTCATGTGCAAATATGAACACAAGCACAAAACTGGCTTTGATTCCAAACAATAGTGTTTAAGCTTTAACAATTCAATTACCAGTTCTTTCCAATCAAGATTTCCACAGAATTCTGCAAATAACAATAGGACATGCTATAACTTCCACACATGAAAAAATTAGTTACTTTCCATCCGATTTTACGTTCAATTACTTCGGGATAGTAACAAAACATACAGAACCTTAAGGAAGGTGAATGCAAGTTGGGTAATCATGAAATCATTAACAAAATGTCAAAAAAATAAAAATAAAATGAAGTAACCTAATGATATGATCGAAACAACTCAATATAGCAATATGAGAAAAAAGTCACCTATCCCAATTTGGAAATCCTCCAACAAGATAAAGGCCTCCACAGTCCCAAGGTTCTGCAATTATTTTACACCTAGATAGGATAGCATCTTTGGCAATTGCCTGGAAGTTTAAACAATAATATGACAAATTGTCACTAGACCAAACTTCCCATTCTTCAAGAAAAATTTTGACCTAACTAGGTAACATATATGTATTTGTTTTTTTAATTATGTCACCATATAACATATATTAATAAAATAAACAGTTAAATATTGAACTTAGACTACACAATAAATAATACTTTCATTTTAAATGAGAATTTAATTTATGTCAAAACTTATAGTTACCAAAACGATGAAGATTTAAAAAATAAACTCAAAACCAAAAAAATAAATTAAAAAAAAAATTCACGTGCTGCTCTGGAGAAAGTTCAATTTTATGGTTACCAGACAAAAAAATGCACAAGTTATCTAAGTTAAAGGCTACATCTGAAAAATATTTGTTGATATTCCAAAAAATTCTAGACAAGTTAACAGCAGTTTATTGAGCTAGAAAAGCATAAGTTCATTTGTTTAAACACCATTATAATAAAACAAACTTTTATTGCAACCATTTTGATGAGCAATTATTCACTAGCATCAAAGAAAATTCCTGAAATTAGCTAGGATGGAGTGAAGAGTTTGCATCACACTGCTGAGGTTACATATCCCGTCTTTTGGCCATATGCAACATCTTAATTTACAATTTAATACCAATTGAAAAGAAAAGCTATAATTTCACGTTTACAGAGAAAAAATTCAACTTTACATTGATTCCCACTACTCGCAGTCTTCACACTTATAATGTTCAGATGAAAGTTACATTATAAACTTACTAAGTGCCTATACAAATTCAGATGTAAATTTCTTACCCTAATAAGTGGTGGAGCATTAAGAGGAGAACCATCTGCTCCTCGACACAGCACACTGGCAAGGTCAAATCGAAAACCATCCACATGATACTCAACAACCCTGCAATTGAAATTAAAGAGAAAGAAGATAATCACAAATCTAGTTTCAAAATACATATGCAAAAACAGAACACTACAACGATACTAAACTAGCATAAAATAGATTCATATTTTTATAATATCCACCAAGAAACTCAATTAAAACAACAGTTAATAACATCAATGATCTATGTTGAAATTAAAAAATAGTCAAAGTAGGGTCGATTCAAAAAATCATATAAGAATATATTTGTGAATTCTCAAGTATATGAAGGATATTAACACTAAGTTGAATCTAAATGATCAAGAATATTTTCCCAAGCAGTTCAGACTACAAAAGGAAACCAGATATAGCACATGCTTCTGACTTCCAGTTAACATCAATAATTGCAGACCACAAAATAGAAGCATGACCATTTTTATTGATAGGAAACAGACAGACTTTTATAGAATAAAGGGAAAGAATTACAAAAGTGAACCAGGTGTCCACAAACTAAAATCTGTATTGAATGATCTATGCTGTTAAAGGCTCCGCCTAAGTGGCGAATAGATGCTTGGGCAGATTTTTCAAACAGCCGCTCAAGTATTTTAAGTTATGACTCTTTATATATTAGATAAAATTCTGCTTGTCTGACTAGTCAACCCGCCCTTTGACTAGTCAAAGACGGCACTTAGGTGGGTTGAATTACCAAAACGCCTTGCCCCGTATACTGCCTTTGACATTATAGATTCAAAAGTATGGTTCCAGGTGAATTATCAAGAAAGTGTGTTGTATTATTACTTGTTCGACCTTAATTTTCTGTAATGAATTGAATCCATACCAGTGCCTTAAGCTGTCCAGGACGAGTTCCATGACTACTGGATGATTACAGTTTAATGTGTTTCCTGAAGACCAAGAAGTGCAACCAAGTAAACTTAACTGCCAAGAATATTAAATGATAAAAGACAGCTTGAAGCTAACTCATTGACTAGAGCATGGATACACAAGAAGTTAGATTTATACCAAGAGTAATAAGAAAGGACTTTGATCTCATGCATAGGATATGTTACTAATGTTAACATGGTCACAACTAACTCAAGTGAATGTTACTAGGATTTGGAGTCTATGACTTGGTTTATGAAGCCCACTATACATAAAACTCAAGCATAAACTATAAGAAATTCACAAGAATGTTCTTTTCACTAGTTGCCACATCTGAGTGGAACTCTCAGTTACATACCTCAGGTTGTGATCTAAAAATTTTCACACGACAGAATGAATTTAGATTTTAAATGGAAATTGCTTATTTCCAATACTCTCTCTTTCTTTATCTTGTCAAAATTTATTACATAGAAATATGCCAATAATCAGAATATCTCACTTGGATATTTAAAATGAAAACAGTTCCTCAAATGATATGCATGCACATATTTGATGCATCTACGCCACAAATCTTTTCTATTTCTTTGTTGCATGCATATTCATACGAGAATGACTTGCATGAAAGACATGGGAGCCATCACCGTATTAGTCAAAAGTGTGCATCAATGAACACATGAATTTCAGTGAGTTAAAAAAGAAAAAGGTCAGCATGTGCCCAAAAAGAAAGACTAAAGGCAGACCTAATACAAGAATAGTGTTAAACATTCCTACATGCTCATAAAGTGGAAAAATAAAATCCTCAGGAAAAGGAACAAGAAAACAGTTTACAAGGACAGAAGGAATACCACAGCCAGAGTAGTTGAGCAACTGGCCATTGCCATCCACCATGTAATAAACCTGTAAAATCATTTGTAGGATAATATGGCTAAATAACAAATATAAAAAAGAGAATGGCATATAGCTGAAAATAAAGGGTTCGCATCGCCAAGCTACCAGTTTAAACAGAAACCAGGGAAGTAATCCCAGCAAACTGAGTTCTATAATAATTAATTATCAGAAAACGAATTTGAGAAAGAAACAAAAGAGGGGAAAAATAAATTCTCCATCGTAACCTGCTCTTGCCTGACTTTTATTATCTAGCATAGCAATAGAAGCGTAAATCACCTTATTATCTACGCCTCGGAATGAGGTGGTATAGGGGTTGTCATCATCTGCTTCATTAGTATGATTATAGACAACATCCAAAATGACCTGTTGAAATATAAAGAGCTTCAGAGCACCTAAAACCAAGTTTTTGAAGTTCTAAAAAGGACAAATTAGCACCTACTGTAAAGAAATAAAATAATTATATATTTCTGGATATTTAGAATTACAAGAGATATGTCTTTATATAGGTAATATATCAAGTTAAATATAGAAACTAAATATACTATGATTAGGATTACATAATCATATCTCAATAATTATGTAACAATATCTTAGAAATATGTAAAATCATAATCATATCTTTGGGTGATTATGATTATGATTTTAATAATATCTTAGGAATTCTAACACTCCCCCTCAAGCTGGAGCATACGTATCATATGCACCAAATTTGTTACAAATGAAACCAGTACAAGAACCACAAAGAATGCACAGCAGGAACATATATGGTGACTTGGATATTTTAATGTCGTTGGAGAATGCACAACGGGAACAGATGTGGAGGTTTGGATAGTTTAACATCGCTGGAAAATGCACAGCGGGAAAAGTTTAAACTATTTCAATACAACTCAAAACATCTAAAGAAAACTTGCCAAACAACCCCATGACAAAACCCCCAAAAAAAAAGTCAAATGTGGAACTTGATGCGAACAAGGGATAAATAACCTATAAGATTTGAACATTTTGTCGTCATTGGTATTGTCAAGATTGCCAAAGAAGATACGGCGCGTGAGGCTCACACGCATATAGTGGCGCGTGTTCCCACGCGCCTACTTGAACAATAACTCTAAACGAGAGAAATCAATACCCAGAAAAAGATTGGCTCTGATACCATGTAAAGAAATAAAATAATTATATATTCAAGAAATTTAGAATTACAAGAGATATGTCTTTATATAGGCATTACATCAAGTTAAATATAGAAAATATAGAAACTAAATATACTAATAATCATTAGGATTACATAATCATATTTTTGGATGATTATAATTATAACAATATCTTAGGAATTCTAACACCTACCACAAATATGCATTACTAACTTCAAGGTCAGAAAACATATGATTTACCTCTATGCCGGCACCATGCAAGGCTTTGACCATTTCTTTGAACTCTTGGGAAGCTTTGAGAGGTCCTCCACCACCAGTAGCATAGCGACTCATAGGAGAGAAGAAATTTATGGTTGAGTATCCCCATGTATTGACCTTCAAAAGAGGATTAAACTTTTAATATTCAATATTCTAGAATATATTAAGGCAACAAAAAACACGCGAGGGAATAAATATGTCAAAATAGTATTTCATAGACGACAGAGAGAATTTCCTGCTTGTCTTTCACAGGATACCATGTGATGAATGCACAGGCACCAACTAGAATGTCCTTCTATCCCTATAGTATAGCCTAGTTGGTTGGCCTATTGTCATGGAAGAAAAAGGTCAAGGTCTCAAACCCAAGGTATGGATACCTTTAATTTAGGGTGGGATACATGTTAAAAAGAACAAGAATTAGATGTCTCACAAAGCGCTACTCATAACTCATTTATTCTTAGTTATTAAAGCTTCAATTGTCAATCTTTCATATTCTAAATATTCACACCACTGTGAACCTTCTCAGACTTCCGAATTTTATCATCACTCTATGATATATAAGTTGGGATTCATACAAGGAAAAAAATTTAAAATTTCAATTAAGGAATTGAAAGGTAAAATGAGTGTTGTATATGAGATCTACCACTACAATAATTCAGCAAGCAAAATCTCTATTGAAAGTAAATATAAGCAAATTATTAAAAAAAATATGAGTGCAATTTCTTAAGGTTTGATAACCGAAGGCTTTCATATGAAAAGCATTTTAGCTTTAATGCACATTAAGGGTAGCTTTATACTTTACCATGTGATCTCTAGGGTTACGGCGCCTTTGAAACTCCATCTCATCAAACTCAAAGACGGGCAACAACTCCACCGCATTGATACCAAGCTCTACAAGGTGTGGGATCTTCAAAACAATTCCGAAAATAGAAAAAAGGATATTTTCAGCTATATACAATATATGTCCTTCATTTGGCTAAAAATAATGTAATTCTAATAGAATTCTTAAAGTCACATATTTTCAAAGGGCTTGATAATTTATGCATACATATCATCGAGAACACCATCTAATATGTTAATTTCTTCATATGTCACGAAAAAAGAAGAAGAAGAAGAGGTATATTAGTTTACTGCGTAAGTAAAATTTGAGAAGCATAGCAGCAAATCACTATACTCCATTCTCATACATCAGTCTTATTGAGATATCTCCATGTACTGTGATCAGTAATTGATTTTTTACACTATGATTACCAAGAAGAAAAAACAAGGATCCAGAGTATATGTTCACATGATAACATTAGCACTAAGTCGCTAGAATCACTTCATCTAGTGGAACGCAAATTAATTATCTTTCAGTATCAATATCAATTTTGTCCACAGCACAGCACAGAGGGTCTTCCATTTATTTACCTACTACACTCTTAGGATCTCAATGATGACTTTGTATACCATGACATCTGACATTTTCTCTAAAAGGGTATTTAACCGTAAATTGCGAGATGTGAAGCTCTTGCATTCCACCCTGTTTTTCGCCTCATTACTTGTCCAGAAATCTACCAGTTTTGCAAACATTGATCCATTTGTTTAAGAGATGATATAAAACTGATGTAACCCTACTAGGCATTTAAAAAATTTTGGATACTCATAATTTTCCAATATAGAGAACTCATGTCACTCCATGATCTAGCTCCCATCTACATGTATAGTCATAAAAACATTTCAGTTTCTATATTTGGTCACTGAATTAAAGATCTTATATCTGCAGTGAACACATATACACACACGCCTGCGACATCATTAAACTAGAATTCTCAATCAATGTCATCGACTGAATGATGCTAAAGTTAATGGAATCCTTATAAAGAATCATAATCAACAAAAGTTATAACTAAAAATTCCAATCAAGAGTCCATCTGAAATTCTTTAGTTTTTGTCATATAGAGTGTTCAAGACCATCTATCAGGCATTGATTCAGTTGATTAGCATACAGTATTTACCTTCTCGATCACACCAAGGTAGCTGCCACGTATTTCTGGATCCAGCCCACTGGATTCATCAACCGTAAATGCACGAACATTCATTTCATATATAACAAGATCTTTCTGCAAAGACAGTAGCAATTATAAAAAGGTTGAAATGCAAAAAGATTTTGAAGATGAAAATTAAAAACATGACACAGAATATATTATTGACTAAACAGTTATGATGAAATTTGAGAAACATGTATCAGCCACATGTCGATTGGACATGTAGACAATAACAAGAAATGCATTCCATATCAGTTAACCAATCAACAAATGATACAAAGGGGAATCAAAATTTTAATCTACACAACAATTTGTAGGAAAAATAGAAAAAATAAATAAATAAATAAATCTTTCTCATAACTAGACACCCATGTAATTAAAAAATTTCAGAAACATTTAGTATCAGCCACATGTGGATTTGACATGTCGACAAAAACAAGAAATGCATTCCATATCAGTTAACCAATCAACAAATGATACAAGGGGGAATCAAAATTTAATCTACACAACAATTTGTGGGGAAAATAGAAAAAATAAATAAATAAATCTTTCTCAAAACTAGACACCAATGTAATTGACTTGAGTACCTCAGGTATATTTGGAAGCTTGTAGTTATCTCCCCAATCGAAAGGCAAGCTATCAAAATCATAAGTTCCAAGAAATTTAGATAATTTAGCACTAGCATCTCCGAAATGTCGTCGACCGTCAACTAACTTTGCACAAGGATCAATAAGTACAATGCTACTGTCAAATCGATGTCCTTGATGCCAATCTCGAGGACCATCAATGCGATAACCATAGAGAACTTTGCTCCGAGGCAGGTCCTACATTTATAGAAGCTTTCAATAGCAGGAAACAATAATATCCCCAGAAAATACCATCATAAGAGTTAGAGGGCATATAAGGATAGCTATCGAAGTTAACCATAGATGATAGACCACTAAATAAAGGTTGTAATATACGCAACCCAAAAGCAAGACTACCTCAATGCATATGTGCCAGATATCTCCTGTTTTATTTACATGACGGTCCAAAGGTAGCTCAATCATTCCACCATCTTGCCCGTCAAGCTTTTCTCTGGAAAATATATTGCATCATATGGCATTCAGATCAACTATAAATAATACGTAAGAGATTTTTCCACCTATTGATATATAGCCACCCCTACTTCAAAGAGAGCATTAAGTAGATGGAAAGATTGCATAAGCCTTCAAAGCAATTTATAGTGTGTGTACTCATGCCACCTACCAAACTCCTATATACCTCAATTCCATCAGAACAAAATCATAAAAACATTTAGTCACATGAAAGACATACATCAACTGCATCCAAACCAATTTTTATAACTACGTAATAGGGGATTGCCCGGGTCATGTGCACCATATAAATATTAGAAGCACATGCTTAACATTCCAGAACCGCCATGCGACTTTCTTAGCAGAGCCATATCATACTACACAGGTTATGTGAATTCCAGCTCACTGCCCTCATAACAGACAAATTGCTACCTAGAAATATCTATGTTTTCAATCTAAAGTTTTGCCCCCGATGCCTCTACAAGCTTATAGTCACTATTTACTTCCTTATTTTGACAATTTACTATAATATAAAATAGGACATTCTATTTATTTCGTTCTCTGCCCACAGCAGAAGACCACATACTGATGTGCCTCCAAGGTAAACATATGTATATTTCACGTATTAAAGGAAGCTGCATATCTATTTATATAAAATAAAAGAAATTTTTTTTAAAATAGAAGAAGATTCTCATAAGCAACAGAAAGCAAACCATTTTCAAATACATCACAAATAACGAGAATCTTGTTGAAAAATAGTAAATTCACAATCAATTTAACCTATAAATCAGAAAAGGAAATGCACCGCTACCTCTTGGGAAGTGATAGGCAAAGTGTGACTGCTGTCGCATGCTGTGAAAAAATTGCAAAATTGATCCCATTTTCAACTTCTGATACACCCATAGGAAATGCTTGACCTTGGGAAATTTTCAACGGTGGGGTGGTTTCTGATATTCGAGGGGCTTCTTCCTAGATTGCAAGCAGAGAGTACAAATTCATCAGAATTAATCTAAAATCACAGACACAATATATTTACAAGCAAGCACATCTGTTGAGGAAAATATCCCACATCGGCTGAGATAAACAATTAAACTCAAAATATAAACATTGGGCAACCCTCAACTCTCAAGCTGGCTTTTGGGTTGAGTTAGGCTCATGAATTTCAACATGGTATCAGAGCCACACTCATGCACGGGTGGGCCCACACTACCTGTCCACGTGACATGAACCAGGCAAAAGACCGGTTTGCACGTGAGGGGGAGTGTTGAGGAAAATATTCCATATCGGCTGAGATAAACAATTAAACTCAAAATATAAACATTGGGCAACCCTCAACTCTCAAGCTGGCTTTTGGGTTGAGTTAGGCCCACGAATTTCAACATGGTATCCCAAAATAAAGCCGAACCCGAAAAAGGGAGCGAAATCCCGAAAAAAGAGCCGAAACCCGAGAGGAGAAGAGATGATAACCCCAGAACTTTGGAAACTTAGGAAAGAATCCCAAATGGAGAGGCAAAACAACCAACAAAATAACCACATGCTGAGTGGGAAAAAATGCCACCACAAGCAGAAGTACCATAAATAATGGAAAATAGAGAGGATAAATACCGCTGAGGATAAGAATGGATAATCGAAGGGATAATACCGTCGTGGGTTTTTATTGATTAGGGATACCAATAAAGTATGATTATCGTACGAGCAAGATGGTTCCATAACTGACTTTTGGAACTAAAAATATTATGGTGTGTAAAGCAAAAGATATTGCTGTATCGATTACTTGGAACTAAAGGTATTGAAAGTTTGGTTTCCTGAGGGGTTGACAAAGAACGTAGGGCTTTTAGTTTATGAAGAACATAGTGGGAACGATGAGATGTTGTTGGTTGAATGAAAGAGAATTGATCGTATCTGCATGTGCAAGTTGATACGATGGGCTTAAAGTGCGGTTGTGATTGAAAATATAAATTAGTTGTGATTTGTGGACGGTGATAGTGGTGAGACAGGGTGGCGCGTGAGGGTCACGCAATGATGTTAGTCGTGATCCCCCAAGCGCCGATGAAATCAAAGAGAGTGAAACTAAAAAAATCGAAACATAGGCTCTGATACCATATTGAAATTCGTGGGCCTAACTCAACCCAAAAGCCAGCTTTGAGGGTTGCCCAATGTTTATATTTTGATTTTAATTGTTATCTCAGCCGATGTGGGATATTTTCCTCAACACTCCCCCTCACGTGCAAACCGGTCTTTTGTCTGGTTCATGTCACGTGGACAGGTAGTGTGGGCCCACCCATGCATGAGTGTGGCTCTGATACCATGTTGAAATTCATGGGCCTAACTCAACCCAAAAGCCAGCTTGAGAGTTGAGGGTTGCCCAATGTTTATATTTTGAGTTTAATTGTTTATCTCAGCCGATGCGGGATATTTTCCTCCTCAACACTCCCCCTCACGTGCAAACCGGTCTTTTGATTGGTTAATGTCACGTGGACAGGTAGTGTGGGCCCACCCGTGCATGAGTGTGGCTCTGATACCATGTTAGATAATGAAAGAAAGTCTTGAATTCACTCTATCTGAATTTACAATGGTAAGGGCCTTTATATAGGCTACATAGAAAACCAAAATAGAAAAGGAATCTTATAGTAATGAATAATAATAATGAATATAGGAAATCTGCATCTAATAGGGAAATATAATAAAATCATGAATCTTAATGGTACTAGGAATTCTATTTTGGATCTTGATTCAATAATATAGATTTCCATAATAATATTCCTTAATATTCCTTAACAACATCACAGTGCAATACAGTTCAGTAAAACGAATAGGATGAACACACAATTAATAGAATAACGATAAACTTAGCATTAAATATAAAAAAGGGTGCATGGCCAATGGATTGAGATAGTAAAAAACAGATAATCCCTTGAATTGCATACCGCCTATAGCAAGTGTTTATTTCTTATTTTCTTTACATAGTCTTATATCTGATTTTTAAGAACCATAAGTCGACCACATTCCACATGTATAATTTAAAAAAGCATAAACATAAAGAAAAGTACCTCGAGCACACGGTCTTGAGTTTGCTGATTATAAGCATTTGGTGTTGTATTCTTGACGCTGCTGCTTGTCTAACCTATGCCAAAATTTAAATCATCTCTCTTCCACTAACAATGAGAAACTCAAAAATATATATATATATATATATATATATATAATTAATAAATAATAAATTAAAAAAAAAAAAAAAAAGATATATAGACAAGCCTTATTGAAATTGCCTCCTTGGACTGCAGCCGCATAATGCATTTTTACAGAATTTCAATCTAATACACGATCATAATAATACAATTAACGGAGGATATGATGGTAATTGGTAAAAATAATGTGATTAACAAAAAAATAGAGTTGATAAAGAAACGTACCCCATATCGTGAGCTGGAGAAGCAGCGGAAAATGAACGGCTGAGATTGTGAGATAAGGTAGAAGCAAACAGAGGAAATAATATAGAAGAGCTGGAGCGTATGGAAGGTGGCTGATGGATCATCATTGTTCCTTTATAAGGTAAAGGAAATGCTTTCATGAGGAGCAAAGTATAAGTACTAGATTCAAAGAGTGAAGGGATATGAAATTTTCAGATTCAAAGAGACTCTGCTTTTGGTTTTGTTAATTGATTGGATGAATGAGAGAACGTGAAGTGAAGACTTTCCAGTTATCGTTTGGAGTGTGTGATTCATCAGGGGATTCGAGAGCGGCATTCCAAACGGGGATTTGCTTCCTTTTTGTGTCTGCCACGTGAACGGACGCGCTTTATATTATTACAAAAATGAGAGTTGACATGACACGTGTTAGTTTTTGGAAAATTATTATTACTATACATTCACACACCCGTACTTTTATTTAAAGTTTTAAAACTCTCTCACTTTAACTACAATGATCTAGAGTAAATCATTGTAACTACAGTGAGAGAGTTAGTAAAACTTTAAGTAATAGTGTATATGAGTATATCATTACTTTTATTATTATTGGTTGATACAATATAGATCATGTAATATCTCTCGAAAAAAATATTATACTTACAAGCACCTCTCTATAGTAATTCATATTCTCTTTGACTAGCTCATTGTATCTACAATCGGAGAGAATATGAATTATTTTATAGTTAAGTATTTATAAATATATTATTACCTTATCTGGAAAGTTTGGGCCTGTGACTATATTTCTTTAAGATTTTTTAGAATTTTGTTATAATTTTTAATGATCCCAACTATTTAATCTTTATCTTGTAATTTATTGTTATTTTATTATTTTGTAACTTATCCCACCATAACTCATCCCTATAAATATAGAGGAATCTTTTATAGTTTCGTATCAAAATCATTCATTCAAAATCAATAAGAAAAACTTGCAGCTTTCAAGGTACTCTCTTCTTCTATTTCTCTTTATTTTATAACATGTTATCAGCACGATTCGCTATAATAAAAAACGAATCATCATATGCGAAGGCCTGAAGCCAATTCGTTATAATTAGAAGCCATGAATATGACTTATGATTTATATGCAGTTTCTGTTCATAATCAAAGTCAAAAGAAAATCATTATGATTTATGATTGACATGAGACTTGTGATTGTAATCAAATCGAAAACCAAATCATGGTGGCTTATGACTTATATGCGATTTTTGATTTGCATGCTTAATTCTTATGTTGCCTGAATCCAAGTTCTTATTATTTTTTTAATATTGCAACTTGAAGTTTTACAGTATAAATAAATTAGAACCTGAATATCTAAATTTCAATATTAAAAATTAGAACTCATAGTTCTAATTCAGAACCTGAAGTTCTGAATCTCGATATTAAAATTAGAACCCGTAGTTCTAATTCAGAACCTGAAGTTCTAAATCTCAATATTAAAATTTGAACACTTAGTTCTAATTCAGAACCTGAAGTTCTTAATCTCAATATTAAAAATTAAAAAACATAGTTCTAATTCAGAACCTGAAGTTCTGAATCTCAATATTAAAATTAGATCTTGTAGTTTTAATTCAAAATGTGAAGTTCTGAATCTCGATATAATAAAAATTAAAACTTGTATTTCTAATTCATTATATTATGTTTTATGTAATTTATTATTATTTTTATGAATATGTTCTGTGGTTGCCATTAATTTGGATCCTACATATCAGAAAATAACAATCGTATTTTTGTTTTTATTTTATAAATTTATTTTAGTTTCTTTCATAATTATGATTAACTATAAGATGCAAATTAGAACCCGAAATTTTAAATTCATTAATTAATTATTAAATTAGAACATGCAGTTTTAAATCTATAAAATAATTATAGAACCCAAAGTTCTATAATTACACTAAATTAAAGAACCTGAAGTTCTAACCTCAATTAATTAGACTTAAGAATAAAACCTGCAGTTTTAAATTTACCATAGAACATGAAGTTCTGAATTTATAATATCATATTTATGAATTTGAAGTTCTAAATATTAATATTATAAATCGGAAATTAAAATTTTGAAATATAATTCTCTTTTAGGATCTTATGTTCTAAATAATAATGTAAGATTATAACTTGAAATTCTAGGTCAATGAATTATTTCTTAAGAGATTCTGAAGTTCCAAATACGTGTATGTAATTTTTGGTTCATACATACTTATGTGATTTTATTTTCTATTATATCTTTATTCTTTTGAGTTATATTATATATATTATTGTTATTGCTGCCAGAAGTTTGTAATAATAAAGAGCTAATCAGATCTGAAGTTCAAATTAGCTTTTAATATCAGAACCTGCAGCGCTGAACTATAATTTTTAATAAAACGTGATTGTAGGCACTGTATTTTTGCATATAAGTCCCTATGATGAGTCTCATTTGGAGACACTACCTTTTAAGTCACGGAAGTCGCGGGAAACGGATGTCGGAAGGGGAAGTTCAGAATAAGTATGTCATCAAATTCATTTCACAAGTTCATTGTTTTCGTTCGTGCTGCGTTCGTGACCACGTTCGAACGTCAGGCAGATTGCGGGCGTTCATGTAGCATTCGAATAGGCGTTCGAACGGTGTCGGTATTTCTGGTTTTGCTGCTAGCCTCACACCCAAGCCCAAATAGCCCACCAAAGCCCATAAAACACATCCAAATTAATAAAATACATATTTAACACATGGGGAATTAAATAAAATCTAAAAAATCATATACCAATTTAAAATAATCTCATGCCTAATTATGATCAATCAAATATATCCATACCTAAAACCAAACAAATTAACTTCCTAATTAACCAAATTTTGTCCCCCAATCAATCTTAGGTTTTCCTTATTTAACACCAAATCAAATCCCCCTTTAATGCACAAATCCCTTCTTTGTCAAACAAGATTTAACCCTGGCCTTTGCCTATAAAAAAAAGCCTTCACCACACTTCCAAGAGGCTAGCACATTGATACAAAACCATAAAAATTCTGCAAGGCATTAACACCCTAGTTCATTCACACAAGAAATCTCCCTAAATCACCGAAAACAAGAGTCCCATACAGCCCTTGACCTGCACGCAAATCCCCCTAAAATCAGCCCATCCATTCACCGAAAATCAGCCCCCAAATAGTCTCTGCAACCACCGAAATAGTCCTTAAAACAGACCCAAACAGTAGCCCTATTACCGCACAAAACAACCCCAAAACAGTAGCCTAAATTACCAAACACAGCGACCGAAATACAGCAGCAAAACAGCAGTGAAACGGAGGGAAAACAGCAGCCCGAACAGCGAAGCAACGAAGGGAAACGTTGAACCAGTGAACCGGAGGAGTTGCGGAGCATCCACCCTTCCGACGACCGTGTACGATACTTCCAAAAGTCGACATAAAAGGTTAGACCTGAGGGCACCTTTCTCATTAGTTTATATTCATCTTTTAATTGTTTATTAAATTTTATTCGCATGAGAGTCGCTGCATAATGTGTGTTGTGGCCCTTGAATGAATGAAAATGTGTCGCCTCTTGTGGTATATAGGATGGAAACCCGGACATAAATTTCATAGCCGATTCTGAATGGACGGTAGTACGATCTGTACTCGGGATACAACTCCACGTACCACTTGAGTATACGGCACATATTTTATTTCACGTTATCTTGATTTGTTTATTATCGTTATTTATTTTCTGCATGTTATTTGTTTGAGTAATGATGAGGTCAAGCGCATGGGCTTAGTAAGTGCGATTAAAGGTCCTCTATTTCGAGGGGTTAAAATCCTTTACCACGATACTTCGCCGCGCCGGACGATGTATATCCGGTTGAATGTGAGATGAGTTCAATCGGGTATACGAAGTCCGATATTGTTGTTTCTTTTATTTCTTATATGCATTGTGTTATTAGCGCATGAGCTTAGTAAGTGCGATTAAAAGTCCTCTATTTCGAGGGGTTAAAATCCTTTACCACGATGTTTCGCCGCGCCGGACGATGTATATCCGGTTGAATGTGAGATGTGTTCAATCGGGTATACGAAGTCCGATATTGTTGTTTCTTTTATTTCTTATATGCATTGTGTTATTAGCGCATGGGCTTAGTAAGTGCGATTAAAGGTCCTCTATTTTGAGGGGTTAAAATCATTTATCACGATGTTTTGTCGCGCCAGACGAGGCATACATGATTGGATGAGAATGAGTTCAATCGAACACGTGATGTCCTACATTGTGGATTTGTTTGTCTATGTATGTATTACATACATCAGGTCTGGTTCCGTTCGAACGCGTTCTCGAACGCTATACGAATGCGAACCTTTAGTTTACCGTTCGAACGCATTTTCGGACGCTACTCGAACGCGCACGTATTTTCTTAGTTTTATCATGCATCAGGTCTGGTTCCGTTCGAACGTGTTCTCGAACGCTATACGAACCCGAACCTTCTGTTTACCGTTCGAATGCGTTTACGAACGCTACACGAAAGCACACACACTGAACTGAGTCCTTTTCATCATATTCTATGCGTAATTGCCTCTATCAGTTATCCCTTTGTATTACGAATCTGATTGCCTTTTTCATTACGCATGATTATGCAATTGCCATTTATTTGTATTCCCCACATGTATGAGTACAATGTGCTTATTAAGTTGTATGTTTGCCGTATGTTAATTTACCTTTATGCATGCAAATTTGGACATAGATTACATGCAAATAGGTTGTATGCAAACATGAAAAATGTGTTATATGAACTTAGATATGAGCTTTGTACTTATGCATGCGAACTTAGGAGTAAATTATCCTTGGAAATAAATGTTGCTTAGGCTTGATTAAATTATTGCACAAATCATTTCATTACAAGTGGCATAAGTAATGGACCATTCCGAATCCAACGGTTTGAGGTCTTCCCTTGCGAGGGGTGAGTGCAGACTTAAATCTTTGTCCCGGTTCACACGGTGGGGTGGCGACTCCATTATTCTCCGATTTAGTCCCCCGCAGGCTACTCCGTACTCCCAACCGGGCCGCGAGCCCGGAACAGCATGCGTCGCCCAGTTTCTGTGTTCCCATAGTCTGGCGACTCCACTGGGGATAGAGAATTGGTCCCGAAATAATGTCTTATAATATTATGATTCGTGTTTTAATTAATCGTGTCTATTGTGGGTTAAAAAGGGTTTAATCAAATGCACTTTTAAGGCTAGGTAATGGTTTGGTATCTTCCTTCACTCACTACATTTCTAGAAGGAAAATCTTTGAAGGCACCTAGATAATCATTTACTTGTAGCCTATTGTGATGGATTAATTTGGAGGACTCGTTGTTTATTCCTGTCACCAAGCGATAAGAGCCTAAGAGGCTAGGGTACTTAAGTGAGCCTCGCTCCACCCTCCATCTGGGGAATCTACAACGGGAAATCCATTTGACAGTCAGTCACACACCATAACTCGTTGGCACGTATTGTAAGGTATAAAAAAGGTGCGCTCACTTGGTCACTCGAACCCTTGAGTGGGGAGACCCAGTTGTGGGAAATCCTTCACCAGTGAGAGTCTTTGTCTACACTCCCGCAAACCCGCACATAGACCGGGGTTGTGTGGCCTATAGAAACTATTTCCTTGTGCTTGTGGACCATCCTCATTTGGATGCAGTTGGACTTCTTGTTAGAAATGTGAACTTGTTGGGCCATTTAAACTGGGACGAGTTCGTATCCTATGACAATTGGGCCAAAAGCTTATGAAATATTGATGGGCCACTCTGTAGAAATTATTTATGTATGCTTGTGTTTGAGAACATTGTCGTTTGGATCCATTCGGACATTTTGTCATGAGGTATGGGCTTGTTGGGCCATTCAAACTGAGACAAGAACGTATCTTATGTTGATTGGGCCAAAAGCTTCTAAAACGCCAATGGGCCATTATATGTTTGTGTTTAGGAATATTATCATTTGGATACGGTTGGACTTCTGGCCATGAGATGTGAACTTGTTGGGCCATTTAAACTGGGACGAGTTCACTCCTATGACAGTTAGCCCAAAAGCTTCTATAATGATGATGGGCCGATTTGGGTGAAAATTTTAATGAGTTGATATATTCATTGTATCGCATGCATCTCATTCATCTCATGCATACATATATCATGTTAACACCCTTCATGTCTATAAAGATATCATAGAGTCTCGTTGGGTTAGAGAAGAGGGAATACTCACTAAAAGACCGGTAACAGATATGAGTACATCCGATAATGAGGTATCCCGGATAGATCAGTTGGAAAATGGTTTCGCCAAGATTACCGAACAGTTGCAAACCTTGACTACTGCCATGGCAAATATGGCTGTGCCCCGTGCTGGGGGAAACTCTGAGAATGTAAGGCGTGAGGAGCCTCCGAATAGGTTGGGGGATGACATCCCCGCTTTTGATGATAATATGGCTGAATATGACGCTGGGAGATTAGCCGGGCCTCAGGCCGAGATACAGAAACTCCGTGACCAGGTAGAGTTTGTTACCCGTAAAATGAAGGGTAAGGACGAAGACTTACTAGACTATGAGGAGATGACCTTTGAGGAACAGTTGCCTGCTCAGTTCAAGATGCCGGATATGGCTAAGTTCAATAGGAATGGGGATCTGAGGGTCCATCTTTGTCAGTATGTTTCAGTTATGAGTTCAGTGGGCTTGTCACAGCGCTAAGTCCAAAAGATATTTGGGATGTCACTCGATGGGGCACATGTAGTATGGTATCACATCTTTGAGAAAAATGTTAAGGAAGATTGGAGGGAACTAGCTGATGCTTTTCTGAAGCAGTATGTTACAGACTTAGAGATCGACTTGTCGCTCCGTGATTTGGAGAACACTAAGTAGAAGCCGGAAGAAAGCTTCAAGAAGTATGTAGACCGCTGGAGAAGCCAGCTTCTGAAAATGCAGACTCGGCCCTCTGAGAAGGACCAGATTAAAATGATCATCAAGGGCACCAAGCCCTCCATTTATGGCAAGTTGAGGAGAATGACCTCCATGATTGCAGATTTTCGACAGTTGAGGGAAACTATCATGGATATAGAGGAAGAAGAGGCTGAGAATAGAAAGTTCTATGGCCAGAATATAAGGACTTTTGGGGGGCATTCTGAGACTAAGCCCACTGCTGCCGAGGTTGCTGCCATCAAGAACCGACAATTCTCCAACCTTGGTAGACCTTTGTCGAAGGTATTTGAAAAGTTACAGGGACAATGACTCTTGAAACCCTTAGAAGGCAAACCACTTCCACACCTCTCACCACCACATATAAATGTGAACCTTTATTGTCACTTCCACCAGCTACATGGCCATGACACCGACAACTGCACCCGCCTCAGGCACGAAATTCAAGATCTCATAGATTCCCATAAAATACCCAACCCAAGAAAAGAACAGCCTAGCACACACACCAACCCTCTACCAAACTACCACTTCATTCCACCACCCACCTACATGATCAACTCTGGATTGCCCGAAACTTTTGTCCTCCAAACCCTCAACCACTAAGCCTCTTACATGGATGACAGTGAAGAACCATAGGCCGAGGAAGAAGGCAGTGCTGCGGATGATGGAGCTGTTCCTCCTAGTCTATTTGATCCATCATTTTTTAAAGACATTGATTTTGTTTACTTGTTCGAACTCTTTTTCTCAACGATAATAAAGACGTTCATTTCGTTTACTTGTCTAAACCTCTTCCTGCAACATGAGTACATTTGACAAAAACATTAAACCTTGGTACTGTGATACTCAGTAATATCTAGAACAAGGGGAATCCTCGAAAGAAGCAAGCAGAAAAGATAAGATAGCCATTCAGAAAGTGGGAAATAGGGGCAGTGAGACTATCAGATTTGGAAGGGAACAAGTTCACCAAGCCGATCAATATGGATAAATTGAAGCAGTATTTCGCCTAAGGAAGAAAAGGTCGAGCGATCACCATGAGGACTGGCAGAAGACCTAACCCAACGGAATAGAAAATTCATTCATGTATGCATACACGTAACATATTTGCATCCTTTTTGTGTTTGTTCTGTTTTGTAATAACAGGTTTTAAAGGAGAAAAAGAGAAAGCGTCAAATGCAAGCCAAAAACAACAACAGTACAATGTCAGCAGTTTTCAGGAATGAATCACAGGGGCAAAGCTCGTATCAGTATCAGTCTGGGGGGCGAGGCCCATATCAGCAGCATCAGTCTGGGGGCGAGGCCCATATTAGCATCAGTATCAATCTTTCCGGGTATGGCACTCTGGGGGCGAGGCCCACATCATTATCAGTATCAGTCTTACCGGGAAAGGCACTATGAGAATGGAACACAGTTCGAGAATGAACAAACCAAGAATGGCACTCCGAGAATGGAGCACAGTTCGAGAATGAACAAGCCGAGAATGGCAATCTAATAATGGAGCAAAGTTCGAGAATGAACAAGCCGAGAATGGAAATCCGAGAATAGAGTAGAGTTCGAGAATGACAAGCCGAGAATAGCACTCCAGGAATGGAAACACAGTTCGGGAATGAACAAACCGGGAATGGCACTTCAAGAATGGAAACACAGTTCGAGAATGAACAAGCCAAGAATGACACTCCGAGAATGGAGCACAATTCGAGAATGAACAAGCCGAGAATGGCACTCCAGGAATGGAAACACGGTTCGGGAATGAACAAACCGGGAAAGGCACTCCAAGAATGGAAACACAGTTCGGGAACGAACAAGCCGGGAATGGACTCCGAGAATAGAGCACGGTTCTGGAATGGACCACATCACAGTAACGATTCAGGAATGGACCACTTTACAGTAACGGTTCCGGAATGGACCACACCACAGTAACAGTTCGGGAATGGACCACATCACAGTAACGGTTCGGGAATGGACCACTTTACAGTAACGGTTCTGGAATGGACCACATCACAATAACGGTTCGGGAATGGACCACCTCACAGTAACGGTTCGGGAATGGACCACTTTACAGTAACAATTTGGGAATGGACCACCTCACAGTAACGGTTCGGGAATGGACCACATCACAGTAACGATTCGGGAATGGACCACCACACAGTAACGGTTCGGGAATGGACACCTCACGGTAACGGTTTGGGAATGGACCACATCACAGCAACGGTTCGGGAATGAACCAGGGGTCGCGGCACCTCACCACCAAATCAACTTAACTCAACTCATGGCAAGTCAAGTGGCAGCTGGCGAGCCAGGTAAGTAAAAATGCATTGCATAACTTTGATATGATTGTCACGGTTACACATTAAACAAGTCCCATCAAAGTGGGGGCGACTGTAGGCACTGCATTTTTGCATATAAGTCCCTATGATGAGTCTCATTTGGAGACACTACCTTTTAAGTCACGGAAGTCGCGGGAAACGGACGTCGGACTTAAGGAGGAATGTGCCCTTAGTATCCCAGACACTCTTTGATCCATTCATCATTTAGATCCAAGAGATGCGCAGCACGGGGAGGCGTTGAGCCCCTATGGCGTGTGCCTGCTCCAGCGCGGTAAGGAGGAGCCCTCGCACAAATACACAGGCTCCACAGTGACCCAACGTATAGAGGATGTGCCCTTACCATTTTAAACGCTCTCTGATCCAAATCCTGGTTCGCCGGGAAACTGAATTGAAAGATTCAGAATTGTGTTTTGGAGGCCTCGGACAGAACGCTGTTTTGAGGCATCCGTGCTGTTGTTTACATTTGTAAAAAGTTTTATTTTGGGATAAGTGTTATGTCACCCCCGCTCTTTGATTTTATTTTCCAAAGTTTTGTTTTCGTTTTCATTAGGTTTGACAAAGGGACGCCCATGCCAAATCTAATAGGGTTTCAAAGGTTGATTCACTTCCCTTCTGAATAAGTCTCAAGGATTAATCGGCTCGGGGCTGGATTCGTTCCGCCGAGGCCGCTTGGTTATTCGGCTCGGGGCTGGATTCGTTCCATCGAGGCCTTATGGTTTATTCAGCTCGGGGTCGGATTACGTCCCACCGAGTCGGCTTCTTTGGACTGGGGATGTAACATTCCCTCAGAGCCAAGTCTTTCTTTTAGTTTGGGGTCGGGTTACGTCCCACCGAGTCGGCTTCTTTGGACTGAGGATGTAATATTCCCCTAGAGCCAAGTCTTTCTTCAGCTCGGGATCGGGATACGTCCCACCGAGAGACTTATCATCGACATGGGATCGGAGCATCTCCCCATGGTCGGCCCTCTATTGGTCTGGGGAGGTGACATTCCCCCAGAGCCAAATGTTCTTCTCAGCCCGGGGTCGAGTTACGTGTCACCGAGTCGATCGTCATCAGCATAAGGGCAAAGCATTTTCTCCACGGGTAGATATCGGGATCCTCGTTGACTGAGCACATGAAGGTGGCAGGAAGGACCAGATTTGCAGCCAAGGCATTTTTTCTCTGCTGTTCCTGGAGTGACCACCGACGGATTCATCGGCACACCATCTTTTTTTATAGTTCCCGGCATCAACTCACAAACTCGTTGTTACCAAGAACTAGGGGACAGATTTTGACGGTGTTTTCAGGTCCTATGTTATTTAAGGAGTACGGAATGGGTAAAAAGGGTAATTCCCTTCTTGGTCAAGATTATTAATGTCGACCCGACCACTCAGAGCCAAACAATAAGTGACCGAGTACTTTATGATCGGTAACCGAGCACTTGGGTTCAGATGATCGGGCAATTATCAGATCTGTAGCAGCATTATCAGCTCAAATGACCATCATGACAGACCTCATAAAGATCGACCATATGACGAGACATACTTCAGAAGATAAGATACCTTATTCTTACGGATAATATGACAAGTTGTCCTACTTTCATGGGGAAAACTGGTGAGTCAGAGTCCTAGTAGGATAAAGAAAATAAATGTAGTTTTGATTAGGAATCCTTATGGGAAAAGGGAATAGTTTTGACTAGGAATCCTTATAGGAAAAGGAAATTGTTTCAACTAGGAAATTCTTGTAAAAGAATGAATCTGATTTCTGCACTATTATAAATAGGAGGGTAGAGTATGCTTAAAGGGAATGAATATGAGAATCATTAAGATCAGACTTGTAAAAACAAGAAGCAGAGCTGAGAAACGTGTTTGAGTAATAAAAGTATCATCCTTTTTGCGCTTGTGGACGTAGGTCGGACCAAGATCCACCGAACCACGTTAAACCTCATTGTTGATTGGTGCATTTATCTGTCTTTTGCTAAATTTGCTTTTGGTCCCCCATAACCAAACAAATTCACTATTGAGGGAGGATTGTCTCGGGAGTAATATTCCCATATTGCCCTGAGACCAAAATCAGCCGTCAACACATTGTTTAATGAGTATCCTCAAAAGGAAATTGGTAGCTTAGAGCGAATCATCATTAACCTTACCATGTCCAATAAAGTTCGGTTTCTCTGTTTGGACACACGGTCAAATTGAGGTGTCCCGGGAGGAGTCCACTGTGAAAGAATACCATACTCTTTCAAGTAATCGAGAAACTTATTGCTAAAGTATTTTCCACTACGGTCCAACCGTAATATCTTAATACTTTTGTCTGTCTGTTTTTCTACTTCGTGTCGAAACTCTTTGAATTACTTAAAAGTTACTGACTTGTGTTTCATAAGATACACATAACCGTAACGTGATGCCACATCCGTAAAGATTACGAAGTATTCATATCCACCTCTAGCGTAGCTAGACATGGGCCCACTTACGTCACTATGAACGAGGGCTAACAGCTCGGTGGCACGTATGTAGACACTGCATTTTTGCATATAAGTCCCTATGATGAGTCTCATTTGGAGACACTACCTTTTAAATCGAGGAAGTCGCGGGAAAATGACGTCGGAAGGGAATCAGTATTTTTATTAGATTTTATTCGCTTGTTTAGCTTCAGGCTCGCTTGTTGGACCTCCGTTTTAAAGCACATTGGCCCAAAACCCTTGAAATATACATCATGCCCATTTCGCCCAAGCCCAATCCAAAAATAATTAAACCATTTAAAAGACATGTCACAAATTAAATTCAAAACCAATTAAATTGAAATGAAATTAAAATTAAATCCAATTAAATTGAAACCAATTAAATTGAAATCTTAATTAAATTAAATTCACAAATTAAATAAAATCTCTTCCTATTTAAATAAATCACCTACCAATTTAAAGAAATTCCCATCAAAAAAATAAATATCCTTGCCTAAACTAATTAAATCAAATACCACACATGCCTTATTCACTTGATCTCTTTCCTTAAAATTCATGCAAACCCTAGCTTGTCACTATAAAAATAACATAAACTTCAACCCTTGCTCCCTAGACATTCACGGCAGTGAGACAAAAAAAAAACGAAACCCTAACAACTCTCTCTCTCTAGGACAATTTTCGTCTTCCTCATTTCTCCCTCACAAGCTCAACCACCAAAAACCCTAGATTCCTACACAGTTCGCCACTCTCTTTCTTCCATTGAATTTAAGATGTGTTCAATCGGGTATACAAAGTCCGATATTGTTATCTTTAATTTTTATATGCATTATGTTATTAGCGCATGGGCTTAGTAAGTTGGATTAAAGGTCCTCCATTTCGAGGGGTTAAAGAACCTTTACCGCAATGCTTTGCCGCGCCGGATGATGTATATTCGGTTGGATGTAAAATGTGTTCAATCGGGTATACGAAGTTCGATATGGTTGTCTTTATTTTTATATGCATTATGATGTGATGCGCATGGGCTTAGTAAGTTGGATTAAAGGTCCTCCATTTCGAGGGGTTAAAGAACCTTTACCACGATACTTCGACGCGCCTTTCATTTCGTTATTCGCTTTTCTTTGTATGTCATCTTCTTACATAATCATGCATCATGTTGCATTGCGCATGGGCTTAGTAAGTCGGATTAAAGGTCCTCCATTTGGAGGGATAAAAAGCCTACGGTCTACCTTTACCACGATACTTTGTCGCGCCTTTTAGCCCGTTATTATTTATTAGGTGTCATCTATTCATCCGTTCACGTATGTGTCATGTTGTTTACTGTATTTCGGAGTCGCTATTGTAACCCCGTTCGAACGCATTTCAGAACGCCACACGAACACATATTTTCTGTCTCAGTTCGTTCGAACGCGTTTACGAACGCTACTCGAATGCGAACCTTCTATTTACCGTTCGAACGCGGATATGAACGCCGCACGAACGCCAATGATAAACAAGCCCTCTTTCATCACATCTTATGCATGGTTACTCATTTTGTCATTTGCCTTTTTGATTGTTCATGTTCTCGCATTTAGCCATTTATTGTGTGCACAAGATTACATGTTCATTCCCATGATGCATGTTTTCACAGTAGTCATCTACTTATGCTTCCGCATTCATCCATTCAACATGTTCATGAAGTTATATGCTCGCCGTTATTCCGATTTGCTTTCATGCGTGATTGTACAATTATTATCTACTAGCATGCCTATGATGGAATGTAATGTGCTTATGACATTGTGTGCTAGCCATATTTATCTTTATGCATGCAAATTCAGACATAGATTATATGCAAATAGGTTGTATGCAAACTTGAAAATGTGTTACATGTGAACTTAGATATGAGCCTTGTACTTATGCATGCTAACTTATGAGTAAATTATCCTTGGAAATATATGTTGCTAGACTCGATTAAATTATTGCACAAATCATTTTATTACAAGTGGCATAAGTAAGGGACCATTCCGAACCCAACGGTTTGAGGTCTTCCCTTGCGAGGGGTGAGTGCGGCCTTAAATCATTTTCCCGATTCACACCGGGTGGCGACTCATTTATTCTCCGGTTTAGTCCCCCGCGGGCTACTCCGTACTCCCAACCGGGCCGCGAGCCCGGAACAACATGCGTCGACCAGTTTCTGTTCCCACAGTCTGGCGACTCCACTGGGGATAGAGAATCTGCCCCGAAATAATTTCTTTTAATATTATGATTTGTGCTTTAAGTTAACCGTTCCTATAGTGGGTTGAAATGGGTTTAATCAAGGCACTTTAAGGCTAGGTAATGGTTTGGTGTCTTTCTTCACTCACTACCTTTCTATAAGGAAAAGCTGTGAAGGCACCTAGATAATCATCTACTCGTAGCCTACTGTGATGGACTAATTTGGAGGACTCGTTGTTTATTCCTGACACCAAGCGATAAGAGCCTAAGAGGCTTGGGTACTTAAGAGAGCCTCGCTCCACCCTCCCTATGGGGAATATACAACGGGAAATCCATTTGACAGTCAGTCACACGCCATAGCTCATTGGCACGTACCTTAGTGTATAAAAAATGGTGTGCTCACTTGGTCGCTCGGACCCTTGAGTGGGGAGACCTAGTTGTGGGTAATCCTTCGTCAGCGAGAGCCTTTGTCCACACCCCCGTAAACCCGCATGTGAACCTTAGTCGTAGAACTAATAAGAAATATTTACTTGTGCTTGTGTTTGGGAACATTGTCGTTTGGATCCATTCGGACCTTTTGTCATGAGGTATGGGCTTGTTGGGCCATTTAAACTGGGACAAGAACGTATCTTATGATGATTGGGCCCATTATATGTTTGTGTTTAGGAACATTATCATTTGGATACGGTTGGACTTCTTGCCATGAGATGTGAACTTCTTGGGCCATTTAAACTGGGACGAGTTCACTCCTATGACAGTTAGCCCAAAAGCTTCTAAAATGCTGATGGGCCGATTTATGTGAAAATTTTAATAAGTTGATATATTCCTTGTATCACATGCGTCTCATTCATCTCATGCATACATATATCCTGTTAACACCATCTATGTCTATAAAAGATATCATAGAGTCTCGTTGGGTTAGGGAAGATGGAAGACTCACTAAAAGGCCGATAACAAATATGAGTGGATCAGAAAACGAGATATCTCTCATGGACCAACTGGAGAATGGTTTCGCCAAGATTACCGAACAGTTGCAAGCCTTGACTACTACCATGGCAAATATGGTTGTGCCCCGTGCTGGGGGAAACTATGAGAATGTAAGACGTGAGGAGCCTCCGAATAGGTTGGGGGATGACATCCCTGCTTTTGATGATGATATGGCTGAATATGACGCTGGGAGAATAGCCGGGTCTCAAGCCGAGATACAGAAACTTCGTGACCAGGTAGAGTCTGTTACCCGTAAGATGAAGGGTAAGGACGAAGACTTACTAGACTTTGAGGCGATGACCTTTAAGGAACAGTTTTCTGCTCAGTTCAAGATGCCGAATATGGCCAAGTTCAATGGGAATGGGGATCCGAGGGTCCATCTCCGCCAGTATGTTTCAGTTATGAGTTCAGTGGGTTTATCCAAGCGTCAAGTGAAAAAAATGTTTGGGATGTCACTTGAGGGAGCGCCGGTAGTTTGGTATCACAACCTTGAGAAGAAGATTAGGGAAGATTGGATGGAACTGGCTGATGCTTTTCTGAAGCAATATGTTACATATTTAAAAATTGATTTGTCACTCCGTGATTTGGAGAACACTAAGCAGAAGCCGGAGGAAAGTTTCAAAGAGTATGTAGATCGCTGAAGAAGCCAGCTTCTGAAAATGCAGACTCGTCCTTCGGAGATGGACCAGATCAAAATGATCATCAAGGGCACCAAGCCCTCTATTTATGGTAAGCTGAGGAGGATGACTTCAGTGATTGCTGATTTTCGACAGTTGAGGGAGACTGTCATGGATATCGAGGAGGAGGAAGCCGAGAATCGGAAGTTTTATGGCCAAAATAGAAGGACTTTTGGGGGGGCCTCTGAGACCAAGCCCACTACTGCTGAGGTTGCTACTGTCAGAAACAGGTGATTCTCCGATCTTGGTAGACCTTTGTCAAAGGTGTTTGAAAAGTTGAAGATGCAAGGACTTCTAAAGCCTTTGGAACCTAGGCCTTCCCAAATCTCGTGCCACCGCACATGAACCTAAACCAGTATTGTTACTTCCATCAAGAAAAAGGCCATGACACCGAAAACTGTACCCGCCTTAGGCATGAGGTCCAAAACCTCATTGACTCCCATAAAATACCCAATCCAGAAAAAAAAAACAACTTAACACATGCAGAAATCCCTTTCCTAATTACCACTTCATTCCACCACCCACCTACATGATCAACTCCGGCCTACCCAAAACCTTTGTCCTCCAAACTCTCAACCACCAGGCTTCTTGCATTGAGATAAATGATAACAGTAGTAAAGAACCATAGGTCAATGAAGAACGCAATGCTACGAATGATGAAACTGTTCTCCCTAGCTTATTTGATCCTGCATTTTTAATAAAGACATTGATTTTGTCTACTTATTCGAACCTTTTCTTAATGATGATAAAGGCGTTCATTTCGTTTACTTGCCTGAGTCTCGTCTTTTCAACCTGTAACATGAGTATATTTGACAAAAGCATTCAACCCCGACGCTATGATACTCAGCGATGTTTAGAACACAGGGAGTCCTCGGAAGAAGCAAGCAAAAAGGCAGGATAGCCATTTAGAAATTGGGAAATAAGGCAATGAGACTGTCAGACTTGGAAGGAAATGTGTTCACCAAGCCGATCAATGTGGATAGATTGAAACAGTATTTTCCCTAAGGGAGAGAAGAATGGTCATCAAGGGAATTGGCGGAAGACCTAACCCAACGGGATGGGAAACTCATTCACGCATGCATGCATACACGTAACATATTCTGCATTCCTTTTTGTGTTTTATGTTTGTTTTGTATTCACAGGTTTTGAAGAAGAAATAGAGAAAACGACAAATGAAAGCCAATCATAAGCATCAATATGACATCAGCAGTTTGGGGATGAGTCCCAGGGTTGAGGCCCATATCAGTATCAGTCTGGGGTTGAGGCCCATATCAGTATCAATCTGGGGGCGAGGTCCACATCAGTACCAGTTTGGGAGCGAGGCCCCACATCAGTATCGGTTTTGAGGCGAGGCCCACATCAGTTTGAGGTCGAAGACCCACTACATCACTAACAGGTTCGGGAACAAAGCCTAAGGGAATAAAGCCCACATTCAGTATAGTTCGGGAATAAAGCTCACATTCAACACAGTTCGAGAATAAGGCCCACAGTTGACATAATTCGGGGACAAGGCCCAGGGAATAAAGCCCGCATACAGTACAGTTTGGGAATAAGGCCCACAGTCAACATAATTCGGGAACAAAGCCCAGGGAATAACGCCCTATCTTGAAACAGTTCGGGAACAAAGCCCAGGGAATAAAGCCTTCATTCAGTACAGTTCGGGAATAAAGCCCACAGTCAACACAGACAAGGAATAAATCCCACGTTCAGTGCAGATCGGGAATAAAGCCCACATTCAACACAGTTCGGGAACCAGGCCCACATTTAACATAGTTCGGGAACAAGGCCCAGGGAATAAAGCCCACATTCAGTACAGTTCAGGAATAAAGCCCACATTCAACACAGTTCAGGAACAAGGCCCACAGTTAACATAGTTCGGGAACAAGGCCCAGGGGAATAAAGCCATATCTTTGCACAGTTCGGGAACAAAGCCTAGGGGAATAAAGTAAAATTTCAACACTGTAGAGGAATAAAGCCATATCTTCACACAGTTCGGGAACAAAGCCTAGGGGAATAAAGCCCTATCTTTACATAGTTCGGGAACAAAGCCTAGAGGAATAAAACCACTTTCAAAAAAGCTCGGGAATAAAGCCCAGGGGAATAAAGCCCTCTCTCAACGCAGTTCGGGAACAAAGCCCATATTCAATACAATTTGGGAACAAAGTCCAAAGGTCAAAGCATCTCAGGATAACAAGTAAGTTAAGCAACAGCTGGCGAGCCAGATAAGAAAAAATGCATTGCATAACTTTGATAGGATTGTCATTGTCACACACAGTACAAGTCCCATCAAAGTGGGGGCGACTGTAGACACTGCATTTTGCATATAAGTCCCTATGATGAGTCTCATTTGGAGACACTACCTTTTAAATCGAGGAAGTCACAAGAAACGGACGTCGGAAGGGAATCAATATTTTTGTTAGATTTTATTCACTTGTTTAGCTTGGGGCTCGCTTGTTGGACCTCCGTTTTAAAGCACATTGGCCCAAAACCCTTGAAATATACATCAAGCCCATTTGCCCAAGCCCAATCCAAAAATAATTAAACCATTTAAAAGACATGTCACAAACTAAATTCAAAACCAATTAAATTGAAATGAAATTAAAATTAAATCCAATTAAATTGAAATCTTAATTAAATTAAATTCACAAATTAAATAAAATCTCTTCCTATTTAAATAAATCACCTACCAATTTAAAGAAATTCCCACCAAAAAAATAAATATCATTGCCTAAACTAATAAATCAAATACCACACATGCCTTATTTACTTGATCTCTTTCCTTAAAATACATGCAAACCCTAGCTTGTCACTATAAAAATAACACAAACTTCAACCCTTGCTCCCTAGACATTCACGGCAGTGAGACAAAAAAAAAAAAACGAAACCCTAACAACTCTCTCTCTCTAAGATAATTTTCGTCTTCCTCCTTTCTCCCTCACAAGCTCAACCACCAAAAACCTTAGCTTCCTACACAGTTCGCCACTCTCTTTCTCCCCTTGGCTCTCACTCACGATCTCCATCATCTTTCCCACACAACATTCGGCAGCTTCGCACGCACTCTCTCTTCTCTCACCACTCAACCGGCAACCGAACAAACACAACAGCTCCACTATCACAGCCCTTCCAAAAACTCACACGGTAAGAACACAAATGCCCTCACAACTCTCTGATTCATGAAAAAACGCAAAAAAAAAAACTAGGGGAGGTCTCGGCTTCTCTCTCAGTCCCCACGAACACATTCTCTCACTCATGGCATAAAACCCTAAGCATCTTCAAAACAGATTCACAACAAACACAACCCACGTAGCCACATTCAACACTCTCGCCATTGCCCACTGACCAAGCCACCTTCAAAGCCTTTACTGCCTCCAATCCATGCACACGTTAATTGCCCCTTAGAACCCTTCACTTCACTGACGCACCCATTGACAACGCACACACACAAGCCAGACAAGCACATGCCCCCTGCACGCATTAGCCTTCAAACGTAAGCCATCTGTCCCCTTTACTCACAAACATACTTCACAGCCCCCTATCATTACCGTGAAAACTGCCAGTGAAACAATTCCTTATCACGCCCAAACATCAACTAGAAACTGCCCCAAACTGCCTTACCTTTATCGTGAAAACACTGCCCTAAGCAGCCCTTTAACCGCTAAAATAGTAGCCTAAAACTGCCCAAAACAGTAGCCTAAAACCGCAGAAAACAGTAGTCTTTTACCGCAAAATAGTGACTGAAAAACAGCAGCAAAACGTGGGAAAACAGCAGCCCGAGCGGTAAAAATAGCGAGGAAAGACGCAAACCAGTGAACAAGAAAAGTTGCGGAGCGTTAGCCCTTCCGATCACCGTGTAACGCGAGTCCAAGAGTCGACGTAAAAGGTTAGACAATAGGGCACTTTTTACATCTATTTTCATTCGTATTTTTATTGCTTATTATTTCCATGAGTATTGTAGAATGATGTGTGTTGTGGCCCTTGAATAAAATGGAAAATGTGTCGCCTCTTGTGGTATAATGGATGGAAACCCAGACGTAAATTCCGTAGCCGAATCCGAATGGACGGGGTAGTGCGGTATGTACTTGGGATACAACTCCACGTACCACTCGAGCAAACGGCACATATTTCGATTTATTTTGTCTTGTTTGTTTATTATCCGTTATTTAATTTCTGCATGTTATTTGTTTGTGTAATGATGAGATAAAGCGCATGGGCTTAGTAAGTGAGATTAAGGTCCTCCATTTCGAGGGGTTAAAATCATTTACCACGATGTTTTACCGCGCCGGATAATGTATATTCGGTTGGATGTAATATGTGTTCAATCGGGTATACGAAGTCCGATATTGTTGTCTTTCTTTTTTATATGCATTATGTTATTAGCGCATGGGCTTAGTAAGTGGGATTAAAGGTCCTCTATTTCGAGGAGTTAAAATCCTTTACCACGATGCTTTGCCGCGCCAGATGATGTATATTCGGTTGAATTTAAGATGTGTTCAATCGGGTATACAAAGTCCGATATTGTTATCTTTATTTTTTATATGCATTATGTTATTAGCGCATGGGCTTAGTAAGTTGGATTAAAGGTCCTCCATGTCGAGGGGTTAAAATCCTTTACCACGATGCTTTGCCACGCCGGATGATGTATGTTCGGTTGAATGTAAGATGTGTTCAATCGGGTATCCGAAGTCCGATATTGTGATCTTTATTTTTATATGCATTATGTTATTAGCGCATGGGCTTAGTAAGTTGGATTAAAGGTCCTCCATTTCGAGGGGTTAAAGAACCTTTACCGCGATGCTTTGCCGCGCTGGATGATGATATTCGGTTGGATGTAAAATGTGTTCAATCGGGTATACGAAGTTCGATATGGTTGTCTTTATTTTCATATGCATTATGATGTGATGTGCATGGGCTTAGTAAGTTGGATTAAAAGTCCTCCATTTCGAGGGGTTAAAGAACCTTTACCACGATACTTCGCCGCGTCTTTCATTTCGTTATTCGCTTTTCTTTGTATGTCATCTTCTTGCATAATCATGCATCATGTTGCATTGTGCATGGGCTTAGTAAGTCGGATTAAAGGTCCTCCATTTGGAGGGATAAAAAACCTACGGTCTACCTTTACCACGATACTTTTCCGCGCCTTTTATCCCGTTATTATTTATTAGGTGTCATCTATTCATCCGTTCACGTATGTGTCATGTTGTTTACTATATTTCGGAGTCGCTGTTGTAACCCCGTTCGAACGCATTTCAGAACGCCATACGAACGCATGTTTTCTGTCTCAGTTCGTTCGAACGTGTTTATGAACGTTACTCGAATGCAAACCTTCTATTTACCATTCGAACGCGGATACGAACGCCGCACGAACGCCCACGGTAAACAGGCCCTCTTTCATCACATCTCATGCATGGTTACTCATTTTGTCATTTGCCTTTTTGATTGTTCATGTTCTCGCATTTAGCCATTTATTGCGTGCACAAGATTACATGTTCGTTCCCATGATGCATGTTTACACGGTAGTCATCTACTTATGCTTCCGCATTCATCCATTCAACATGTTCATGAAGTTATATGCTCGCCGTTATTCCGATTTGCTTTCATGTGTGATTGTACAATTATTATCTACTGGCATGCCTATGATGGAATGTAATGTGCTTATGACATTGTATGCTAGCCATATTTATCTTTATGCATGCAAATTCAGACATAGATTATATGCAAATAGGTTGTATGCAAACTTGAAAATGTGTTACATGTGAACTTAGATATGAGCCTTGTACTTATGCATGCGAACTTAGGATTAATTATCCTTGGAAATATATGTTGCTAGACTCGATTAAATTATTTCACAAATCATTTTATTACAAGTGGCATAAGTAAGGGACCATTCTGAACCCAACGGTTTGAGGTCTTCCCTTGCGAGGGGTGAGTGCGGCTTTAAATCATTTTCCCGGTTCACACCGGGCGGCGACTCCTTTATTCTCCGGTTTAGTCCCCCGTGGGCTACTCCGTACTCCCAACCGGGCCGCGAGCCCGAAACAGCATGCGTCGACCAGTATTTGTGTACCACAACGTACATTTTTACCAAGTAAAAGGTGTTTTAGGCACTTTGCCTAATAAACTAGATTCGTAGACATCATTTGATTTATAATCAAATCCATCCTAGTATCCACTCTTCGAAAGTGTAGATATACGAGTCTTGTTAATGTATCTCAGACAACAATGCCACTTTTAAGTCTCAATGGATTTATTCAGTTTGAGCCATTTGTTTGTCAAGTTATATGTTTGAGATTTGTTTATATTCAAAATATAAGTATTGTTATTCACATCTAATGTGTATATCTCAATATCATCTTTATAAACAAAACACTTAGTGTTCATGAACATAAAGGTATACCCGCAATGGGTTAAACTAGATATAGAGATAATGTTTCTAGTCAAACTTTGTCCATTATAACAGTTTCCTAATTTAAGTACATGCCCAAAAGACAGTTCTAAAACTTAGGTTCCTACGGTCAAAACAGCGACTCTCGTCCCGTTTCTGACTTGCAGGTAGATCTCATCTGAAGCCAGTCTCCTGCTAATCAGCAGATTCCGCACATTAGTACATATTTATGTATTTTCCACATCCAGTATCAAAATCCAATTTTAAATCTAGTAGTGGACATGTTTATAACAAACATATCTGAAGTGGGAGCCTTGCCCGTCTTCACTTCCTTCATGTCTGCCTTGTCCATACGGAAGTCACGCTTCCAATGACCCCGTTTGCCACAATTTAGGCAGACATCTTGGGACATGTCCTTTGTCTTCCCAGAAGACTGTGATGATTTTGCATTTGCCCTTATTTTCACACCCCATAAGCCTTCGGCCAAGCCTTGGCCTTCTAGGATGTCGAAGTAAGATGCGTCTTGCGCTTCTTGCCCTTTTAGAAGCTCTGGTTGTGCTTCTTTGAGCATAGTCATCAACTCTCCAAGAGTTTTATCTTGGTTCATAGTGAATCTGCCCCAGCATTCAGGCAGAGACAATAAGATCAAATCTTTGGAAGTCTCGGCCTCGTAGGTAATGCCCCGCTAACCTTAGCTGTTCGATGTCAGCAATCATCTGTGACACCTAGTACTCGACAAATGTACCATCTGACATACGCGAGCGTAAGAGCTTATTTTGTACTTTTAATATCTAAGGTTAGATCTGTGAAGATCCTTTAATTTCAACATCATGGTATAAGGATCTAATCCTTAGTTCTGATGAAGAAATTAAGGAGTCATTGCGGCAAGCATAACGGATTGAGCACTAAATTTATCATCACAATGAGTCTTCCAAAGCTCATGCTCTACTACTTGCTCAACTCCAGGCTTAGGCCCGAGAGGTCGCTCTATTAAATAGAGTAACTTCTCAACTCTCATGGCTATCATGAGATTCATTTCCCAATATGAAAATTAAAGCCGTAAAAGACATTTTCACCCAGGATTATGTTCTAAACGCTAATCTTTCAGTTATCTTGATTCAAATAGTCCAACTATCCAATCAACGATTTCAAGTACAATCAAATATATAATGATTACTATAGTCTAACTATATAATCAACTACAATTGATCGGCTACATTCAAATGTATTGATTACTATAATCCAATTATATAACCAACTACAAATGAAGTAGTTTGAATAAAGTCCAACTGTTCAATTAAAATAACAATTGAATATTAGTCCAACTAATATATTATAAATAATTAATGACGAAAATGTAATGAGCGCGTATTGGCAAGTATCTAAACGAAATTACAAGTTTAATACTTGCCTCCCACTATTTTTCGCCGAGCCTCTAACCCTCTGTGGAGTACTCGGGAAACCTAGTTTACTAGTGGGCTAGGATCCCGTTAAATAACACACAACCTTGACTTTGACCAACAAGTTGTATGAAACTTAACTATGTAGATCTCTAAGATCAATTGGATCTCATCCAATTCCTAGATCCAGTAGGTGGACCTCCAAGTCCGAAACATATATCCAATATATGCCAATATATCTAATATATTCCCTAACCTTTTTCCTCTGAATCAACTAAACCTTGGCTTTGGCTCAACAAGCTTAATGAAACCAGTTAAGTGTGACCCATTGACAGTTGGAAAGCTTCGTAATCGAGGTCGATGAACTAGAAGTGACCTTGACATTGGCCAAAAAATCACAACTTGCCCAAGACGTACGATATAGAATAAAGCTTTCGTGATTCAAACACATCCGTGATGGACAAAGGTCTTGACTTTGGCCAACAAACCAATGCCAATCTTGGATCTTGAGAGAGAATCACTAAATGGAAGGAAAAATGCTTAATATAAAATGAGGGTTTTTGTCGCGATTTGGCAACCAATTTATTATCTTTTATTAGGTCACATCATACACCCTTAAGCATGCATTCTAAAAGCATAATAAGGCGCGAATACAATAATAATGATATTCGGATGGATATATAATAAACTTTGTTCCTAGAACAAATCTATATATTTCCTCTCTCCCGCTAGCACTATTCATACTTCTACCAAATTACATAATACTTCTAAAGAAACCTCATTTACATTGAGGGGAATTGGTGAGAAGAGAAATACAATGAGATAAGGAGATAATAGGCTGGACACGCAGGTCCAATTTAATAAAATCTAAATTTATTACAATAATTTCCAAAATTACCCTCACCCTTCTAATATCCATCCGATATACATTATTCATTCATACATCCAAGTATTCACACATATCATGTTATCAATCAATATAATCCAATTAATTAATCTTTGAATTAATGACCATCCAATGTTCAAACAACGATTTGATTAGTCTAACTCGTTTAAGAATAAATACTTAAAGTACGTATTCTTGAATTATATCGAACTATAAATTTAAATCCAATTTAATTTGTATTCAATACTAATTCATATTTAATTCCAAATTAAATAATTACACTTATTTATGTGCCTTAAAGACTTGGATTCCAAATCCAATCTTAAAGGGTCTCAAAGGCCCAATTAGTATCCAATACTTTTCAATTAAAGTCCAATGAGCTTTCAATTAATTCTTTAGGCGTGGGCTTTAGCCATTATAGATCAAACCCAAGATGCCAAGGCTCAATAAGGAATCACCCTTATGCCATAAAATCAATTTTGGCCCATTAGGCCCAATTAAATTTTTGAAGGCCCAATGTCATACTTTGGACTTTATGGAAATGGTTTTAGGCCTAATTGGATCCAACCAATTGTCATAAACCAAACTTGGCCTAACCAAGCCCATTAAGCCCAATTACAACAATTAAATTAATACATTATTCCAAATTACATATTAATTCAATTCAAGTGTAATTAACATAATTAATCAACTAATCTAATGTTTCCAAAACACTAATTAATCCAATTAATCATGCTCTACATTTTCAATTCATGTCCAAAACAAATTGAAGAAAAATCAATTCCATTACCATGTTACAAAGCTCATGACAATAGCAAAAAAAAAAATCATTCAATTTGATTTCAATCCAATTAAATCAACATTCAATATTTCTATCATGCTATTTAACACATCCAATTGTCAAATTTCAAAATTCCACCATGAGTCCTCTATGGCATGCATTCGGCCAAGGGTATATTTTAGGGAAAATTAATCCTATCAATTTTTCACAATTCCAACAATGCACAAATCCAATTGAACATCATATAAACATATCCCAACCAATAATTTAGGTAAATCAAGCTCCAAGCCAAAAATCCCAAATTTAAAGTCATGAACCCTAAATTTTCAAATCAAACTTAGGAGGCTCTGATACAATTGTAAGTGTTCCTAGAACATGCCAAGACCGTCTAAGAGTGATTTGTGTGTGAATAAACAAAAGAAAGTTGCGGAAAAACTTACTTTGATTGGATAAGTTTCAAGACTTTTCTTGGATTTGTTGGATGTAATGGAAGCTCCAAGCTTTGTGTTTGCATTCCAAACTCATGGATTGGTTTCCCTATCACCTCATTTAACTCTTGATGTGCTAGCAAAGTTTGATTTTGAAATAAAATCAATGGAGAAGGGAAAAGCATACTCACGGCAAAGTGAGAGGAAGAGAGAGATGAAGTGTTTGATATTTTTGATTTCCAAAATCAATTACCAAAAGTCAACAAGCAAAATGTGTATATCTTTTTCCGAAAAGAAAAATACAAAGTGTGTTGGACAAGTTAGCTTTTAAGAGCTTCCAACCTCTTCCATCACTCACGATTGACTAGTGATGTAAGTTGGTGGGTCTCACTTTAAATTCCAAATTTAAGTCGGATAATCTAACAAGTAACTTTGCTCGGGCCCGGGTTCGTTTAATTTCGAATTAAACAAATTTACCGTTGTGACTTTATTAAATCCAATTTAATTAAATAATAATACCTCGTAATATTATTACGTAAGTCGTTTACGAATTAATTCTAAATTAATTCGTTCGCTCGAATTAAAATCCAATTTTAATTCCGCAGTAAAATCTAATTTCAATTAATATATCTAATATATTATTTTAGCCCAATTAAATAAATTAAATAGAAAAATCTAATTTAACTATTAAATTTATTTTACCGATTAATTCCAAATTAATCGCGTTCTCTCTTCTCGACGAATTTAATCCCAGATAAATTATCGACGTAATTAATCCAAGATTAATTCTTTCTCTGTTAATTAATCCCAGATTAATTCTTGCCGTAATTAATCCCAAATTAATTTTTCTCTCATAATTAATCCCAAATTAATTTTCTGTTCGAGTCAAATCTCATCGGTGAATCTTTGGGAAGCGACCCAAGAGATCCCTGGATATATTGGCAGTAAATACAGTCATCAGACTATCCGAACATGTGCGTACCCGGTACCACGTTCCTACCGATTTACAAGACATGGTTGGCTTCTAGGAAAACACCGTGCCTACCCAATTCTCCAGAAATATATTCAACATGGAATATACATAATCTTATCAGGCGTAGTATACTAAGTATTGCGTATTACGATCCAGTATCGGATGTCACATGTCAGGCCTAGGGCTGGAATTGTGTCTGCCCCGTGCGAAGCATATATTGGATCTATGGTAACTAGTCTCTATAATCGGATAATCATGACCTAGTCATATTATCCCGATGACTGCAGTACTTAAGAGTACTAGTTCCGTATCCTACGTGATCATAATCTCTATATGATTGAAGTGATACTTCTATCTTGACATCACACCCAATACACTACGATTCTCAGTATACCCAGAAGAGGCGTACACAGAACCTGTTAAATCCCCGGACGACCAAAACCAAAGTATACTGATTGTCGCAAGTATTAGCGATGCAAGTCTCAGGTTAAGACCAAATACACATACCCTGACTCGGATTCCCATAGACACATAGTCATACTACCAATGGGATTCCAAGGGGTCTATCCAGAGCGAAGCTGTTTCGTACCATTGGTAAACAGAACCTTCTATTACACTTGCATGAGTATTCAATACCCAAATATATGAGAACTGTGTTGTTACGCTTCCATAACACGCACAAGTGTAATACTAGCCTATTTCGCATTATCGATGTCCAGCCTCGATAATACTACGACTAGGGATATTTAATGATTAAACCTTATGTGGATTAATATTGTCTCATATCTTATTAATCTGGTACTAATCATATGGACTTTTATCATTTATATATCCCGGTAATCCAATTACAAATGATAAAAGAGCAATTTCATTTGTCACATAGTTAATTTGCAAAACAGCACCATGTTCTATACAAATAGTGATGCTATGGGTCATAATTGTCCAACACACACATCTGAAGATGTTAAACCCGTTGGTTACAAATTGGTGTTTGTACAAAAACGTAATGAAAATAATGAAATCATTATATATAAAGCGTGACTAGTTGCAAATGGTTTTTTTATAGAGACCAGTTATTCTCGTGTGATGGATACCATTACGTTTCGATTTTTAATCTGTTTGGCAGTCTCTAAAGACTAAACATGCGTCTTATGGACGTAGTGACAACATATTTGTATGGTTCATTTGACACTAATACTTACATGAAAATCCTCGAATGATTGAAGATGCCTGAAGCATATAAATCAAAGGATCGTAAACTGTGTTCAATCAAGTTACAACGATCTTTATACATATTAAAACAATCTGACGCATGTGGTATAATCGCTTGAGTGAATATTTGATGAAAGAATTATATATAAATGATCATATTTGCCCATACATATTTAGTAGAAAGTCAGAGACTGGATTTACTATTATAGCAGTATATATCGATGATATGAACCTAATTAAGACTCCTAAAGAGCTTTTAAAAACTGTTGAATATTTGAATCCAGAATTTGATATGAAAGACTTGGGAAAAATAAAATATTATCTCGTCTTGCAGATCGAGCATAAAACTAACGACATATTTATCCATCAGTCTGCATATATTGAAAAAAATTCTCAAACATTTCAACATCGATATTGTTCATCCATTAAATACTCTCTTGGTAGTCCGATCTCTCTATCCTAAAATGGATCAATTTCGTCTTAAAGAAGACAATGAATAGATACTTGGTCCAGAAGTACTATATCTCAGTGCAATTGATGTCTTGCTATATTTAGCTCAATGCACCAGACCAAATATTGCATTCTCGGTTAATTTATTGGCAAGATTTAGTTTTGCGCCAACTCAACGATATTGGAATGGCGTTAAACATATCTTTTGTTATCTTAATGGCACTAAAGACTTGGGATGGTTTTATTCAAATGAGCTAACACAAAATCCAGGCATTGTTGGTTACACTGATGCAGGATATCTCTCTAACCCTCATAAGGCACGTTCACAAACAATGTATGTTTTTACCTATAATAATACATCAATTTCATGGCGATCTACAAACAGTCTTTTGTTGCTACCTCATCCAATCACTCAGAGATACTTGCACTACATGAAGCAAGCAGAGAATGTATATGGTTAAGGTCACTTATCCATCACATTCAGAGTACATGCAACTTAAATTCTGCCACATATATTCCAACAGTGATATATGAAGATAATGTTGCATGTATTGCACAAATCAGAGAAATGTACATCAAGGGAGACATAACCAAGCACATCTCACTTAAATTCTTCTATACTCATGAGATCTAGCAGAGCAAGCAAATTGATGTCAAGCAAATAAGATCAACCGATAATTTTGCAGACTTATTTACAAAAGTTTTACCGACATCAATATTTGAGAAGCTAGTATATAGTATTGACATGCGTCGACTTAGTAAATTATCTTGATGATATCTTTCATTAGGGGGAGCATATTCATTGACATGACACAAGTGCATTGTACTCTTTTTTCTTCGATCATGTTTTGTCTCATTGGGTTTTACTGACAAGGTTTTAATGAGGCAATATTATTCCGCCCAGAAGTCAAACAAATTATGTAGGACTAAAGTAGTCAAGCCCAATGGTAAGTGTTGTAATTTGTAATGATCCCAACTATTTAATCTTTATCTTGTAATTTATTGTTATTTTATTATTTTGTAACTTATCTCACCATAACTCCTCCTTATAAGTATAAATGAACCCTTTTGTAGTTTCGTATCAAAATCATTCATTCAAAATTAATAAGAAAAGCTTACAGCTTTCAAGATACTCTCTTCTTCTATTTCTCTTTATTTTATAACAAAATTCTCTTTTTTCTTAATTAAAAAATTATCCATTTGGAGTGTTTGAAGTCACTTTTTCCACCCTACATTAATAGAAAATTTGAAATTATATGAAAATATTTAAAATGTTTGCCCGTCCACCAAAATTGTCAAAGTGTATTAATTTCTACTTTAACAGTAACTGAAACTGATTCTGTTAATTATTTTTATTGAAAAGACCAAATTACCCTTAAATATATTTCAACACTAAGGGGGGGTGTATTCAATTGAGATTTTAAAAGATTTTTTTGAGTTAAATAAGTCTTGTGGTATTCAATTAAGATTTTTAAATAATCTAAAAAGTCTTGTGGTATTTCATTAAGACTATTAGGATTTTTTAAATAGTGTATCCAAATCTAGTGGTATTCAATCAGGACTTTAAACAAGTAATACAAAGTCTTATGATATTGAAAAACATAATTATTTTGAAGAATTTTTTTATATGTGTGATTCTATGGGACCTTTTAGTGAAAATTATAAATATCAAACTCTATAAAAAAAATCCTATCATAACCCATGAGACTTTTTACATAAGATTTTTTTGAGTGTTAGAAAACAGAAGATGAATATACACGTTAGCTCTTTGTGAACAAATTACTTGCTTATTAGTAATTTCTTCTTTTTTCTTTCAAACAAAACAATATGACTTTCTTTTAAATGTAACTGGTAACGTCATTCCTCCAATCATTTTTCTTAATGAATTTCATTTTCGAGGAGGAAAATTCTATAACATTTAAAGATAATTTCCTAGATTTTCTTCGAGGCCAGCATAACTTCTTCATTCAGATAGATGATAATGTACAAATAGAATTTAGCACAACAATGATTTTTTTTCCTCATTTTCTCGCTAATTTTTTACTTGTATTTTTTTTTAAAAAAAAACCCAAATTTAAGGAAAAAAAATATTTATCAATTATTAAGATCATTGATGCCGAGGTGTTATCTTTTATTCCTAGGTCAGAGAAATGACATTCTGTCATAGAAATTATCATTTCTTTGTTATCTTTTTGATTAATTTATGATTTTGAATGTTTTTTTTTATTTATGGTTCCATTTCATATGATCCAATTTTCTGTTATTGTTGATGCAAATGTCCACTGCTTGAACCAGTTGACTTTTATTAACTTTTTTTTTTATTTATGGTTCCATTCCATATAATATCAGTTCTAAAAAAGTAAAAAAAAAAAAAAAAAACTATAATGGTCCTTTCAAATCTTACAAATTCTTATGAAATAAGTCTTTTAAAATCTAATATGTAAAAAATCTTGATTAAAAGAAATTTCATAAAATCTTGTAAGTCATTGCATTATTTAAATGTCTTTAAAAATCTATAGGACTTATTTATTCATAAATAGTTTTTTAAAATCTCAATTGAATACACCCCCTTAATGACAAATTTAGCACAAAAAAAATAAAAAAAAATAAACAAATTCTTCATCAGTAGGAACTGTTTACAGTTAAAAATGAATTTCCCTCCAACTGCTAGACAATTCAGTTCTTCACCAGTAGAAACCCAATCTCCCACTCTTCATTTGGCCCAAAAAAAAAAAAAAAAAACGCATACACAAAGCTATGATTTTGCATCGTGCACGCAAAATAAAAAATTATATGTGATTCAGGTTGTGGCAAAGAATCAATTACTTGAAACGAAGAAACTAAAAGTTAAAATTTGGTTCTGAATTACAAGCAGGCGAAGAGAATTAAATGGTGACTTAAGCAAAAAAAAAAAAAAAAAAACAAAACAAAACAAACAAACAATTTTGAGGGTTTAGTATCCGTACGGCAGTGATGAAGATTGTTAGGAGATCGTGGGCTGAAACTGACACACAAGCAAAGTGAAATTGAGAATAATTGTTAGTTCACGAGGCATTGCCTACCATATAATAATACAATAATAATTAGGAGGTTTAATTTACCATAAATATTAACAATAAAATAAAACAACGAGACACATATTAATGTGGTAAAACCCTCAATGTGAGGGAAACGTCCACGGGCAAAAGTAGAAGGATTTCACTATAGTAGAAAGAATTTTATAACCTCTCCATAAACACAAGGAATGAACAATCTCACACTCTCTTAGAATAGAAGAACCACGACTCTCTCACAAACTCGTAAGAAGAAAATATATTTTCTCTCTTAGAATACATAGGATTTGGTTGAGAATGAGATGAAGAAAATAATGAAATGAAGTCTCTATTTATGGACATGAGATTCACTGTGCAAATAGTGATTTTTATTTTTTTATTATTTTCTTTTTATGCATGTGGGACTCACCCAAAATAATTAATATATTTTTTAATTAATTATTATCAATCGCTGAATTTGGTGATTGACAACAATTCTCCCACTTGAAAACTTGATTGAGAACCAATAAGTTTCCAAACTATCATTTTCTACTTTTTCGTCTTCAAGCTGCTTACATTTCTACTAAGCCATAAGAGGATCTTCACCATACAAACTTGTCTACATTGATAGACTTGGTCATTACGTCTGCAAGGTTCTCATTGGTCATTACGTTTGAGATCATATAGAGATTTGTTCAACCTGCAAACCAAGTTCTCCTTGCATATTTCAGTAAAACCTTCTGGTTGGAGCATAAAGATTTATTTTTCAAGTTCTCCATGAAGAAATACAGTTTTTACATCCAACTGTTCCAGTTGTAGGTCAAAGGTAGCACACATAGCCAAGACTACTCTGATTGTTGTAAGTCGAACCACCAGAGAAAATATCTCGTTGAAATCAATCCATTCTTTCTGAGCATATCCTTTCACCACCAATATTGCACGATACCGCTCCACATGATCATTGTTATCTCGCTTGATCTTGTAGACTGTTGTGATATTTTATATCGTACCGCAAGTGTACGGTGTCAAATATTAGTAAAGATGAGTGAAGAGTATCGAACCCACAGGGATTGTGTTCAACTCACACTAAAAACTATAATTAATAATCATAACTTTATTTGGAAAATAATTAATTAAGATAAAGCTAAATAAATAAGATATGAAAATAATAAAATAGGAGAAACCTATACGAGAGAGATTCTAGATTTTGATTTCACCTAACTATCCATATGTACTTGTCATGCCAATTAATCATTGTTCAGTTGCATTGTTTATAAGTCAAGAATCCTAAAGTATTCACTCCCTCTCCCGAGCAATAGTGAAAATATTATCAATTACAGACTTTGATATCCACATAAAAATCTAGTAATTAACAACTCATTACGTCTTGTGATTATGTGTTAACAACTTCAAAGGAATTATAGATTCTCTTGAACTCTATAAAACTCCTAGGTTATATTCTCTAGATCCTATTCAAAATCCCTCTCTCACGAGCGATAGATTCTAAACATGCATAATCTCAATTTGTGGCCAATAAACAAGAAGCATTAAACACAAGAGAATACAAATAAACTGAATTAAAACTTTATATAAATTAAATTAGCAAACAACACATAGGTTCAAGCATTAGTTACATCATCCTCTAGAATTATGGAGTTAGTTTATGACTAAAATTATTACCAAATTATCATAGACCCATTTATTACCCATGGCTTTTCTTCCACATGGTAATAGTACTAGATCTCATGTATTGTTTTTGTGCAAAGTTTCTATTTCTTCTTGCATTACTGTCATCCACAAAGATGCATTTACATCTTTTGTAGCTTCATGGAAAGTTGAAGGCTCTTCATCCTCTGTTAAAAGACAGTATGTAATGTTACTCTCCGTATCATACTCTGAGTGCCAACATGGAAGCCTTCTCTCTTGAGTTGATCAACAAACTTCAGAAGCTTCAAACTCAATTGGTTCTGGTACCTCGTGCTCTGGTGCTGCTTCAGAAAAATATGAATTTTCTTGTTCTAGATTATTTTCCACCAGTACTGTGTAGTCTCTGTACTTTCTTTTGAAGTGCTATAATTTCCTTCTTTCTACAATTGATCTTCTGTAAATATCACATCTCTGCTGATGATGATCTTGTGGGTAGTGGGATCCCATAAGTGATACCTCTTTACTCCATCAGCATAATCTAAGAAAATACATTTTATAGATTTTGGATCTAGTTTTATCATTTCTTGAGCGTTGTACATCACATACACAAGACAACCAAAAATGTGAAGAGATGAGTAATCAGCTGGATTTCCGCTCCACATCTCCATCGGTGTCTTTAAATCATTGGCAGTTGATGGAGATCTATTTACAACATAACATGATCTACCAAAATGCTTTTGCCCAAAAGCATTTTGGTAGATTAGTTGTTCTGAGTGTAGCTCTTACTCTTTCCAGCAGTGTTTTATTCATCATTTCTGCCACACCATTTTGTTGAGGAGTATATGGTGTAATAGTTTGCTTTTTGATGTCTTCTTGCTGACAGTATGCATCAAAATCCTTTCTGCAATATTCTCCTTAATTATTTGTCCTTAAACACTTGATTCTTTTTCCAGTTTCTACTTCAATTTGTGCTTTGAAGTTTTTAAAAACTGGCATCACATCTGACTTGTTTTTTATCAGGTACACCCAACATCTTCTAGAAAAGTCGTCAATAAATGATGCAAAATATTTTGCTTTCCCCATAGATTGAACCGGTGCTTCCTAAACATCAGAGTGAATCAATTCTAAAATGATTTTGCTCCGGGTACTTGACTTGCTGAATTTTAATTTGTTTTGCTTACTTGTAACACAATTGTAGGCACTGCATTTTTGCATATAAAACCCGATGATGAGTCTCAGTTGGAGGCACTACCTTTTAAGTCACAGAAGCCGCAGGAAACGGACGTTGGAAGGGGAAATTCATGATGAGTATGCTATCAAAGTCGTTTCACGTGTTCACTGTTTCCGTTCGTGCTGCATTCTTAAACGCGTTCGAACGTTAGGCAGATTGTGGGCGTTCGTGTCGCGTTCGAATTGGCGTTCGAACGATATCGGTATTTCTGGTTTTGCTGTTAGCCTCATGACCCGAGCCCATTTAGCCCACATGCACCCTAGCCTAGCCCAAGCCCACTTAAAACACACCCAAATTAAATTAAATATTAAGTTAAATATTAATTAGATAATGTAATTAAATAAAATAATTAATTAAGTCATATACCAAATTAAATAAAACAAATAAAATCTAAATAATCACCTACCAAAATAAATAAAATATTTACCAAACATAAAATAAGTATATGCCTAATATAAACTAATCAAATATAATCATTCCTAACTAAATAATATATTTACCAATCTAAAATATTTGACTTCCTAATCAACACCAATCTAATCTTGTAACTTCCTAATTTATAATATTTTGTCCCCCCTCAATCTTGTGTATGCCATTCTTGAGAAGCCTAAATTAGAAACCAAGATCTTATTCCTTGTGAGACAAGGTGAAGCCCTAGCCATTCTCTATATAAACAACCACCACCCAAAGCCTCTCCTCCTCTCTATAGTTCACGTTTTTCACAAGCAAAAAGAAGCCAAAAATTCTGCCCACTCTCCATTCTCTCAAGTTCACACATACTACAAAGAAATAACACAAAAATTCTCTTCATCTCCTTCCCCTAATCACCGAAAATCATACTTCCATACAGCAGCCATACACGCCCAAAACAGCAGCAAAACGACCTTAAAATAGTAGCCCGAAATCACCTTAAAACAGCAGCAAAAATACCCCAAAACAGCCCCTAAATCACCTAAACCAGTAACTAAAAAACTGTACTTTTAATCCTTAAAACAGTAACTAAAAACTGCACTTAAAGCCTTCAAAGAAAACACCCAAAACAGTCCATTAAAACACCAAAACAGTGACCTGAACAACAAGCAAAAATATAGAGGAAGCAGTAGCAAAGTGGAGGCCAAACAACAGCAAAACGGAGGCCAAACAGCAAGCAAAATGGCAAAACAGTGAGCCAAGACGCTAAACCAGTGAACCGGAGAAGTAGCGGTGTGATAGCCCTTCCGACGACCGTGAAACGCGAGTTCGAAAGTTGACATAAAAGGTTAGACCTGAGGGTATCTTCCACATTCACTTTGTGTTTTATTTGTATTATTTATTGAATATTGCTTGCATGATTGTTATGTTGAAAAGCATGTTATGGCCCTTGAGTAGATAAATATGCATGGATTATGAGATATGGTATGTTGTGGCTTTGGAATAAAATGAAAGATGTGTCAACTCTCGCGGTATATCGGATGGAAACCCGGACATAAATTTCATAGCCGATTCCGAATGGACGGTAGTATGATTTGTACTCGGGATACAACTCCACGTACCGCTTGAGTAAATGACACTTTCTTTTGCCTTATATTGCTTTGATTTATTTATTTTTCGTCATTTGAATTATGCATGTTACTTTTGTATGCGTGATTCAATCGAGCGCATGGGCTTAGTAAGTGCGATGAAAGGTCCCCTACTTGGAGGGGTTAAAATCCTTTACCACGATGCTTTGCCGCGCCGGTTGATGTGTGTTCGGTTGAATGCAAGATACGTTCAATCGGGCATACTAAGTTTGATATTATTGTTTTTTAATTCTTTGTATGCATGATTCAATCGAGCGCATGGGCTTAGTAAGTGCGATGAAAGGTCCCATACTTGGAGGGGTTAAAATCCTTTACCACGATGCTTTGCCGCGCCGGTTAATGTGTGTTCGGTTGAATGCAAGATACGTTCAATCGGGCATACTAAGTTTGACATTATTGTTTTTTAATTCTTTGTATGCATGATTCAATTGAGCGCATGGGCTTAGTAAGTGCGATGAAAGGTCCCCTATTTGGAGGGGTTAAAACCCTTTACCACGATGCTTTGCCGCGCCGATTGGTGTGTACTCGATTGGATACGAGATGAGTTCAATCGGATACGTGAGGTCCCACATTGTGGATTTGTTTGTCTATGAATGTGTTGCATGCATCAGGTCTGGTTCCGTTTGAACGCGTTCTCGAACGCCACACGAACATGAACCTTCTGTTTACCGTTGGAACGCGTTCTCAAACGCTACGCGAACGCGCACATATTTTTTTAGTTTCATCATGCATCAGGTCTGGTTCCGTTCGAACGCGTTCTCGAACGCCACACGAACGTGAACCTTCTGTTTACCGTTCGAACGCGTTCTCAAACGCTACGCGAACGCGCACGCATTTTCTTAGTTTCATCATGCATCAGGTCTGGTTCCATTCGAACGCGTTCTCGAACGCCACACGAACGTGAACCTTCTGTTTACCGTTCGAACGCGTTCTCAAACGCTACGCGAACGCGCATGCATTTTTTAGTGTTTCATGCATCAGGTCTGGCTCCGTTCGAACGCGTTCTCGAACGCTATACGAACGCGAACCTTCTGTTTACCGTTCGAACGCGTTCTCGAACGCTACGCGAACGCGCACCCACTGAACTGAGTCTTTTTCATCAGATTTCATACATAATTGTTCATAGTAGCTATCTCTTCGTATGACGAATCTGATTGCTTCTCTGTGTTACGCAAGATTGTGTAGGTATCATTCATCTGTATTCCTCACATGTATGAGTACAATGTGTTTAACGTATTACAATTCATATATCCATGTCATGATAGCATTTGAGTATTATTTCTCGTGGTATATCGGATGGAAACCCAGACATAAATTCCGTAGCCGATTTCGAATAGACGGTAGTACGATCTGTACTTGGGATACAATTCCACGTACCACTTGGAAAAGTGCTCACATGTGTGCTTGTGCGGTTAATGTGTGTGCTTGTGTTTTTTTGAATACAATATGCCAATGAAGTCGTATGTTCGTTGCTACTTTGATGTATTTTCAAGCATGCAATCTTAGATGTGAAATATATGTAAATTCAGGTGTTAGTTTTATTTTTGTGCATATGGATTTAGAAGCATGATACTCTTGGAAATAAGTGTTACTTAAGCTTGATTAAATTATTACACAAATCCTTTCATTACAAGTGACATAAGTAAGGGACCATTCCGAACCCAATGGTTTGAGGTCTTCCCTTGCGAGGGGTGAGTACGGCCTTAAATCTCATTTTCTCGGTTCACACCGGGTGGTGACTCCATTATTCTCCGGTTTAGTCCCCCGTGGCTACTCCGTACTCCCAACCGGGCCGCGAGCCCGGGACAGCATGCGTCGCCCAGATTCCTGTGTCCCACAACAATGCTCACAAAACGGTAGACTAACCGCTTTCAAGCCTGTTAGTAGCTTTTGATTTACAAGAATCTTCATTCCATGTTCTGACATGTGACATAGTTTCTAGTGTCACAACATAGAAGCTTCATCTTCAGAATCCATTGATGCTACTGATGCAGTTGCTTCCTGAATCGAGTCTCCCAATAGCATATATAAGTTTGCTGAGATCTTTTCAGCTTTCAAGACTGTAAGTGCTCCTTTCACCATTTTTAATACCCCGTTTTCAACAACAGTCTTATATCCAAGGTCATCTAATTATCTAACTGACATAAGATTTTTCTTCAATCCCATAACATGTCGAACATCTTGTATAGTGCGAATAGTATCATCGTACATCTTTATTTTGATGGCTCCAATCCCAATAATTTTCAAGACATGATCATTATCTAGAAAAACCGATCCTCCAGAGACAGGTTCATAATGACAGAATCATTCTCTCCTAGAGGTCATGTGTCATGTTGATGCAGAATCAACCAACTATGCATCACTTGACTGTTTTCTGCTATCATTAGACACCATTGCTACTTCATGTAAAGTGTGCCACTTTCTTCAGAAGTACTTGCAACACATCCCTGAGATTTTATTGCAACATGAGCTTTTTCTCCACCATTCTTCATATTCCAACAATCTTTCTTGACGTGCCATTTCTTATCATAATTGTAGTATATAACATTCTTCTTACTTTTTAATTTTGATCTGTCATGGTTTTAACTCCAACTTTAGCCACGTTCTATTGATCTCCCTCTTGTCATCACAAATGCTTCTACTTGTTGCGAACTAGATGATATATCTTCCTTATTTTTGTGCCTAGACTCTTCTTCCAGAGAAGCAGCTGCGACTTCATCAAAGACTAGATTATCAGTGACAACATTATTTATCAAGTTGAAGATAAGTTGATTATATGAATCAGGCAGACTTTGAAGTAGAATCTTCACACGTTCATTTATTGATATATAATAATCCAACACAGTGAGTTGGAAAAATAATGTATTCAAGTTGTTGATGTGATCCGTCATGGATAGAGACTCACTCATTCGAAGAGTGTAAAGTCTTTTCTTCAAGAAGATCTTGTTGTGTAGTGACTTGACTTCGTATAATTTGGTAAGTGCATCCCAAATCTCTTTTGCAGTCATCTTCTCTGCAACACTAGATAACACCGAATCTACTAAGGATAGATGCAAGTGTTGAGATATATGCCTAGAGCTTAATGTAATGTAAACGATCTTATATGTTATGAAATAGAATGATGCATTATTCATTTATCAAAGTGTTTGTTTAATATCACATATTGTAAATTATCTTAATTATCCTAGATTACTCATATATTTTCAGACTTAGTGTATGAGTGTCATACACAAGAGGATTTAAGTCTGAAGTTAGTAATCTAAAATAGTCCATAGAGAGTAAACGAAACGGGTACTTTATTTGTGGTTTATCCATAGCTGCGGTTCATTCTATAATTGTATGACGACATTGATTCGGGATCATCCATGTGGAGATATGAGAATGGAGGCATCTTGTATGATGTGATCATATAGGACTAGACCCAGATAAAAATGAGTTTCTTATAATATCCGTTAAATAAAGAAATTCATTTCGATCTACTAGATGGTCATATATGGATTGATCTTAATCCTGAGTGTACTACGAACTCATGCATGACAGGCTATGTCCTTTCATTTACAAAGGAGAGGTTGGTGTAGCAGTCCCGACCAATAGCTATGTACTTTGGGGACATGGTTTTTCGTGTAGCTGGGGACGTTTTACATAGCTATTGAGTTCACTCCTTCTTGCGAGAAGTAGATGAGTATCATCCTTAAGGGTTGATTCAGTACTTGAACGGTTAGAGCGCTCAAGTCTTTCTATTACGAATGGAAAGATTAACATTCATAATGGTTATGAATAAATCGTTCATTAGAGAATCAATTGTATTTAAGGTAAAAATAATTAGAGGGGTATAACGGATATTATGACCCGGCTATAATTACGAGATATTCGTGAAGGGTTAATCCGTATGTAATGACTATATCGATGGACACCGATGTGGTTCGGCTTAATATACTTTCTGCGGCAACGAGAGTGCAGCTTTGGGTTTTTAGTGGAATAACCCGGAGTTAATAATTCGAAATATTTAATTAAGAGCTTAATTAATATTTCGAGACTATTGGAGCTCAGAATCGCAGGTCCATTTGGTCCTCGTGCTAGCTCAATGTACTATAGTGAATTTAGTATAATGAGATAGTCCAATTATATACACATATATGTATAAATATTATTAATATGATTAATAATATTATTTTGTCACACTTGAAACTATATATTAAAATTTATTATATGATAATTATTGAATGCATAATATTAAATTATATATGATATAATTTAATGAGGCCAAATTTGGAATTTCCAAATCTTGGGTTTTGGAAACCCTTAGCGAGTTATGCTAGGTTGCAAAACTCTTGTATTAAATTTGGAAACCCTTGGTGAGATATGATAGGTTGCATAACTCTTAGATTTAATTTGGAAGTTACAAATTTTAAAGGCATTAACCTTTTTGTTTTTGTAACATCTTTTCCATTATGGTAATTGAATTAGATGTTATAAAATAAATAAATAAAAATATTGCCTTGGTCGAATTTTCAATAAGAGATGAGGGGAAGGGTTTGTTAATTTTGGAAATTAATAACCCTAAGTATAAAAGGAAAATTGAATTTTCTTTTTGCCTAATCTCATTCTTGAACCATAGCCTTCATCTTCTTCTTCTCCAAATTCTCTCAAAGTGTTGAGAAAATAAAAATAATAACAAGAAGAAAAATAAAAGATTTCATTTGTGTGACATTAATCTCTAAAACGTTTAGGGATTAATTTTGTGAGTCTAGACCACACTAGTTTCCGTTGGTAACGAGATATAGCTCGGAAGACTTTATGGTGTCAAAAAAAAAACTCATATTCTCCTCTTCTAAACATACCTCACGATAGTGAGCAGAAAATTACTCACTGCCGCACACAAAAATTGTGTTACGGGACTCGGTTTGAATTCCTTTTGATCCATAATTTTTAGAGAACTTTAAGGGATATTTTGGGGCTGTGTTGGGACTATTTTTGGGGTGAAAAATCAGACCTGAAATATAGTAGAAACTGAATCATTAAAGGGCTAAACTGGACAGTGAATTGGGTGCGTCTCGGGTCCAAAACAGTCCAGATTTTGTGCCGCTGTTTGGGGGTTGTTCCGGGGCTGAAATTTTATTCAAAACAGAAGCAAAAATTAAGTATTGGTGTTGTAACATTCAGCCTTTTGGAGAAGGGCAGAAAAAAATTTCAAGTCTGATCCAGGTGCCTAACGTGCTTCCGTTGTGCAAGGAAAGCGTTTCCTACAATTGGCATCAAGAGCGAGGTTGAAAAGTGAACCCTTCTCTATTTTATTTAAAGTTGCTGTTTTTATTTATTTATATGAGTTATAATATTGTTATGTATGTTTAGATGAGTAGGTACAAAATAATATTCATGAGATGAATGATTATTGTTATTTCATGTGATGAATGAATTTTGCATTGGTCGTAAATTTTTCCGACTCTTATTTTTATGTTGGTTTTGGTTTTGGGATGTAAGGCCATAAGGCCAATTTTTACAATTGTTGTAATTTCATTTTCCTATGTAAAAAATTCAATTGTTGTAATTTGGAGCACCGAAGTCACAAAATAAGACAACACCACCTTGGAGCGTGATTTGAAGACGAAGGGATGCCTTGGGAATTTTTGTACTAAATAGATTAGTATTGGAAAAATAAGAGCCCGGTCAATGCAAAATATTTTTTTTGTTATATGTATGTTTAGTTCGAAATATTTGAATAACATGTCATATAGCTTAGGGTGCATACTCTTGCATTTTGCGTGTCATAACATGCTTTGGATGCATATATATTCTAGACATGAAATGTGATTTTATGTGATTTAAAATTTTAAATTGGAATATGGTGTGCATGGAAATGATTAATTGGATTAATTGGTTTGAAAGTTTAAAATTTGAAATTCTAATATATTGGGCTTAATAAGTGCATTATAAAATTCCATTGGTATATAGGATGGAAACCCGAATATAAATTCCATAGCCAAATCCGAATGGACGGTAATATGGTCTGCACTCGGGATACAATTCCAGGTACCTTTGGATTTTATAACGCACTTAGATTAATTAAATAGTTTAATTAAAATCTTGACCATTTTAGGATTCCAAAAATTTTAAACTAATTAGTGTTCTAGTATTTTAAGAGTTAAAATATAATAGGTCTACACCAATTAAATTAGTTTAATTGAGTATATTAATTGGTAGAGACTAATGAGATTAGTGATATAAATTTTAAGAGTTAAAATTGGTTACGTCACTAATAATATACTAGTGTTAGTAAAAAATTATGATTTAGCCGCCATAAATTTATTCACACTAGTAAATATAAATATTGGATATTTTAAAATAGAAACCTTAAATTTGAAATAGTGAGTGGGAGAGGGATATATGACAGTATATCCCGGGATCTCCGTTGTTAGTCCGAAAATGTGAGATTCAAAAGGCACCTCGAGACGGCTTTATTTTCATCCCCCTACAGATGATGTCCATTTTGGGTCAATATCAAGTTTGGATTCCGAGAGGATATGGATTCTAGATGTATCCGGTGAACTGACCTACCCTACGACGGTACTTTACTACTTAAGTCCAAGGGTCTCGAAACGATGGGTCACACTCACAAATGAATGATTAAATATTAATCAAAATTCATTGATCGAATCAAACGGTAGTTGATTAATATAGGAATAAGAGTTACTCCCGCATATATTAATCATTGAGAATGTCTCGATCTATCATGCAAATACTTGACCTACCCTACGGCGACACTTATTTGTGGGATGATAGATTTCCGTGGCATAGTAATTCTCTTAGATTTCTAATTCGTTATTCATGGTTCATACATCATGTTTAATTTTATGCCAAAATTGTTTGATAATTTTAATATGCGATAAATGAATGTTAAATGTATGTTTATTTTATTTTTCAGCCATGGTTTCTCCAATTATTTCCATACTCTCAAATGATAAATTAACGGGAGAAAACTATGTTAAGTGGAAAAGTAACATGAACGCTATCCTGATCTGTGAAGACTTTAAGTTTGTCTTGACGGAGGAGTGTCCTCCCGAGCCGGCTAGAAATGCTGGCCAAGTTGTGAGCGATGCCTACCAAAAATGGGTCACAATTAATGAGAAGGCTCGCTGCTACTTGCTAGCAGAGATGTCTGAGGTTCTTTCTGCAAAACATGAGCCTATGGCTACAACATCTCAGATGTTGGAGTCATTGCAAGGCATGTTCGGGCAACCTTCGAAACGTCAACCACTACAAGAAAACTGCCAAATAGCGACGGAAAAATCTGTAGCTAATTCGTCGCTAATTGACCATTAGCGACGGAAAAATTCCGTCTCTATTTTGTTGGTCGAAAAAAAATAGCGACGGAAATATTCCATCCGTCGCTAAAGTTAGCGACGGATGGAAATTCTGTCTCTATATAGCGACGGAAATAGACAGAATTTCCGTCGCTAAATAGCGACAGAAATTCTGTTTCTATTTAGCGACGAAATATTTCCGTAGCTATAATTTTTTTAGAAAAAAAAAATTAAAAACGAAAACTTTAAAATTTAAAGAGGCGGTAAATTTAAAATTTTAAAAATATTTAGCGACGGAGTATTTCCGTAGCTATAAATTTTTCTTGAAAAAAAATTAAAAAAAATTAAAATTTTAGAGAGGTGGGAAATTTAAAATTTTAAAAATATTTTGCGACGGAATATTTCCGTAGCTATTCTGTAGCTATAATTTTTTTTAAAAAAAATTGAAAACGAAAATTTTAAAATTTTAGAGAGGCGGGAAATTTAAAATTTTAAAAATATATGAAACTTTTAAAATTTTAGAAATGAAAAAATTTTAAAATTTTAGAAAAGAAAAAATTTAAAATTTTAGAAAGGAATTTTTTTAAAAAATTTTAGAGAGGTGGGAAATTTTATAATTATATAGATATGAAAAATTTATAAATTGTAGAGATATAAAATTTTTAAATTTTAGATAAGGGAAAATTTTAAAAATTTTGAATGGTATAAAATTTTTTAAAAATGGATTTTTTTTAATTATTATATATACATCTTCAATTATACAAGATACCGTAATGTCCACCGCGAGCTTCGACACACCACCATCCATTTTCGAAATGTCCACCGTTTGTTTCTTAAGAAATTTTAAAAGAGGGGATAAGAAAAATGAGAGATTAATAATGAGAGTTTGAGGTATGAAAAAATTTGATGGTATATGAAATTGAGTAAGAAAATTTTGGATGGTGTATTGGAGTTGAGAGTTAAAAAGATTATGAGTATATATAGAGGAAAAAAATAAGAGAAGTGGGAAGATTTGTAAATTTTGTAGACATTTGAAATTTCACAAGGCGGGAAATTTTTTGAAATTTGACGAAAATTAGCGACGAAATAGATATTCTGTTTCTATTTAGCGACGGAAAATCCGTCTCTATTTTTTTAAAAAAATAAAGTGGCGCCGAAAGGAATAAATTTTGGGGGGATTGAAAATTTTAAAAATTAGCGACGAAATGGAAACGAAATAATTCCATTTCTAATTATCAATAAAAATTAAAAATTAGCTACTGAATTGATATTACATTTCTAATTAGCTACGGAATTGAAATTATGTATCTAATTAGCGGCGGAATTTTACTTTTGTTTCTAATTAGCGACGAAATAATAATTCCATTTCTAATTAGCGACGAAATTTCAATTCCGTAGCTAATGTTAATTTTTTGTTAACATTAGTGAGAATATTTTGAGGAAAATACAATAAACAAATTTTGAAACTAGCAATTGATATATTTGTTGTGTATTCCAGTGTCTAGAATTAAATATATTGATATATTTATTGTGTGTTTAAATAAATAACTAGCAATTGTTACTAAGTTGTTAAATCTCATGTGTTTAGGCTTGAATTTAGAATACTTAATTTATTAGTATACTGCTAGAGGCAAAATGCGATACACAATGTATTGTAGTCGACGGAATATATAGATTTTGATTTCAATTATAATATTAAAAGTGATTAATATTTGTTTTGTTGATTGTTTTTTTTCATAAATATGTATATGGAAATATACTTTTTAATTATTATTTTTTTTTAAAATGTGCATAATAGATTTTGATATTAATAAGAATAGTGAAAGGGATTAATAATTGTTTTTTTTTTTGTTCCATGTATACGGTATGGCAGTATATGTTTTAAATTATTATTAAAATAAAAATAAAAATAAAATTTCAAATTAGCGACGGAATTTAAATTCCGTTTCTAATTAGCGACGGAATGGAAATTCTGTTTCTAATTAGCGACGGAACAATTCTGTTTCTACATAACAAAAAAAATAAAAATAAAAATAAAAATTTAACATTAGCTACGGAATTGAAATTCTGTTTCTAATTAGCTACGGAATTAAAATTCTGTTTCTAATTAGCGACGTAATTTTAATTCCGTTTCTAATTAGCGACGGAACAATTCTGTTTCTAATTAACAAAAAAATAAAAATAAAAATAAAATTTAAAATTAGCGATGGAATAGAAATTCCGTTTCTAATTAGTGACGGAATTTGAATTCCGTTTCTAATTAGCGACGGAACAATTCCGTTTCTAATTAACAAAAAAAATAAAAATAAAAATAAAAATTTAAAATTAGCGACGGAATAGAAATACCATTTCTAATTAGTGACGGAATTTGAATTCTGTTCTAATTAGCGACGAAATTTGAATTCTGTTTCTAATTAGCGACGGAAAAATTCCGTTTCTAAACAAAATTAGCGAGACAGAATAGTAATCTGTCTCTAATTAGCGACGGATTTTCGTTTCCGTCTCTAATTTAGAGATGAAATTTTTTTTGTCGCTAAATTCCGTCCCTAATTTCATTATCTGTTTCAATTCCTTCTCTATTCCGTCGTTAAATTTTGAAACGGAATATTCCGTCGTTAAATTCCGTCGCTAAAACTGTAATTTCTTGTAGTGAACGTCATGAGGCCATGGTCTCAGCGATGACTGCTAGGATGAAAGATGAGATATCAGTCCGAGAGCACGTCTTGAGGATGATGACCAACCTCATTACAGCCAAAACACATGGCGCTCGTATTGACGAGCGTAGTCAGGTGACCATGATTATGGAAAATCTTCCGAAAAAATTCCTACAGTTTAAAAGGAACTATGTTATGAACAAGTTGACCTTTACATTGAAACCAATTGCTTAGTAAGCTCACCCACTAAGAGTCCATGCTTGTGGATCCTCGTAAGCCCAGTACTGAGGCAAATGTTGTCAAGTATTCTAAATCTGTAAAGATGAAGAAGAACATAACTAGGAAGGCTAAGGCTAAGACCACTGAGAAGAAGAACAAGAAAGGCTCCAAGGATGCCAAGCCCAAAGGAAAGTGTTTCCACTGCAATAAAAATGGGCGTTGGAAAAGAAATTGTCATAAATACCTTGCTGAGCTGAAGGAGAAAAAGGCTACAGATAAATATGATTTACTTGTTATTGAATCTTTATTAGTTGAGGATGACAAATCCGCTTGGATTGTTGATTCTGGAACCACTAACCATGTTTGTTCTTCTTTGCAGCTATTTGACTCATGGAGAGACCTTGCTGAAGGCGACTACACCATGAGGGTCGAGACATGGGATGTCGTTTCAGCAAGAGCAGTGGGAGTTTCTAGTTTGAGTTTTATAAATAATAGTTATTTAAATTTTAACAATGTGTTATTCATTCCTGGTTTTCAGGAATTTGATTTCTATTTCCAAACTTGTAAATGATGGTTTTTCAGTTTCATTTAATAGTAACTTAGTTATTATTGGTAGAAATGGATTAACCATATGCACATGAAACTCAGAAAATAACTTGTATGTGTTAAGACCGTTAACACACAGGTCACTGCTCAATGCTGAAATATTTAAGGTTGAGAAACCTAAGACTAAACGGCAAAAGATTTCTCACGATGACACATATCTGTGGCATCTTAGACTTGGTCATATCAGCCTTGACTAGATAGATAAGTTGATAAACAACGGAGCTTTAAACCAGTTAAAGCTCAGAACTTTACCAGTATGTGAATTCTGTTTAGAAAGAAAAATGACCAAGAGACTTTTTACTAGAAAAGGTATAAGAGTCAGTCAACCACTTGAGCTTATACATTCAGACATTTGCGGACCGATGAATGTAAGAGCCCGAGGTGGTTATGAATACTTCATCACATTTATTAACGATTATTCAAGATATGGGTATGTTTACCTAATGTAGCACAAGTCATATACTTTTGAAAAGTTCAAATAGTATCATGTTGAGGTTGAGAACCAGTTAGGTAAAACGATCAAAACTCTACGATCAGATCGTGGAGGAGAATACCTTGACAGAGATTTCAAGGAATTCTTAGTTGAGCATGGGATAGTATCCCATCTCACAGCACCTGGAACACCACAGTAAAATGGTGTTGCGGAAAGGAGAAATCGGACCCTACTAGACATGATAAGATCTATGTTTAGTTATAAATCATTACATAGTTCGTTCTGGGGATATGCATTGCAAACAACAATGTATATCCTTAATGTAGTTCCATCTAAGTCTGTTCCTAAGACTCCCTTAGGGTTGTGGAGTGGTCGTAAAACTAGTTTACGACATTTTCGCATATGTGGGTGTCCAACACATTTGCTGAAGAATAAGACTACAAAGTTAGATCCGCGTTCACATGTGTACCTATTTGTAGGATATCCTAAGGAGACTAAGGGTGGATTCTTCTATAGCCCTGGAGATAATAAAGTGTTTGTATCGATAAACGCTACGTTTCTAAAGGAGAACTATATGAGAGAGTTCAAACCTCGAAGTAAAATGTTACTCGAGAAGTTACTTGCTGATTCGACCAGAACACCATCATCAACGATAGTTGACAAACACATAGCACCTTTTACATTTAAGTGTCAGATGCAAGTTATTCAGAATGATCTGCCACCTAGACGTAGTGGGAGGGTTGTGCGACATCTTGATCGCTATCTAGGAGTTGGAGAGGCACAAGTTGTCGCTTCCAGCGATAATGTAGATATCCATTGACCTACCGTAGTGCAATGGATGATTCTGATAAAGAGGAATGGCTCAAAGCCATGAACCTAGAGATAGAGTCTATGTACTCCAACTCAGTCTGGGAACTTGTAAACCAACCTGATGGGGTAAAACCTATAGGTTGCAAGTGGATATATAAGAGAAATAGGGGAGCAGATGGGAAGTTACAGACCTTCAAGGCTAGGCTAGTGGCCAAAGGTTATACCTAGAAATAGGGAGTTGACTATAAGGAAACTTTCTCGCCAGTAGCCATGCTAAAATCCATCCGCACTCTTCTGTCTATTCCCGCATATTATGACTATGAGATTTGGCAAATGGACGTCAAGACTGCATTCTTGAATGACAACCTTGATGAGTGTATCTATATGGTACAACCAGAGGGGTTCATAGCCCAAAGATCAAGAGAAAAAGGTTTGCAAGCTGCAAATGTCCATTTATGGACTCAAGCAAGCATCTCGATATTGGAACATGAGATTTGATACAACGATACAAGCGCGTCATTGATGCGAAGATGGTTTTTCTTGTTTTATACGTCGATGATATTTTACTCATTGGTAATTATGTAAAGATATCATCGAACATGAAAACCTGGCTAGCTAATCAATTCCAAATGAAAGATTTGAGAGAGGCCAGTTATGTTCTTGGGATCCAGGTATTTCGGGATCGCAAGAAATGACTGTTAGCTATGTCTTAGGCATCCTACATCGACAAGATCCTTGTGCGATTTGGGATACAGAATTCCAAAAAAGGTAATTTACCGTATCGACATTGAATTCACTTGTCAAATGAACAGTCTCTTAAGACACCTTAAGAAGTTGAAGAAATGAGACATATCCCATATGCCTCAACATTTGGCAGTCTCATGTATGTTATGTTATGCACGAGACCAGACATCTGTTTTGCAGTGAGAGTAGTCAGTAGGTTTCAGTCTAACCCAAGATTGATCATTGGGTGGCTGTGAAACACATTCTCAAGTATCTTAAGAGAACGAGAGATTATATGCTTGCGTATTCTGGTGAGGATATGATCCTAAGAGGATATACAGACTTAGATTTTCAAACGGACGTCGATTCTAGGAAATCAACATCTAGGTCAGTGTATACCCTAGGTGTTGGGGCTATAGTATGGCAGAGTATAAAATCAATCTTGTATTGCTGACTCCACCATGGAGGCTGAGTATGTAGCAGCTTGCGAAGCAATAAGGAAGCAGTCTGGCTCCGTAAGTTCTTAGGAGATCTGGAAGTTGTTTCAGATATGGATAAACCACTAACACTTTATTACGACAATATTGGTGCAGTGGCAACTTCAAATGAACCAAGAAGCCACAATAGGAGAAAGTATATAGAGAGGAAATATCATCTCATCAGGGAGATAGTGCAGAGATGAGATGTTTATGTCATAAAGATTGCATCCGCAGAGACCCTGGCTGATCCATTTACAAAGACCTTGCCGGCTAAAGTGTTTGAAGGACACCTAGATGGTCTACGATTACGTGACATGTCCCATTTGCTCTAGTGCAAGTGGGAGATTGTTGGGATATATACCCTAGAGCTTCATGTAATGTAAACAGTCTTATATGTTATGAAATAAAATGATGCATTATTCATTTATCAAAGTGTTTGTTTAATATCGCATATTGTATATTATCTTAATTATCATAGATTGCTCATATGTTTTCAGACTTAGTGTATGAGTGTCATACACAAGATGATTTAAGTCTGAAGTTAGTAATCTAAAATAGTCCATAGAGAGCAAATAAAACGAGTACTTTATTATGGTTTATCTATAGCTGCGTCCATTCTATAATTGTATGGCAAGCTTGATCCGGGATCGTCCATATGGAGATATGAGAATGGAGGCACCTTGTATGATGTGATCATTTAGGACTGGACCTAGATAGAAATGAGTTTCTTATAATATCAGTTAAATAAAGAAATTCATTTCGATCTACTAGATGGTCATATATGGATTGATCTTAATCCTGAGTGTACTACGAACTCATGCATGGCAGACTATTTCATTTGATTTACAAAGGTGAGATTGGTGTAGCAGTCTCGACCAATAGCTATGTACTTTGGGGACATGGTTTGCCGTGTAGCTGGGGATATTTTACATAGACATGAAGTTCACTCCTTCTTGTGAGAAGTAAAAGAGTATATTCCTTAAAGGTTGATTCGAGTGTTAAACGATTAGAGCGCTCAAGTCTTTCTATTACGAATGGAAAAATTAACATTCATAATGGTTATGAATAAATCGTTCATTAGAGAATCAATGGTATTTAAGGTAAAAATAATTAGAGGGGTATAACAGACATTATGACCCGGCTCTAATTACAAGATACTCGTGAAGGGTTAATCGGTGCTGTCACAGGCTCTTACCGGGAAACCCCACATCATTCAATGATGCATGGGTAAATTGATGCTGTCACAGGCTCTTACAATGGTGCTACCCATGATTTGAACTTGGGACCTTGAAGACAATGTCTCAAGCTCAAACCGCTAGGCTGCGCCAGTTGGGGACATAAAAAAGAGTGAATTGTTTGAAATGATTTAAAATTTTAAATTAAACTGCAACAATAAAATAAAATGATGGGGGCTAGAGGATCCACTTTTAATATTTTAAAATTAGAAATATTACTTTTTATAATATATAAATTATCAATATTACCTAGTTAATTTATTTTAAGAATTAATTATGTCAAAACAAATAAAATCAGCCATAAAGACAGTGATAGCATTTGTCTATAACAAGTCCAGTTATATACTTAATTATGCCAAATAAATAAAACCAGTCATATAGGCGGTAACAAAGTTTGTCAATAATTAATCCAGATTTAAATTAAGTATTCATCATTAGATTGTAATTTATATATTATAATATAAATAAGATTAATCTATATTTTCATATTAAAAGCTTCACCCTTTACCCCAGCATGATGAAATTAGCTACTCAGTATTAATCATTAGATTGTAATATATATATTATAATATAAATAAGATTAATCTATATTTTCATATTAAAAATTTCACCATTTACCCCAGCAGAAAGAAATTAGCTACTTATGATTTGAATAAAAACACACATAATTTTATTACAAGAAAGCTTAAAAAAAATAAAAAACACACAGGAGCTGGAATTTCATATATTTTCATAGAAAACTATGGACTCTCGGGCTGAATTTCTAAGGTATTGAACACTTCTATTTATTGTAAAGGGTTCAACACCCTCACCATTCACAAATCATGCAATTTACAAATTTGCAAATTGTATGATTTGTGGGAAATGACATTTCACCAAAATGTGGATGTCATTTCCCACCTTTATATTATTTATATTTTTTTTCTTCTTGTTTTTGTCTTTAATAATTATATATAACACACTTTCGATTTTTCATCAATTTCGGCCTTGAAAACTTCAGAACTAGAAAATCTTGTAAACATCAAAGTTGTAGATATTTGAGTCTTCTTTTCATTTGAAACTGAAATCGTCTCAATCTGATATCGGATTAAGAAGTTATGGCCAAAATACAAAAACTGTATAGAATTAGAATTTCTGAAATTGTACATTGTTAGAACGCCCTTTTAAGTTTTTGGCTTGCAAAATCCAAATGTCATGGCTATTTTTCTAGTTATGCATCCAAAATATTATTTCACCTACATAAAAAATAAAAATCATAATAAAATATATAAAACATAAATTTAATTATTATTTTACAAATGTACTAAATTAAGGGGATTAATGAAACTATAAGTGTAAAATGATTAATTTCTCTTAATTAAATATATATTTTTTATTGTCCATCACACCCCAACCAGCTTATTACTAGTCTCTAGTAATTAAAGCGAAAAATTAAAAAAAAAAAATTTTATCCAAGTTGATAATTGTTTTCTTTCTTTCTAAATAATCAAATAAACAAATTCTCATGTATTTTTTACCATTATTCCATACACACATAAAACAAAGTATCAATCAATTCATTGTGCCCACAATATTCACAGGTCTTGTTGAAAAGAGAGTAATATTTTTGTCCTAAAGTTATATTAGAATTCACACCTTTTGGCAATAGTAATTTTTTTATATATAAAAATAATTTTTTATAAAAAAATAATAATAATAATAATACAAAAAAAAAATCAATCCTTGTAACAAAGTCTTTAATTTCAATTTGGGTGCTTCCTTATGTTTTTCTTCTTCCACTGTTCCTAGTTACTCCAAATTTTATTTCTCTTCATCGTCTTCCAGTACATGCGTAGAAACAAGTAAAAAATCATTAAGAATATCTGAATCTAATTGCGTACTTGGTTCACGAAAATTAGCTGTACAAATTTCCATATGATCAGATAAACTCCCCTAAAATGTTCCTCCAAAATTGGTTCAATTAGTTCCATGCTCTAGTTTTCACTGTCATCATCATATGATTGTTTACACATGTTAAAAACATTAAGCTCCAACATAATTTCCATATGACCAGGTATTATAAGAATTGGCTTATAACTGTCTACTATATGTTGTATTTTCAAGACAATAAAATCCACATGATATATGAATTTATCGACTTGTAATAACACGTCTTCAGCAATTCCTTTCGGTACCTTGACTGATCTTTCGGCAAGTAAAAGAGTAGTTGATGTTGGTTTTAACTCGCCAATATTAAGTTGTTGGTAAACCGAAAATAGAAGTAATTTGTCACTGGCTCCTATCGGAAAGTTTGTGGTCTCTGATGGACACTAAAAAATGTACATTTAATAAAGAGAAAATAATCATTTTACACTTATAGTTTCATTTCTTGGTGTTTGCTAAGGTCCCAAGATCATAAACAAGCATGAAATATGTGCGAATATAAATCAACGAAGTTGCGGAATACTCACATCGATCGGTTGAGCGACGCTACGACGAACAAAACTTGATTTTGCTCACTGTCATGGTCACGGCATTTCACTGCCACTGCCCTCCAAGATTCGGCCATTGATGCTCTTTGAACAAGCTCCAAGCTTCGTCAAAAGATTCTCGGCTCATGGGTGGACTTCCCTATCACCTTCGCATGTCTCTCGGAGTGCTAGCTCTTGTGATTTTTGCCACAAAAATCACCACTATTGCTTCCCTTTTCCTCTTGGCTCACGGCAGTGAGCTGCCAAAACCAGTGAGAAAACAGCCCTCCATGGACGAGAGAAAGAGAGATGAGAGAAAGAGAGAGTTAAGTGAGTTGTTCCAAATTTGTGTATCTTATACACAAATGTGAATTTCAAATTCATTTACAATGAATTTGGCTTTCAAAAATTCAAGCATTTAATGCTCCATCCACCCACTTCAATCAATCAATCCATCAATCAATCAAATCAAGTGACAAGTTGTCACATCACTCAAAGTGATTAATGATTTGACGCTTGATTTGACTTGCGTGTCGCACTCGAATTCGAAATGCGAATGCGCTCGCAAACAATCCCGGGCTTGGGTTCGCTAATTCCAAATTAACGAATTTTCTGTTGCGTCGTAATTAAATGATTACGCCTAGCGAAATCACTATTCACGTCGCTAACGAATTAATTCTAAATTAATTTGTTCGCCCGAATTAAAATCTAATTTTAATTCCACGTCGAAATCCAATTTCGTTTATATATCGAATATATTAATTAATCGATTAATTCCAAATTAATCGTTATCTCTCTTTAAATGATATTTTATCCCAGATAAAATATCTCCTCAATTAATCCCAGATTAATTTTCTCTCTCATCTAATTAATCCCAGATTATTTAGAGTGCTAGTCATACGTCATCGGTGAATCTTCGGGAAGCGACCCATGAGATCCCCGGATATGTTGGCAGTAAATTCGATCGTCGGACTATCCGAACACGTAAGTACCTAGTACTACGTTTATACCGACTTACAAGACAAGGTTGGCTTCTAGCAAAGTGCCATGCCTACCCAATTCTCCAGAAATATCCTTACAGGAATTAAGGATCTATATCAGGCGTAGTATACGTAGTATTGTGTATGTCGATCCAGTATCGGATGATCACGGGTTAGGCCTGGGGCTGGAATTGTGTCTGCCCCGTACGAAGCACATGTCGGATGTCTGGTAACTAGTCTCTATATCGGATAAACATGACCTTGTCATTTTATCCCGATGACTGCAGTACTTAAGAGTACTAGTACCGTATCCTACGTGACCAACATCTCCATATGACTGGAGTGACACTTCCGTCTTGACATCACACCCAACACACTACGATTCTCAATATACCCAGCATAGGCGTACACAGAACCTGTTAAAGCCCTGGACGACCGCAACCAAAGTATATTGATTGTCGCAAGTATTAGCGGTGTAAGTCTCAGGTTAAGACCAAATACACCTACCCTGATTTCGGACTTCCATAGACACATAGTCATACTACCAATGGAATTCCGATGGGGTCTATCCAGAGCGAAGCTGTTTCTCATACCATCGGTAAAACACAATCTCCTATTACACTTGCATGTGTATCCTATACCCAAATATATGAGAACTATGTCGTTGTGCCCTCACAACGCGCACAAGTGTAATACTAGTCTTTTACGTATTTATCGATGTCCAATCTCGATAATACTCTGACTAGGGATATTTAATGATTTATCCTTCATGGACTGATACTGTCTCATATCATTCTCAATCCAGGAACAATCATAGGGACCTCCTATCATTTATACATCTAGGTGATCTAATCACAAATGATAAGAGTGCAATCTCCTTTGTCACATAATTAATTTTTACAACACCATGATTTGTACAAATAGTGACGCTATGGGTCATAATTGTCCAACAATCTCCCACTTGGCCTATATCTAGTCACTCGAGTGTCTTACACCCGAACTATGTACGGTTGGCTCAAATTACTGAGAAATGTTTTCGTCAGCGGATTTGCATGATTATCATCTGATGTGATTTATTCGATCATCACATCGCTACGATGTATGATCCGAACGAATCAGATGATTATCGAAGTATGTATCTGGATCGTTGATGAGACCAATAATTCTTTAGCCTGTGCTGACGCCTAGCTCAGCTGCTAACAGAATTATATCTAATATAATTAGATTTGTTATTGACCCAGAAGGCTTCTATTGCTGCCTCAGCTGCAGCAATAACCCGCATTTGTTGTTTATTCGGTGACAGTATCTTGCTTGGAAGATTTCCAGCTCACTGGTCCGTTATTCAAACTGTATAGTACCGTTTGCGACTTATAGTCGTCTTTATCGGTTTACGGTTTAGGAAACTTGCAGCAGTGATCCCAGTCACTTCAAGTTCTCCTTCTCCATAGTAAAAGACAGCATCATTAGTTCTCTAAGATACTAAGTATATTCTTAATATCAATCCAGTGACTATCACTTGGATTGGCCTGTTTGTGAATCCATATGCTCAAAGCGTATGAGACACTAGGTCACGTATATTTTTCAATGTACGATCTCAGAGAGTTTTCTCGAAAGCCAAGCTTTCACCAATTATTTTATGGGAATATCATTTCCAAGAAATGACGTATTATCATTATTTTATAAGACAACCATTGTCAGTGCGCTCCCACTAACCCTCTTATATGCACAAAATCATTTCGTTTTGAATTAAATCATAAATCATTATGATTACATCAAAACGACAATTCCAAGAACCTATGCTTGCTACAATCCAATCATGGATCGAATAACCCGCAAACCTTGTTTGTTAGTTTTGGTACGACAAAACCGACAGGATGTTGTAAACATCCTCCAAAATGTTTCCTTTTAAGGAAAGTGATTTTCCCGTTCAGCTGACATATTTCATAAATGAAACATGCAGCATCAGCAAGCATTATCCAAATGGTTTTACCGTGGCAACATGTAAAAGGTTGAATCGTAATCAACACAATGTTGATAACGATATCTTTCCGCTAAAAGCCTAGCTTTATACGTTGGTGTGTTGCCATCCATGTATGTCTTCCTAGAAGACTTATAAAGTACCAATAGGCACAATACCTTGCGGTACATCAACTAGTATCCAAACATAGTTGATATACATGGAATCCATTTCGGACTCATGACACTTTGTCATAATAGGGAGTCGATACCTTGTATCACTTTCTCATACGTAGTCAGTTGGTATACCTCAATAAGATTAACATCTTTATGAGATGAGATCAGAAACCCATACCCCAGGTTGTTTTCTGATTCTCTCCGACTTACGTGGTTCTTGTGTATTTGAAGATTAATAGTAATAGTTTCATCCTTGATGAACTATTCATGTTCCATTAAGATTCGGTGCCTTGAATAGTATTACTCTGATTTTCATCGAGTTTTACTATCCTCCCACTTACCACTGCATATCGGTATTCCTCTTAGGAAAACCGCATGGTGAGCAACAATCTAATTGTTCTCTGGTGAGATGTATAAGTACTATACTTTGGTATCCCTAGGATAACCTACAATTCGGCACTTATCCAATTTGAGTTCTAGTTTGGTATCATCCAAACATATGCCCAGCATACCCAAATGATCAGGAATGAGAAATCTGGTTTCTTTCATGTTCATATCTAATATGATATCTGTCAAACAGATTTTATGGAACCTTATTCAAAATAAGTTCTGCACTGTTAAAGCGTATCTGTTGAAGGAAATGGTAGCTCAGAGCGACTCACGATTAACCTTATCATCTCCAACAAAATTCGGTTTATCCAGTTCGGACACACCGTCAAACTGACGTGTTCCGAGAGGAGTCCTCATTGAAAGAATACTATACTCTTTCAAGTATATTAGAAACTTATTGCTTAAGTATTTTCCATTACGGTCTCACCGTGACAGTTTAATACTTTAGCCGATCAGTTTGTCTATTTCGCGTCGAAACTTTAAAAGTTTCTGATTTGTGTTCTCAAAAGAAACACTTAACCATAACGCGATGCCACATCCGTAAAGGTCACGAAATATTCATATCCACCTCTAGCCTAGCTAGACATGGGCCCATTTGCTTCACTATGAACTAGGGCTAACAGATTGGTGGCATTTGCACTTTTACCGAGTAAAGGTGTTTTAGGCACTTTGCCCAATAAACTAGATTCGTAGACTTTATTTGAATAGAATCAAATCAGCCCGAGTACCCACTCTTCAAAAGTGTGGATATACGATTCTTATTTTAGTTGTGTCCCAAACAACAATGCCACAATTGGTTTCTTCTGATCAAATCAGTTTGAGCTGTTTGTTTGTCATGTTTTGAGATTTATTTATATTCAAAATATAAATTCTGTTATTCACATCTAATGTGTTTATCTCAATATCATCTTTATATAATAAAACACTTTAGTGTTCTAGAATATAAAGGTTCACCCGCAACGGGTTAAACACTGATATAGAGATAATGTTTTTAGTCAAACTAGTTACATTATAACAGTTTCCTAATTTAAGTACACACCCGAATGTAGTTCCTAAACTTAGGTATCTACGGTTGAAACAGCGACTTTCGTCCCGTTTCCGTTTCACAGATAAATCTCTATTGAAGTCAGTATCCTGTTCAAAACAGATTCTGAACATCAATACATATATTTTATGTTCCACACTAAGTATTTAAAATCTAATTTTAATACTAGTAGTGAACATAATGTTGACAAACATATTTGATGTTTGTCTCCTTGAGAATAGTCATTAACTCTCCAAGAGTTAACTATTGCAATATATAGTACTTCTAAAATCTAAATATAGATTTATGAAGATCCTTCAATTTCAGTATCATACTTTAAGAATCTAATCCTTTGTTCTGATAAAGAATTAAGAAGTCTACTGCGGTAAGTATAATGGAGTAATCACTTAAGTTATCATCACATAAATCTTCCAAAGATTATGCTCGACTATTTGCTTAACTCCGGGCTTTAGGCATAATATGTTATTTTATCAAATAAAGTAACTTATTAATTCCCAGGACCATCCTGAAATTTATTCCCAATTTGAAAATTAAACCATTTAAATACATTTTCCCTAGGATTATGTTTTAAATGTCAATGTTTCAATTTTATCTTGATTTTAATAGTCCAACTATTTAATCAACGATTTCCGGTACTATTTATTATAATGATTACTATAGTCCAACTATTTAATCAACTATAATTTAATAGATTAAAATCAATTATATTGATTACTATAATCCAATTATAAAATCAACTATAAATGAATAGTTTGAATACAGTCCAACTGTTTAATCAACGTTTAAATATTAGTCCAACTAACATTTAATTTATTTGATGAATGATATTTGAATGAGAGCGTATGGCAAGTAATTAAACGAATATTGCAAATTCAATTCTTGCCTCCCACTATTTTTCGGCGAGCCTCTAACCCTCTGTCGAGTACTCGGGAAACCGTGTTTCCTAGTGGGCTAGGATCCCGTTAAATATCACACAATCTTGACTTTGGCCAACAAATTGTATGATAATTAACTAGGTAGATCTCTAAGATCGATTGGATCCAATCCAATTAATAGATCCAGTAGGGGACATCCAAGTCCAAAACATATATCTTATATATGCCAATACATCCAATGTATTACCTAACCTTTTTCCTCTAAATCAACTAAGCCTTAGCTTTGGCACAACAAACTTAGTGATCTCAGTCAAGCGTGACCCATTGACCATAGAAAGCTTCGTAATCAATGTCGATGGACAAGAAGTGGTCTTGACTTTGGCCAACAAACCACAACTTGGACAAGACACTGATATGGAACAAAGCTCTCGTGATTCAAACACATCCTCAACGGACAAAGGCCTTGACTTTGGCCAACAAGCCAATGCCAGTCTCGGATCTTGAGTGAGAATCACTCAATGGAAAGAAAAACGCTTAATATTTTGCGAGGTTTTTCGTGTGCAAATTAGCAACCAATTTATTATCTTTGTTAAGGTCTCATCATCATACACCCTTAAACATGCATTCTAAACACATTATAAAGCGCGTATAAATAAATAATAATGATATGCAGATGGATACTTTACACATTGATCCTAGATCAAATCTCTCCTTTCTCTCTCCCGCTAGCACATGTATCACTTCTACCCGTTACACTACACTTCTAAAGAAACCTTATTTACATTGAGGGGAATATGTGAGAAGAGAATACAAAGAATAATGAGGTAATAAGGCTGGACACTCAGGTCCAATTAATAAATCAAATTTATTACAACAATTTCTAAAATTGCCTCACTCATCTAATATCCATCTGATATACATTATTCATGCATCGCAACCATGTATTCACACAAGCAGTTATCAATCAATCTAATCAAATTAATTAATTTGATAATTAGTGACCATCCAATGTTCAAACAACGATTTGATTTTGCACGAGTCAAACTCGTTTTTGCGAATAAGTACTCAAAGTACGAATTCTCGAATTAAATTAAACTACAAAATTAAATCCAATTCAATTTGTATTTAATATTAATTCACTATTTAATTCCAAATTAAATATTACACTTTATATAATAAACCTTTACGACTTAAATTCCAAATTTAATCGTTACGGGTCTCAAAGCCCGATTAACGTCCAACGTCAATTTAATTAAAGTCCAATGAACTTTTAATTAATTTCTTTAAGGCGTGGACTTTTGGTCAACTCTGGTCTCAACCCAATAACCAAAGTCCAATCGGGAGTTACCCCATAAGCCCAGAAATCAATTTTGGCCCATTAGGCCCAATTAAACTTTAAAGGTCCATTAAGTCGCATTTGGGCTTTATGGAAGCGGTTTTGGGCCCAATTGGATCCAACCAATTTTGGCCTAAACCCAACTTGGTACAACCAAGCCCAATAAGCCCAATAACAACTTTAAAAGCCAATTTCCAAATTAGGCCCAACACAATTAAATCACAAAAACCCAATTTCATAATTTAATTACATAAAGTGTATTACACAATTAATTACACAAATCAATATTTCCAAAACATTAATTTATACAATTAATCATGCTCAATTACAATAAAACATGTCCAACACATTTCATCAAAAAATCAAACCCAATTTTACATGCTAAAGCACTTGACAATGTGGGAATTTTATATCCAATTTCAAATCCAATCCAATTGAATCAAATTAAACATTAAATCAACATTCCCAATTGATTCTAACACATCCAATGAATCAAAAAATCAAAATTCCAAGACTTTTAGGGCTCCTTAACTTTCGGCCAAGCTAAGATAATTGGGGAAAATTGTTCCAAACAATTTTTCAACAAATTGATCCAATCAATCCACAATTAAAACACATTTAAACATATTCATTCATCCAATTTCATAAATCATGCTCAAACACATTTTTACCCAAATTTTAACCCTAAACAATTTCATGCTTAACCTTGCTAAAGATACCATTGTTGGTTTTGATAAGGTCCCAAGATCATAAACAAGTATGAAATATGTGCGAATACAAATCAACGAAGTTGCGGAATACTCACATCGATCGGTTGAGCGACGCTACGACGAACAAAACTTGATTTTGCTCACTGTCATGGTCACGGCAGTTCACTGCCACTGCCCTCCAAGATTCGGCCATTGATGCTCCTTGAACAAGCTCCAAGCTTCGTCAAACGATTCCCGGCTCATGGGTGGACTTCCATATCACCTTCGCATGTCTCTCGGAGTGCTAGCTCTTGTGATTTTTGCCACAAAAATCACCACTCTTGCTTCCCTTTTCCTCTTGGCTCACGGCAGTGAGCTGCCAAAACCAGTGAGAAAACAGCCCTCTATGGGCGAGAGAGAGAGAGATGAGAGAAAGAGAGAGTTAGTGAGTTGTTCCAAATTTGTGTATCTTATACACAAATGTGAATTTCAATTCATTTACAATGAATTTAGTTTTCAAAAAGTCAAGCATTTAATGCTCCATCCACTTACTTCAATCAATCAATCCATCAATCATCAAATCAAATGACAAGTTGTCACATCACTCAAAGTGACTAATGATTTGACGCTTGATTTGACTTGCGTGCCACACTCGAATTTGAAATGCGAATGCGCTCGCAAACAATCCCGGGCTCGGGTTCGCTAATTCCAAATTAACGAATTTTTCGTTGCGTCGTAATTAAATGATTACGCCTAGCGAAATCACTATTCACGTCGCTAACGAATTAATTCTAATTAATTCGTTCACCCGAATTAAAATCTAATTTTAATTCCGCGTCGAAATCCAATTTCGTTTAATATATCGAATATATTAATTAATCGATTAATTCCAAATTAATCGTTATCTCTCTTTAAATGATATTTTATCCCAGATAAAATATCTCCTCAATAATCCCAGATTAATTTTCTCTCTCATCTAATTAATCCCAGATTAATTTAGAGTGCTAGTCATACGTCATCGGTGAATCTTCGGGAAGCGACCCATGAGATCCTCGGATATGTTGGCAGTAAATTCGATCGTCGGACTATCCGAACACGTAAGTACCTAGTACTATGTTTATACCGATTTACAAGACAATGTTGGCTTCTAGCAAAGCGTCATGCCTACCCAATTCTCCAGAAATATCCTTACAGGAATTAAGGATCTATATCAGGCGTAGTATACATAGTATTGTGTATGTCGATCCAGTATCGGATGATCACGTGCTAGGCCTGGGGCTGTAATTGTGTCTGCCCCGTACGAAGCACATGTCGGATGTCTGGTAACTAGTCTCTATATCGGATAAACATGACCTTGTCATTTTATCCCGATGACTGCAGTACTTAAGAGTACTAGTACCGTATCCTACGTGACCATCATCTCCATATGACTGGAGTGACACTTCCGTCTTGACATCACACCCAACACACTACGATTCTCAATATACCCAGCATAGGCGTACACAGAACATGTTAAAGCCATGGATGACCGCAACCAAAGTATATTGATTGTCGCAAGTATTAGCGGTGCAAGTCTCAAGTTAAGACCAAATACACCTACCATGATTTCGGACTTCCATAGACACATAGTCATACTACCAATGGAATTCCGAGGGTGTCTATCCAGAGCGAAGCTGTTTCCCGTACTATCGGTAAAACACAACCTCCTATTACACTTGCATTAGTATCATATACCCAAATATATGAAAACTATGCCGTTGTGCCCTCACAACGCGCACAAGTGTAATACTAGTTTACGTATTTATCGATGTCCAATATCGATAATACTCTGACTAGGGATATTTAATGATTTATCCTTCGTGGACTGATACTGTCTCATATCATTCTCAATCCAGGAACAAATCATAGAAACCTCCTATCATTTATACATCTAGGTGATCTAATCACAAATGATAAGAGTGCAATCTCCTTTGTCACATAGTTAATTTGTACAACAACACCATGATCTGTACAAATAGTGACGCTATGGGTCATAATTGTCCAACATCATTAATCCTCTTAATTTAGCATATTTGTAAAAATAATAATTTAAATTTATGTTTTATATATTTTTAGTCTGATTTTTATTTCTTATATAGGTGAAATAATACTTTGGATGCATAACTAGAAAAATAGACATGACATTTGAATTTTGGAAGCCAAAAACTTAAAATGGTGTTTTAATAGTGAACAATTTCGGAAATTCCAACCATGTATAATTTTCGTATTTTGGCCATAATTTTTTACTCCGATATCGGATTGAGGCGATTCCAGTTCCAGATGAAAGAATACTCATATATCTATAATTTTGATGTTTATAAGATTTTCTATTTCTGAATTTTTCAAATCTGAAATTGATGAAAAATCCAAAGTGTGTTATATATAATTATTAAAGACAAAAACAAGAAGAAAAAAATATAAAATATAAAAATATAAAGGTGGGAAATGACATACACCTTTCGGTGGAATGTCATTTCCCACAAATCATGTAATTTGCAAATTGCATGATTTGTGAATGGTGAGGGTGTTGAGCACTCTATTATAAATAGAGGTGCTCAACACCTTAGAAATTCAGCCCGATAGTCTAGAGTTTCTTTGAAAATTTTGAATTTCAACTCTTATGTGTTTTTATTTTTTTTAACATTCTTGTAATTTTTTTTTTTCAGTAATAAAATTATGTGTGTTTTTATTCAAATCATGAGTAGCTAATTTCATCATGTTATGGTAAAGGGTGAAGCTCTTAAATAAAAATATAGATTAATCTTATTTATATTATAATATATAAATTGTAATCTAATGATTAATATTTAATTTAAATCTATATTAATTATTGACAAACTTTATTACCGCCTATATGACTAGTTTTATTTATTTGGCATAATTGAGTACCTAACTAGACTTGTTATAGACATATGTTATTGCCGCCTTTATGACTGATTTTATTTGTTTTGGCATAATTAATTCCTGAAATAAATTTACTGGGTAATAATGATAATTTATATATTATAAAAAAAATTAAAAGTAGATCTCCTAATTTCAACATTTTATTTTATTGTTGTAGTTTAATTTAAAATTTTCAATCACTTCAAACAATTCCCTCGTTTTATTTTCATTCGGATTATTATTTTATCTTATTAAATCTATTCTTCGTGGATCGACCTAGGACTTACCGGGTTATTTTATTACTTCAACACTCTTATACTTGGGAGTAAATAACCACTTTGTAAGTGTGTCAAGTTTTTGGTGCCGTTGTCGAGGAATATAATTTAGTAGATAGAATAATAATTTATCATCCTTGTATTTTTTTTCTTTTTTTTCTTTTGACATTTATTTTTACTTTTTTCCCTTTCACTTATTTATTATTATTTATTATTTTCTTTTTATAAGTATTGCATTTTCATATTTAAATTTTACCATATAGTGTACATTTAGGTTGCATGATATATTGGTCTCGATCATCTAGCGGTAGATTAAATAGAGAGTCTCTATCGCCTTCATCGTCAGTCAAAATGACCGGGAACCAAAATAAAAACCCACATGCCCAAAATGAAAATTCAGTTGATAAAGGTAGAAAATGAATCTCAACATGACGAAATGAATCATCTCAGGACACTCAGAGAATTCATGAATCTCACTAGGACATGATCACCATCTTGCATTGCTTTCCCCAGATGCATCACGTTTTAATTTGAAACTAGGCATCATCCAACTTTTACCCACATTCTACGGTCTTAAATCAGAAAATTGTTACCAGCGCTTAAGGGAATTCGAAAAGGTATATAATACTTGCACATACCAAAATTACAGCATGAATATAATTCGACTTAAGTTTTTTTCTCTTTTCTTTAAATGATAAAGCTAAAATTTGGCTGTAAAACCTTAGGTCATGATCCATCAGAACATGAGATGATTTGCAAGAGAAATTTCTGAAAAAATTCTTTCCCCCTCACAAGATAAACTCCTTTAAGAGGAGAATCACAACTTTCACATAAGAGTCAAGGGAAACATTTTACCAATGTTTGGAGAGATTTAAAGAAATATTGAATATTTATCCACATCACAGATTTAAAACATGGAGGTTGGTTTCTACGAGAGTTTAACACCCCAAGGTAGACAAGTAGTGGAAATGATGTGTAATGGTAAGTTTAGGGACAAAAATCTCGAAGATGCACTAGATTACTTAGAATACATAGCAGAGAATGCACAAAAAAGGATACAATTGGCACTTATGAGTCGTCTGTAAAACCACAGTCATCTGGTAGAGGTATGTTTAACCTTAGGGAAGACAATGATCTTTCTGCTAAATATGCATCTCTAACTAAAAAAGTTAAGACATTAGAAATAAGAAGAGTGATCATGTCAAGTCAATTTAAGAAGTCACATGTCAAATCTGCAATTCAAATGAACATGTCACACAAGTTTGCCCAACCTTGCCAACCTTGCAAGAATGTCTCAACGACAAAGTCAGTTCCATAAACACCGTCAAGAGACCAAATCCAAACTCATACTCTCAAACCTACAATTTTGGTTGGAGAAACCATCCAAATTTCAATTGGAGGAATGATAACCAAGCACAATCATCGTAACAACCTTCCCAGGTACACCATAATTTCCAAAATTCCCAGAATTATACATCATATATCACACCACCTAGGAAAACCCTTGAAGATACATTGCATGCATTCATTGAGAAGCAGAAAGCCATCAATAACCAAAATGTGCAAACATTGATTGATTTGAAAGATACTTTTGCCAAAATCACATCTGCATTGACCATTAATGAGAAAAGAAAATTTCTTGCACAACCATATCCAAACCCCAAGAGTCATCAAAATCCTCACGAGGGTAGTTCTAATAGTCAACACATAGACCAAGTCAAATCTGTTATTACTCTTCGCAGTGGTAATATCATCCACAAACATATTCTTAAACCTCGCGAAGCTAAAAATAAATCAGATTCATAGGGTAAGGAAGAGATTGATGAACCATTACCTGTCGTTGATGATAACAATTTTTCTCATGCACTTCCATTTTCTCAAGCATTAAAAACAAAGAAATTGAATCATTCCCCAAAGATATATGAAATATTCAAACATGTAAATGTCAATATTCTTTTGTTAGATGTCATCCAACAGATACATCAAGTAAGAAATAAAATTTTTCTAGCTGAACATATAAGTTCTATTCTCTTAGCCAATAATGCATTAAAATACAAGGACTCTGGCTATCCAACTATTTCATGTATTATTGGAAATAAAAAAAATTGAACATGCTTTGCTTGATCTTAGAGTCAGTGTCAATTTGCTTCTATTTTTGGTTTACCAACAACTTAATATTGGCCAGTTAAAACCAACATCAACTACTATTTTACTTTCCAATAGATCAGTCAATGTACCGAAAGGAATTGATGAAGACATGTTATTACAAGTCGATAAATTCATATATCCTGTGGATTTTATTGTCTTGGAAAAACAACCTATAGCAGACAGTTATAAGCCAATTCTTGTAATACTTGGTCGTCCATTTTTAGCAACAGCTAATGCTTTAATTAATTGCAGAAATGGAATCATAAATTTGTCCTTTGACAATATGACGTTGGAGCTTAATGTTTTTAACATGTGCAAACAACCATATGATGATGATAGTGAAAACGAGAGCATGTAACTAATTGAACCAATTTTGAAAGAACATATTCAGCGGAGTTTATCTGATCCTATGAAAATTATACATGTAATTTTCTTGAATCAAGTACGCAATTAGATTCAGATATTCCTAATGATGTTTTACTTGATTCTACACAAGTACTGGAAGACGATGAAGAGAAACAAAATTTGGAGGAACTAGGAACACTAGAATAAGAAAAACACGTGGAAGCACCAAAATTAGAATTAAAGACTTCGCTACAATGATTGAAGATGCATTAAAAAAAATTATTTTTGTATATAAATAAATTACCAATGCTAAAATGTGTGAATTCTGATATAATTTTAGGATAAAAATATTACTCTCTTTTCAACAAGACTTGTGAATATTGTGGGTACAATAATTGACTGATACTTTATTTTATGTGTGTATGAAAGAATGATAAAAAGTACATGCGAATTTACTTATTTAGAAATAAATAAAGCAATTATCAACTTGGATAGGAATTTTTCTTTTAAGTTTTCGCTTAAATTACTAGGGACTAGTAATAAACTTGTTGTGTGGTGTGATGGACTCTAAAAAGTATACATTTAATAAAGAGAAATTAATTATTTTACACTTATAATTTCATTAATCCCATTAATTTAGCACATTTGTAAAATAATAATTAAATTTATGTTTTAATATATTTTTATTGTGATTTTTATTTCTTATGTAGGTGAAATAATACTTTGAATGCATAATTAGAAAAATGGACATGACATTTGAATTTTGGAGGACAAAAACTTAAAATGACGTTATAACAATGTACAATTTCGGAAATTCCAACCCTGCAAAATTTTCGTATTTTGGCAATAAATTTTTACTCTGATATCGGATCAAGGCGATTCTAGTTCCAGATGAAATGAGACTCAAATATCTACAATTTTGATGTTTACAAAATTTTCTAGTTCTGAAGTTTGCAAGGCCGAAGTTGATGAAAAATCCAAAGTGTGTTATATATAATTATTAAAGACAAAAACAAGAAGGAAAAAATATAAATAATAAAATAATATAAATAATATAAAGGTGGGAAATGACATCCACATTTCGGTGGAATGTCATTTCCCACAAATCATACAATTTGCAAAATTGTAAATTGCATGATTTGTGAATGGTGAGGGTGTTGAGCCCTCTACAATAAATAGAGGTGTTCAACACCTTAGAAATTCAGCCCGATAGTCAATAGTTTTCTCTGAAATTTTTTGAATTTCAGCTCTTGTGTGTTTTATTTGTTTAAATTTTCTTGTAATTTCTTTTTCTTTCAGCAGTAAAATTATGTGTGTTTTTATTCAAATAATGAGTAGTTAATTTCATCATGCTGGGGTAAAATGTGAAACTCTTAATATGAAAATATATATTAATCTTATTTATATTATAATATATAAATTGCAATCTAATGATTAATATTTAATTTAAATCTAAATTAATTATTGATAAATTTTATTACCTTATATCAATCTGGATATGGAACAACGACTGATTTTATTTATTTTGGCATAATTGAGTGCCTAAATGGACTTGTTATAGATAAATATTATTATCGCCTTTATGGTTGATTTTATTTATTTTGGCATAATTAATTCCTGAAATAAATTAACTAGGTAATAATAACAATTTATATTTTATAAAAAATTAGATTTCTAAATTTGAAATATTAAAAGTGGATTCCTTAACTCCAGTATTTTATTTTATTATTGTAGTTTAATTTAAAATTTTCAATCACTTCAAACAATTCACTCTTTTTATTTTCATTCGAATTATAATTTTATCTTATTAAATCTATTCCCTGTGGATCGACCTCGGACTTACCGGGTTATTTTATTACTTCGACACGCTTATACTTTAGAGTAAATTACCACTTTGTGAGTGTGTCAATGTCGATTTTGTCGATCGACGATCTATTTCGAGCAAAACGAAAGAAGAATGTGTGGTAAACAATGTAATCTATTCGCACGATTGCTCCCAATCGAATTTTGTCGATTCCTACACGTTCGTGGGAGCCTGGGGAGTCCGCTGGTACCATCGGAATTTCGGTAAGACATCTTGGTAAAAACTCGCTATTTTCAAGTTAAGCGTGTAATGTTCGGATCCTTCTAGTAGATTCATAAAGTATCCTCAGAAAAAGTTCGAAAGTGTTATGAACAAGAACGTTTCGGATCTTTCTGGTTCCTCCCAAAACCATTCAAATACTTTTAATATATCATTATAGGATAACCAGATAGCTTAAATCCTCGAAAGATGTGTTTTCAGAATATCTTCCAAAAATGTTTACGAAAATGCTAACGAAGGATCCTAGACCATTCAAAACTTTTCGAACCATCTAAACATTATAATTAACTCATATCTATCATTACGTTCATCTAAACGTCAACGCGCACAAAACCGAGTTTTACCAGAAACTCCTATATCCCATCGGATCAATCTAATTTGTTCTGATTTCACTCGGATTCTACCAACTATATAAATTCAATATATTCTAGCACAATTCATTCAATACACATCAAAACATAACTTTACAAATCTACTGGAAGCATCCGAACATAATAAAATTTACTTGAAAATAGCGAGTTTTTATCGGGATGTCTTACCAAGATTTCGAGGGTACTGACGGACTCCCAATGCTCCCATGAACATGTAGGAATCGACGAAATTCAAATAGGAGCAATCGGGCGAATGAGTTTCACTATTCACCATTCGTTTCTCTCTCAATTTACACGAAACCGAGCACCATACGACAAAACCGACACCACAGCCTCATAGTACGTTCCAAGAGCTTCAATTTGGTACATGGATCGACTCGTGGATTGAAGCGAAGAGCCAAGACCGAGATGGGTCGAAGTGGAGCTGTGTGATGGCTATTGTCTTGGTTTACACCAACGGCGGATCGGTTCAAGATTATGGATCATTGGTTTGCCAAGTAAATCCGATAGTCATTTACTATGAAAGGTTCAAGGCAAAAACTACATATTCCGATACATTTTCATTTCAAGGAAACTCTCTTAAGTGTCTACATTAATAATTAGAAAATTGTAGGGGATTAGGAAAATTTTCTAATATTAAATGTATTTATATAGTAATTTAGTGAAAAAACATGTCTCTAATATATAGCTTTTAGGAAAGTTATAAATTAAAGGGATATGTCTCTTAGAGTGAAAGATTATAACCATTAAAGTTGTAAGGGTGCATTGAAGATATATAACCCTTTAAAGGATTGCATCCTTAAGCGTAAAGGTATCTCTTCAATGGCAACCCTCTATTTCTATAAATAGAACCCTTAGGCTAATCGTTTTGCATTCACTTGGAAAAACAATACATAATTGTTAAAATCTAAAGTTTATAGAGAGAGAGTTTCTACCATTCTCCTAAGTTCATTGTTCCTGAATAAAAGAATGCCTCTCTTGAAAAGAAGCAATTAAGAATCCTGGGGGAACATTAGCCGAGAGATCCATAAAGAGCACCGAAACGGGGTAATAAGTTCTTAAGGACATAGATCAATCGACTTGATTTGAGATCATCTTCTTCAAAATAATTCTCAGGTTTTTCTGTTATAATCTTTGAGTTTATTTTTCTTGAACTGCATGTTTATTAATTTACTTGAATGATGCATGCATGTTAAATAATGATTAACAACACATTCTGCCTAACACACTCATACACATGCACAAACATATGCATACATACAGACAGACACTGATCATTCATGTAATCTGATTTAGTACCTTAGATCTGCACTAGTTCATGATATCAATAAATTCGTTTCTCCCTATTCCAGTATACCGCAAGGCATCTGCACTGAAGTTTGGTATGCTATCATAGGGTCGCTATCTCTGTTGACAATAAGACACACAAAAGAAGTTTTAAATATTATTAAGTATATATATTGGTGGAAACTTTTATGTGAACTGTAGAAAAAGAAGTCAACAAGTAAACTAAGTTACGGATCTATATAACAGCAAAAATTCAAAAGGATTAGTAAATCTATAGCAGAATCAAAACTCTGTGGCAAAACAAAACATGTATGTATATATGATTAAAGAGTTTCCCAGATTTTTTCGCAAGTAATGCATCATGTGTTCATAATATTCACCTTCTTTGCATACTCTGCGTGCAAATCATTTGTCCCATGGGAGTATCTTTTTAATGCAATGCTCAATGACCCTGCGTTTCATATGCATCCGCAACAAGTTCAAGTAAATGGACCAAACACATTCCATATAACAGCTCCACAGATAGAATTTTAAAAATCACTTTATAATTGAAGCCAACCAAACGATGAATCAAAAGAAAGCAAGGATAATGAGTAAAAGCAAGTCTAATTAGCCTTCTGTGCTATTCTTCTTTAGAAGTAAGAGTAGCTTGAAGCCGCTTAGGGAGATTCTCCCGCGGACATTCTTCATTGATACCTTTCAAGAGCAACTGTTCCTCGACTGTAGTTGTTGGAACGTGCTGCATTTTTATTTTTCTGTTTTGGTTTACCTATTCACTTAATCCAATCAAAAAAACATCTGCTTCTGAAAAAAAATTGAATATGAGCGGTTTAACAGTAAATTTGAAATTGAGATCAAACAAACATGCATCAAATTAGCTACAGGTTTTTACAAAATCAACAAAGAAAAGGCTTGTTTTTCAAAATCGAAATATTTGATTCTTAATTATGGGAGTTAAGCTTTTACCTAATGTCGATGATTAAAATTTATGGATCATACCTGTAGTGAAAGAGCAGAAGATTAGACGCCACGGTGAACGAGATCTACAAAAGAGTTTGAATTCCATGCGTTACTGATCAGTAATGACTGTTATTATTACTTCAAAAATTGTGTAATATTTGACTAAAATTTTAAAATCAATAACTGTCACTGATTTTCTGTTCAGTCGGGTTACGGGTTATTCAAATCCGATTGGTAAAAATGGGTATGGGCTTGACCCATTTCGAAAGAAGCCCAAAGTTCCCCTTAATACACAAAGCGCGAGGGGTAAAAAAAGAAAAGAAAAAAAAAAAAGAAGAACCCGCGTTGCATCATCTTACAAACGCAGTCACCAAGGAAGCCTCGGTCTTTGAATCTTTATGTGCACATTCTTTCCTTTTCTTCAAGCTTTGCCGCGTAGATACTATTTTCTCTCTGAGTTTTCTTTATAACTTCGTTTTCTTTTTGAATTTTTTTTAGTCAATGTTATTATTATTATTATTAATTTTTATATTATTTTTTTTTGCCACAGAATTTAAGACAGCTAAAGCAATAGAGGAAAAAAAAAAGACTTAGTACAATGGCTCTTCGTTTTGAGGTAAGGCATTGAATTTGTGTTGTTGCTTTTATTTTATTATTTTTTTGGGTGAAGGTTTTTGTATTTGCTTCACTCACACACAAACACAAACACAAACACAAACACACACACGTATTGAAACAAGCTGATTAATTTATGAAAGCTCATTGTGCAATATGGCATTTGTGAAATTTTTTTTGTTATTGTAAGTAATGAGAGAAATAGATGAACATAAATTTTTTAAATGCATAATAGTTAAAGCTATCTTCAATTGAAGTTTATTTATTGCTGGTTTCTAAGGTTCATTGTTCGCATTATATATCATTTTAATTACTTGTCCTCTTATATGAAGCTCTGCTTTATGTAATGTTTCACTGTTTATCTATTTGTTACTGATTCTGTGATTTTTATTTGTTGGATCCTTTATAGGTTTTGGGGAGGTTTAATCGTGCCCGTGCAGCTCAATTGACACTCCCTCACTTCATATGCCAGACACCTCTGTTTATGCCTGTGGGAACACAAGGTTAGATATTCCGAGAATGTTTTCTTTGATATAATAAGTCTAGCCAAAAGAATAGATAATATGTCAGAAATTAAAATGGAAAATAACTTTTCACAAGACAATGCTAAAATCAAACTTCTTTCGATTTTTGTTTTTACTTTGTTTGGCTTTCATTTTTGCATGTTTGATGGATAAGGCATTGCACTTGTTTATATGGATGCAAGTGTACATACAAAATTTTACTTTCATTTGTGTCCTTAATCACATTTTTTTGTAAGTCAAGGTTGGTCTTCCTGGTCACAGGGACAATAAAATGTTTGACAACTAATCAGCTCGAGGAGATCGGCTGTCAAATAATTCTTGGGAATACATATCATTTGGCACTCCGCCCTACTTCTGAACTTATTGATGAATTGGGTGGTCTCCACAAATTTATGAACTGGCCTAGAGCACTGCTTACTGACTCTGGTGGCTTTCAGATGGTTGTCTTAATATTCCATATAGTGCTACATTTTTTATTCTTTTATTAGTCCAATTTTCTTCTTTAGGGTAGAGTTGGATGTGTATTATTTTCTGCTATATTTGTGGTAGTTCGCTTAAGGTCTCCTGTCCTGCATCATGAATCTGTGGGGTTGAATTTTTTTACGTTTAATAACACTTTTCTTTCTTATAATTTTCAGGTCTCTCTTTTGCATTTAGCTGACATCACTGAGAAGGGAGTAACATTTCAGGTAATCATTCTTTCTTTGGTTAAAACTTCAAAGCTTTTGAAATGTGATTCGGACTGTGATGCTTTACTAAGCGAGATTCAAAGTTTAATTTTTTTCAATGACTAATTATAAATTATTTATGATGCGGTGTCTTAAAGAAAATTGATAACTATAGAGTTAACTTATATGCTTGTGTTTGTGATTGTGCATGTGCATGCACAAGTCTTTGTCTCTGTGTTTGATAAAAGAGAATGTTTCAAGTTATTGCTTAATTCGCAATAATTTTCTGTGGATCTCTCTTCTGTTTTTTTTTTCCTTTGGGTTCCTGGCTTCCTGCATCTGCTAGGCAGTGTTTAGTTTAACTGGATGTTGACAACTGTAAATACATCACAATTTGAATTAACACATGGAGACCACCTTCCCTTTATTTCTTTTTAGTTTTAATAATTGTTTCCAGATTTAGGGAACCATTTTTTCCTTCTTTCATGTCATGCTCTTTATTCATTTTAAAATATTATGATATTTTCTTGTTAGTTGTGACTCACTTTGTTTTCTCCATTCAGTCACCAGTTGATGGCAAGCCAATGCTCTTAACGCCAGAGGAGTCAATTCAAATTCAAGTATGTAAATTCGTTTTGTGCACTTTCATTGTTCTCTTGCTTTGCTATTATGTCCTGAGCTGCCTTGTCTTACAAGTATTTTGCAGTATTATGTTCAGTAATTTATGGTTGTATTTATAGTATTTTGAAACTCTCATCATTTATTATTGAATACTCTGTTTTCTTTCCACTTATGGATTGTCTCCCCAAGCTCTTATCGTATGATTGCAGTGTGCCCTGCAAGTATCCTTCATTAAAAGTAAATAGACAATAACAATAATAATTATAAATAAGTGAAATGAAGCATATAAATGACCAAGTTCAACTCTATTAATATTTAATAGGATTTCAACTTTTATTACTTTTCTAGGTAAAATATCCTTTTAAGTTGAAACATTGAGGTCACAATATAAGCCTTATTTTAATAGAATTATGTGCTGTTTTCTCTTCCAAAAAGGCCTCTTCTACCTATCTTTTGAGTAGGCAAGAAAAGTCAAGTGCGACTAGTAGGCACGGGACTAAAAAAAATAATAGTTTCTTTAGTGCTTACAATCCATATCTTCTGCTCTACTCATAATTCTGCAGAATAGAATTGGACCAGATATAATTATGGCTCTTGATGATGTAGTGAAAACCACCATTACTGGTCCACGAATTGAGGAGGCCATGTATCGCACACTTCATTGGATAGACAGATGTATAGCAGGTAATGTATCTAATACTCATTGTCTCATGTTTAATGCGCATATGGGTTTAAAATGCAAACAAACAAGTAATAAAACATACTAATGAGGCAGTGTCCCTGGTGCATTCATTAGTTTGAGCTTGTGGGGGCTTATAGCTATTCTTAGCCTTACTGGATTAGGTTTATGTGTATCACGTCACGTTGAGTAAATTTACTAGTGTACAGGAAAATTGTAGTATGCAATGAATTTTTTGATCTAGTTGCTTATAGCTTTTTGCTGCATTGACTTTTTTGTACAGCTCACAATAGACCACATGAACAGAACTTATTTGGTATTGTACAAGGTGGTTTAGATCCTGTGCTAAGGTAATAAATTTGAGCATTATTTTGCTAATTTTAATTTCCTTCACATGAATGCTTCTTTCTTGTATTACTAGGCACTTCTTTTTACTGACTCTAGTTGTTTGTTACCATAATATTTTTTAATCAGGGATATATGTGTTAGGGGCTTGGTGGACCGGAATTTACCTCGTTATGTATGCTTAAAACTCACATACTTCAAATTTAACTTTCCAAATTTATGCCCTAAACAATTTTGAAAGATTGAACAATTTTTCAAGGTCGAGGATAAATTCCATCTTTCCCAATAACAGAAATTACAACTTACATTTTTCTTCAACCATTTTGTTTTGCTGTTTCCATATGATTCTTCATAATGGTCCATTCATAGTTTAGTCCCCCAATATTTGAGTTTACTGTTAAACAAGTTGTCAGTTTCCAGTTGTAATTGCTTATGGCGTTTGCTTGACATTTCTACCATTGGGTTTTGTGATCAAGGAGTTGAATTGAACAAGTTTACTTCTGTGACAGATATGCTATTGGTGGTCTTGCAGGCGGTGAAGATAAGGATTCCTTTTGGTGTGTTGTTGCTCAATGTACTGCTGCACTGCCTGAAGATAAACCCCGATATGTTATGGTACAAATGACTTGTGTCATTTTATCTCTACATTCTTCAAACCTCCTCATCTTCTAATAAATTGTGTGTTTGCTTCTTCTCTTTGATATTACATATTATTGATGTGTAGTGCGTACACAATATTTCAGGGTGTTGGTTATCCACTGGATATTGTAGTTTGCAGCGCTTTGGGTGCTGATATGTATGACTGTGTTTATCCCACTCGCACTGCCCGTTTCGGCACTGCTCTTATACCTGAGGTAATAGGTGATGCTACTTTGTAATTAGTTTAAATATATATTGGTTGCAATTGTTTGAAGGGAAATTATCACTCATCCATCTAAAATTAAGCTAAAGCTCGAAAATACCTTTTAGAAAAAAAAAAAAAAAATACTAGGGAAAAGGAAAAAATTTCCACCAGAAGATTGCCTTATGTTCAAAATTACCCAAAAATTTTAATCAAGTTAACCGGTCCACTTATTGTTAGCAAAAGTGTTCTTTTTTCCACTTTAACACTAACATATATAATTTATGTTAGGAATTTTGCGTTAAAAAACCATTTTGCCGTTGCAGTATATTTAAACTACTCAAAATCTTTCTTAAATATACTGCTCTATTTCGCGTAATAAGGCACCCCTTATTCAAAGCAAGCATATCATTGAGTGACTATAAATCCTGCTCTACTTCGCGTTCATGTAATCATTCTTGCCCTCTGCAAGTCACTTCACCAACTACATTGTTTCCGTAGCTCACAGATTGCTCATGAATAGAGGGGATGAGGGAGCGCCAAAGGACCGAAATGATTTCAGGAGGCCGACAATTAGCAGATCGAATTCCCAGAGCCAGAAGCAATGAACGATCATTAGGAAAGTGAGCAAAGCTTGGACAAAGGCTAGAAATACTTGAGAGTTAGGCTCGGCAAATAGAAACATTGTTGTGATTTAGGATTCTTAGAGAAGATAAAGTTGAAATAATCTGAAACTGAATTTGCGTGAGAGATGCATTGAATTAGGGATTTTGATTTTTTTATTCTTCAATTCAACTTGTTAAATGGCCAAAATAACCCTATGACATCGGCAAAAATTTAACACTGTTAAACAGTCAGGTAAGTAATAGTCCAAGCTCCTAAAATCTGGGTGGACCGCTGAACTTGATGAAAGTTTTTGGGTAATTTTGAACATAAGGCAATCTTTGGGGTGGAAAAATTGACTTCCTTTAATATTATCATCCGACCTCCCCAAATTATGAAAAAGTAACATTTTACCCCTAAATTATTATTTTTTTGGGTGTAAAATGTCATTTCTTAATTATTTTTTTATGTAAAATGTTTGCAATTACTATTGTTTTGGTGTAAAATGTCCATTTTTTGCATAATTTAGGGTGGACATATGATAGTTTTCAAAAACGATGGATTTTTTCAAACTTCAACATTTTTTTGGGTGGATGGATGATAATTTCCCTTGTTTGGATAAAAATTTATAAATTGCAACTTCTTAAAATATAATAATAGTAAAGTGAAAGAAAAGGAACCTATGGTATTGTCTTCCATAATTGTAATTACCTATAACTTCCAGGTTAAAGTAGAAATTGTCCAACATGTTAATACCAATTGCGTATTTTCTTTCTTCTTAAACAAGAAACTGAATTTATGCATATTTTATATCTGCTAAGCTTCTTTGTGATTCTTTTAGATTAAGTTTGTATTTCTCACAATTATACTGAAGAATGAAGTATTTTATAATGAATTTTAACAAAACTTTTACAGGATATGTTTCTACAAGATGATGACCCCCATATGATATTTACATGCACATGTGAAATGTGAATATTCAGTTCTTTTATCCCTTTTTTTGGATGGAATGGACGGATCATTGTGCAATTTGGTCGCAGGAAAGCATTCCATATTCTGAACTAGGGGTGTTCAAATTTTTAGGTCAACCCGCGACCTGATCCGCGCGTGTTTCAAAAGAAATTAGTGGTTTTTCGGGTCAATTCGACCCGACCTGAAATTTGCGGGTTGGGTAACGGGTTTGACCTTAAAACCCGACCCGATCCGACCCCATAATTTTTTTATTATTTTTCTAAAATTTGTATTATTTTTCTAAAAATTTTATTATTTTTTTAAAATTTTTACTATAATTTCATTTATTTATTACTTTTATTGTCTTGAAACTTTATATATATGATAATTTTCGGGACATAAAATAACTAATATTTATATTTCAAAATAATAAATTCATAAAAAAAAATTATTTTTTGGCTGACCCGACCCGATCAGGTTTCACCTCCGCGTGACCCGACCCGCGTGGCCCGAGATCGTGCCTCACAAAATTTAAAAAAACCCGACTCGACCCGTGAATACTCCTATTCTGAACTTTAGATGTTTGTTACTTTATGCAGGGAGTGCTAAAACTCAAACACAATGCAATGGCTTATGATACTCGCTCCATTGATCCTACATGTGCTTGTATGGTATGCTTCAAATTGGAAGTTCATTTGTCAATCAATAATCTGTTGTATATTCTATTTGTTCATTATCCTGTTTGTCAGTGTAGGTTTGCAAGAATTATACAAGGGCCTACATTCATTGTCTTGTAACAAAGGATGCTATGGGATCTCAGCTTCTGTCATATCATAATTTGTATTACATGATGCAGGTACAAACTGTTAGATTTGTAACAGGAATATTTTCCTAAAGTTTTCTCTTGTTCTGTTTGTGATTAAAAGTTGTTTCTCGTACGAATGCAGCTTAGCAAATATCTACACTCATCAATAGTTGAAGGAAGGTTTCCGGAGTATGTTTGCGATCATCTTTGTTCATATTTCAATCCTCTCCTCCCTCCCTGACCCTACTCTTTTTTCGGTTGAATGAAGAACTTTTCATTGATCAATATCTTATGCATAAAACCCAACTCAAATCTATATGATAGCAGCTATTCTAATGTTGTTCCTTTGTTCTTTTGGCAGGTTTGTCTGCCAGTTTCTGCAGAAAATGGTAATTTCTTGCACTAAAATTGGCCTTTCTATTTCCTCCCTCCCTGTTTAATAATGTGTGAAACAATGAGGGGAGAGATTTCAGTTTTCATTTAATTCTTGACTTCTTGGGACTGTAGGGCCTTGACTCATTTTAGTATCAAACTTATTGCCTTCACGACCCAAGCATAGATGCAATCTGATCATTTGGTAACTGATATCAAAATGACATTGCCATTTAACCAAAATAGTGGAGCCTCATTGGCATGATACTGGTCCTACTGGAGCCTAAATTCGATCCCATCTTCATGACAGCCATAAGACACACACCACACACAGAGGTCACAGACATTCCTACTGATAGGCCGGTGAGCCGTGGGACTCGGTCAGGGTAGGTCTTATATTTTATCTCACCTTGTATGAAAGGAGAAATATTATTGACCTATCAAATGGTGATAATAAGTAAGCTGTTGAACCTTATGATGGCTTTATTGTCTCGTAGTTTCCAAAGGGTGATGTCCCTGAATGGGTCTGCAATGCCATGGAGGTTGCTGGAATTGACATCTCTTCTTGCTGTTCATCCTAAGATTAGAGTTACACATAGACACTAAAGAAATTATTGAGGACGGCTCTTACATATCCACTCCAAAGATTTTGACATCAAAGAAATCTAATTTACAGGTGACAAAATGGAGACGGTGGCACAAATTTTGTAGCTCATGTGCTGTCCCCTTGGGAGTTATACCCCATTGGAATTTTTTTTCCCTAATTACTTATTTCCCCCTTACATGTAATTGAACATGATATGATTGTTGAAAATTTTCTACTTTTAATTTAATTTGTTTCCACCTTGCATGTTCTTCAACCAGAATATACATGAAGGCACGAGCACGACAGGTTGGCCTTTTTTTTCTGCTAAGTTCTCTAATCATGCACACAAAATATCATTCTTAATGTTACAAATCAGTCATGGATTCTTTCTTGCCATCTATTCAGCCTCAATGTTCAAATTCGGTTCAGAATCCCAATTGAGATTCCAAATAATTTTTATCACAAATTGTAATTGGGGTATGAAATTTTAAATCGTTTGATTTGAGATTTGGAATAGATTTTTGTCCCGATTCTAAAATTAATACAAAACTCATGACAATTTTACTTTCTGATCAATTCCAGTTTAAATCCTCAATTATTTACCACTTCCTCTTTAGTTACATTGCTTCATAATAATACTTGCCAATCTCAATGCCAAGATTAGTTAATGAGATGGAAAATAAAAAAGTTTGACAGCTTTGCTGCATTATCATAGTAGCTTTTGTCATATGCTATAGATGTTGCATCTGCCAAACTTTTCTGGATCAGCAGTGGAAATTATCATCTTTGGCCAACCAAGTGCCATAATTGAGTATGAATTCTGCAGAATCGGGGACAGCAAAAGTCTATAAAGTCATCAGATTTAGGCAATGTGAAATGTGCCTTTTATATTCCACCTTGTCAAAATCACACGTTCACCAAACAGTAACCAATCTTTTAAAGCATCATATGTTCATACAATCTTACCAAACTCAAAAGTGCCTCGCTTATTTTCTTTAATATGATTGGAGAACACTTTTTTTTTTTTTTTGGAATATCGGGGAAATCTCACCGTCATTCATACTGGATTCATTGGATCCTATTATAGATGCGTGGATAAATCGGTATTGTCCCAAATTTTTACAAGAATGCTACCTAAGATTCGAACTTGGGACCTTGAAGACAAGTCTCAAACTCCAACTGTTGGGCCACGCCCATTGAGGATAAGATTGGAGAACACAACAAAGTCAATTGATCCTCAATTCCCTTTAGAAAAAGAAAGATGCAAGTTTAAAGTAAAGTTGCTTTCTTCCTGAAACTACTCAATAGTCTGGTGGTAAACGTTTACCCCTTACCTCTCGTTCGCATTTGTGGGGATTGATTTTATTTCAAATATTTGAAAATAGATTTGAGGGAAAAAAAAAAAAAAAAAAAAAAAAAAAAACAAAACAAAACAACACTACTAAGATGATTTGAACATATTCAAGATAGATATCTAAGTGTTCTAATGAGAAAATGAGAGTAAACGGTATTTCATATGTGAAGCGATATCGAAGAAGACTTAAATTGATATTGACAAAAATCATAAAAAGAGACAGATTTTATTAAGCTAAATAAAACAAAGATTTTAGATATAGTACAATGACATCAAAAGATCCATATAATCGACTCCAGATAATGAGAAAAAATTTTGTTTGATTTGATCTGAACTCATTTTAGATCGTAAGTTGGGACTTCAATATCATAAAGCTAATTGAGAATAAGGGTGGCAAAACGAATTGATGAATCGAATTTGTATCGAATTCTAAACTAATCGAACTAAAATGTGATGAATTCATATTTAATTTGTTTACTAAACGAATCATAATATTAGAATTCGTATTCGATTTGTTTACTAAACGAATCAAATATGAATATTCGTTAATCTGATATTATTCAATGGCGTAAATTACCATATTTTATTTACATAATTCTTTATATATATATATATATGAAATACATAACGAATAAATTTACTAAAAATGAGTCATCAAATATAGACAAAATCTTTTTTTGGGGTAATTGGCAATAACTTCTCAAATCTTAGTTGAAAATTAATAATAATTAATAAATAAAAGTAATAAAACGAATCATAAACATATAAATGAAGTAGTGAACTATAATCGTATTCGATTTATTTATTGAACGAATCGACAATCAATTTTTTTAAATTTCGAATTGAATTAAACGAATAAATAAATCATAATCTAAATTAAGAAAGCACAGTTGCCCAGTGTCAAAAGGGCAGTTCCCCACCAACTCAACTCAAAATCATTTCCCCCAATTACTTTATCTTGAGGCTTATCTTACTTGTCCATTTTCAATAGTGTCCCCGAGCCACAAGTAAGCAAAAGCAGCCATCACTTTCCTTGCACAAAACGAAAACTTAAATAGAAGTTACAAGCAATTTAGTATGTTTGTTATCCATCAATTTTTTTAAACACGCAACTCCTAATTTGATCAAAAAAAATTTGGACATCAAACAAAAGTCATGTGATAATATTCCTATATTTGATATGGGTTGCTCTCTTTTATGATCTCCTTATTGAGAGTGAGAGATTTGGAGGGTTCAATTTCAAAGATGTGGCCTTGCATTGCATTTCCTTGTGGAGTTAAAAAGGACCAAAGGGAAATTTTCAAAATTATTCAAAACAACCCATATAGAGTTTTATCAAAATTATTCAAAATAATCAATGGTTTCAAAATAAAAAAAATAATAATATTAGGCTTCGATAATATCAGAACTAACACTGAGAGAGGGGAAAATAGACGAGATTTGGGAAGAATGATAAAATGAATTGATTTTACAAGTTTTTATAGAAAAATATAATAATAGCTATTTATGATATATACCATTTTTAAACTTAGTTTTGAAAATTTCTCTAAAATAAATGGATGTATACCTACATAAATATATATAATAATAATAATAATAATAATAATAATAATAATAATAATAAAAGATGCATATATGTTAATTATTTTCTTGTCTAGTTATATTGAGATTCCAATATCAATGAGATTACAAGAACCAAACCCACAACACATATCTCCATCAACATCATGTATTGAATAAATTGAACAGCTTTTTGTGGTTGTAGTGAAAGGAAAAATCGGTTCACTGTACGTTTGGGTTTCAAATAGTGATTTACTTGTGGTCTGCTATTTTTTTTTTTTTTTTTTTATGAAATCGTTAGAAATTTTGCTGTCAAATCATCTCTTTCGGGTTTAAACGGAGCAGGTAAAATCTCCGACTGTCTAAAGCTCTTATAAAAAACACATTATCTGGATTCAAACCTACGATCTCAAGTGAGATCCTGAACCCTACACCATTAAATCATTAGCTCTCAAATAACTAGAATTAATGTTATTGAAAATTTTTAGTCATTTTATAGTGTACGATGCTAAAAAATTAATTTAAATTTGATCGAACCCTACTTTTAAATTATTAGGAAAAAGAGGGTAAATCATCATTGTACAGCAAATCTAGCTAAAAAAATTGAGATGCAACAAAAACTTTGGATGCCGACTATATAGTCTCTGTAAAAGTGTGTGTTTATCAAATATTTTTAAACGGTTGTGTTTTCAAAATTAAGTCTAAGCACAATCATCAGTATACCCTCCTTTATTAAAAAAAACATATAAAAATATATTTGACTAATTATAGATAAATTCGCGTGTTGTTGCAGTTTTAATTTTTTAAAAAGAAAATTAAAGATAAGTGATTTATTCATATTTATGTATATGTATATATTGCTTGTAATGATTTATTTTTAAAAAATATTTATTATGCATAAGTAGAGATTTTACAAACATCAATGAAATTGACACATCATAAAGCAAACACCACTATCATCATTCTAATTTTTGTCATATATTACATTATTCAAGCAACATTGACTTAAGCCGGCTTACTCTGCCAAGTTAAGGTCATCGTTTCACTAAATGAAGTCATCTATCAAAATAAGAGTGTGATATTCTATCAATTCGATTATGTATTTTTAATAAATCTCAATACTCATTTATATAGACATAGGATCATATTATTGTAAATTCTCTAAATATATAGTATGTGTGTAGGAGAATCATGTCATTTGGATTGTGTCTTATGGGAAAGACACAAACATGTAGGGACATGTCTTTTAAATTGAAAGGATGAGACTCTAGGCCTCAAAGGGTATAAGGGAAGGGGTATAACCCTTGGGAGGGTTACACCATGGTGTCGTCAAAGGCACAATTCCATGCCTGTAAATTAAGAGGCCTTGAGTTCATTTGAGTATCCAGAAAATTCATAGAAGTTTGAGTCATATTTTTAGAGTCAATAGAGAGTTTCTACCATTTGTCATTGTTCAATTTTTTGTGAAAGGAGTGCCCCTTATACAAGAAGCATCCAAGTGATCCTGAGAGAACATTAGACACCAAAACCATCTGTAGTGCACCGATGCGGGGCTAATAAGTTCTTAAGGACAGAGGCAACTCGACTTGGACATCATTTTGATCAAGTTTTCCAAATTTCCAAGTTTTTCTAAGTCTTATTGTTATTTCTAATTTGGCATGTCAATGAACATTTGATTTCATTGTTGTGTTCTGTTTTGAAATGATTTAGTTAAATTCGCATGTTAAATTTCGTTTGATAGCACATATTAGACCACAAACTTAAAAACTTATTAAAACTTTAAGTGTTGTTAGATGAGAATTTGCATGTGTAAATAACCATTTTTCTGGAAAAATATATTATGTGTATGAAAAATACGCAAGGGTGTTCGAACACCGACGAACGTGTAGGCAAAAATTCTGATTTTTCGTAATCTCGTTCGAACGCGTCTTCAAATGCAACTCGAACGCAAGTCTACTGCCAAAGAAAGTTCGAACGCGTATTCAAACTCAACACGAACGTTAACTCTCTGGAACATTTTGTTCGAACGCGTTTACGAAGGCAACTCGAACGTGAACTCTCTGGAACATTTTATTCGAACGCGTTTACGAACGCTACACGAACGTGAACTGACCGGTGCTTACACACACGTATAACGCAAGCGCACGTATCGTTCAAGTAGTATAAAAAGTATCGATCCCACGAGGACTTAATACCTAAGCTATTAATTTTATGAGGTCCAATGATTACTAGTATCTAACAGGTTGTTTGATTGATTTGAAATAGTAACGATTCTAAATTTAAAAATAAGTAAATAAAATTGTTTGAAAGTAGGTTTTAAGAAAATTCAATATTAAAAACTATCTAGGGTTTTGATTTCTTCCAATATAATTTTAAAGATGAAGTAGTTATTTTATAGTTGGGTAATATATTGATTTATTAACCTGGAACACTAAATTATGTGAAAACCTTGTCGATGGTCAGACACAAATACCCAGTTTAACCCAATTGAACCATATGTCTATGTCAACCAAATTATCTGGATTCATCAAGTTTAAGTTCCAATTATGGTTACCCCCGCCCGACATGTATATATCTATCCTGTAAGGAAATCTATTAAAGGGTTATATTTCCTCAAGGAAGATCGTGGGCTATTGAATCTAAGGTCTTAAACTTAAAATCTCTAAGTCTAGTTCATTTTAACTTTACCTAGTCAATTTTATTAGTGGCCAGTTAATAAAAAGCATTAAGATTAAGACTCAATAAATAAATCTTTATATTACACAAACTATAATCTAACCCCTTATAAACCGGTGATATTAGATTTCATCACAACCCTAGATAACTAACTTAGTTACAACACATAGCTAGGGCTGGTAAGAATTTAAAAGACAAAGTAAAATTACTAAAAAGTAAATGCGGAAAAATAAATGCAATAAAATAAAATGCTAAGGTAAAAAGAATTAACTTCTACTATTTACTATTTAGATATCTCTCATAATATAATATATATACTTGTGATAATTTTACCAACCAGCCATATAAGCGGTAACCTGATTAAGTCAAATTAAGTCCAACCAGCCATTAAGGCGGTAATATTTGTCCATAAACCAGCCATATAGGCGGTAAGAAAATTTAATTACCAACCGACCAATCTGGCGGTATCCTCATTAAGTCAGGTTTAACCAGATTAAAATGAATAACCAACCGACCAATATGGCGGTATCCTCATTAAGTCAATATTTTAAATAGTGAATATATTATATTAAAGGGAGATTAATCTAAATAGCAATAGTAAAAGAATTATCTTTCACCCTAGTAGGGGGAAGTTACCTCCTTATAGTGAATAGTAAAAACTGTAAAAAGTAAAGAAAGTAAATTACTATTATTACAGAACGTAATTAAAATTAATTACAAAATTGAAATTAGAAGAAACTAAGAAGAGAACTCTCTATTTACATGAGAGAATTTCGAGAGAATGGTACATCTAAAACTGAAACATCGAGCTGAATTTATAGGCCTCGGTAGGCTCTGGGCGTCACGACGCCAGCTTCTTTTGACGTGGCTTGCTAAGGGCTTGACACGTGGCAATTCGGATAAGAAGATAAGGCGACACGTGGCGAGGCGGCTAACAACTCAATTATTATGCTAACGTGGTGCTGACGTGGCGATGGCGATTGTCGACACCATAAGATTTCGACACATGGCACTTCGTGATTGGCTGATGATGACGTGGCGGTGAGGTGGCATGTTTACTCGATCAATTGATGATGTGGACGTTGACGTGCAGTGACACGTGGCACACGTGGCAATGGTGATTGTCGGCACCGTAGGATGATGACACGTGGCACGGCGCACGTTAGCATATCGGCTGTGATGGTGACACGTGGCACGGCGCACGTTAGCAAAGTCAAACTTCTTAATTTTTGACCTGTTGACCCGACGCACTTTAGCAGCTCTGGTGCATGTTAGGCGTCGCGACGCGGCCAAATTATAAAAATGCCATTTTTTCCAATTTTCACTGTTTTGCTCCAAATCACCTACAGAATGTCCTGAAACTTTATTTATCTTCAAAATAACACAAAACACATCAAAATATTCACAAGACTCAAGAAACTATACAAAATATTAGGTTAAATGAGTGAGAAATAGTGATAGATTTACCACTCATCACACCCCCAAACCTAACATTTTGCTAGTCCTCGAGCAAAACACAAAATAAAATAACTAAGCCACTTTGGTAGGGATCACGGTTGCATTTAGCGTATGCAACAAGCCTTTAAACCCCTAGGTGTCCCTAGTGGACGAGTTGTAGTCTCGTGAGGGTTTACAGCAATGATACCCACAAACATTTTACAAAAGTAAAAATGTAGTGAAACTAATGCACACAAAAGCAAAAAGACAAGCGAAAATAGAATAAAGAAGTTAGTGACTAATCAGGTGAAACTTCTACTCCAAGTTACTAGTTGTTTTGTTTCATTCTAAATTACTGAATAAGTAAATTCTCCGATTATTTTTACCATTCTCCATATACACAGCCAACAAAATATTAATCAACTCATTTTTGCCCACAACAGTCACAAGTGCAGTTGATAAGAGATTAATATTTTTGTCCTAAAGTTTTATCAGAATTCACACCTTTTTGCAGCAATGGAATAAATTTTCTGATTTTTCTGATTTTTCTTTGATTTTTTATTTATATACAATATCTTCCGTCTATGTAGCGAGTGTTGGGTCGGTGGCTCCCAAACCTGTTGGCTTTAGGGCACCAAATGTTAAGACACCCCAACAGACTTAATTACTCAGACTTCAGATATATATATATATATATATATATATATATATATATTTGCAACATCCTTGATCCATGTAGCGAGCTTTGGGCCAGTGACTCCCAAACCAGTTGGCTTTAGGGCACTAGGTGTTAAAACACCCTTACAGACTTAATAACTCGGATCTCAAATGTTTTTTTTTTTACTCCATCACTTTTTGAGATGCTTCCTCCAATTAAACTAGAGCACTGAATATTACAAACTTTTCAATTATAGTTCATGTCTGTATGTTTCCATGTATGTTGATAATACCTGTCAACTGAGCATATGAAGATCCATTTTAGTCAGTTTTATGGAGAATTTACAAATTAAATAATTCAAAAGGAAATAAACAAAAATTAACTTGTTTCAAAAATGGTTTGAAATACGTCTCATGAGTGAAAACTCCTTACTCAGCTATCTTTTACCAATTTCACATTTTTAGTCAAAATAAAAACACAAAAACGCAAAATATTTTTGTAATTTTTTAAATTTTTAAATTTTTTTGTATTTTTCGAAAAATTTTGGACTAAAAATTAAAACAACACACAAACTAAAAACAAGGTACTGATCAACTAATTCCCTCCCCCTAACCTAAATGAGACATTGTCCCCAATGTCTTAAACAGTAGAAGAAGAATTTAGAAGATAATACCTGGTTAGTTGAAATTCTACAGAAAATTAAAGGTTAAGATCCAGATTAATTCGACACCTCCTACCACGATCGTCTTTGGACCAATTTATCTTTGAAAGGATATGATCAACTTGTGGTTCATATGCTATGAGTTGGTCTATTAGATCCGGAGCAGTTCTGGCAGTAAAGAGGAGTTCTTTCATAGGTTTTGACACGAACCCATTTCTCCGAGCATCATCAAGAAACACACAAAGAAAATCATAAAATCCTTCAACGTTGTACATTCCAAGCAGTTTATGGTGTATGTTCAGGTTCGCCCAAGATAGCACTATAAAAAATTCCTCCAATGTGCCCAAGCCACCTGGCAAAGCAATAAAAGCATCAGCACTGTTAATCATTTCTATTAGTCATTCAGACATACCTGGCACAATTAACTCTTCTCTGTTTGATGGTTCAATAAGATTTGCCTCTGCCAAGGGTTTTGGGATGATTCCCAAAACGTGACTGCCTTCTTCCTGTACAGCCTTTGAAACAATCCACATTAGTCCAAGATTGCCTCCGCCATATACTAAGTGCATATTCCTTGCAGCTAAGACTCGACCCAATTCTTGTGCTGCCTCTACGTATTGTGGCTTAACACCAACACTACTACCGCAAAACACACAGATGTTTTCAACTCGTTTTCTTGAAGTGGCTTCCATGTTTTACTCTGGATGTTTTCAAAATTGCAATGATGAGTTGAATTTATAACACCTGAAAAGGGTGAGTAAAATAATAGCACTAGTACCTGCCAAATGACAATTATTAGTTAAACAGTAAAATAAATCGTGATAGTCAAAAAGGTCTGGATCCTGTCGGATAAAGTAAAAGAAAACAACAAAACCAATTACAATTATTAGGAAAAGACAAAGATATATAATATGTACAAGAAAAATAGCGGCTTGATTGACGTCTATGCGTCAGGGACAAGCTTCCCATCCAATTTTCTTATAAATTGGCAAACATGGTATTTTTGAGTCAGATTCCCAAGACTTAACTGTTGTCTTTCTTTTTGAAATTGTGTATGTAATTTCCGAATGACTATGTGTACATATCCACTGGGATGCATCTCAAGAGTCGAAGATATATTATCTACAGACTCCTTACTCAAGCCATCCCTAATGAATTTAATTTTATCTTCGCGATTATCAGACATCATTCCTAAAGAACGACAACGAGTATTGCAATTCCAGCGTGCACATTTGTAACAAACACCCATTTGCTTAGCTCTACGTTTCTTTGCATAGGTGTTTCTTCCAAAACCAGGCAGATGTGAAATAAAAGATTCAGAAGACTCACCTGCCAATCGAACCGTGCTTCAATTACCCAACAAATATCATTAGGAACATCATGGATCGTCAGTAACCTCATCCGTTCCAAGCGAGCTTTGTAGACTTTCATCAGAGAATTTTGAGGGAGAGAAGGAAATTGCTTGTGAAGTTTTGCGAGACCTTCTTCCATCTTGAAATGTCTTAATCTGCAAAAAAAAATGAACACACAAAATTAAATCACACCAAATCACAATATTTACACAAATTGCATGGGCTGCCTCCCTGCGAGCGATAAGTTTAAAGTCGTCAGCTAGACTTGACTTCTCGATCGTTAGGCTGGATCTGAAAGTGTGACACTTTCTTTTTGTCGCTCAAATGATTCTCCCCAGTAGTGCTTGTCACGCTGACTGTTAACTTTGAATGTTTCGTTGGTGTTGGGATCTAGTAACTCAACAACTCCATATGGAAAAACCTGAGTGATTACAAATGGACCTGACCACCTTGATTTCAACTTTCCAGGGAAAAGTTTCAATCTTGAGTTGTACAATAGCACATGCTGCCTTGGTTCCAACTGTATGTGCACTATTTTTCGGTCATGCCATTTCTTGGTCTTTTCTTTATACAATCTGGCATTCTCATAAGCCTGTAGGCGAAATTCCTCCAATTCGTTGAGTTGGTGAAGTCTTTTCTCTCCTGCAGCTTGTGAATCAAGATTCAACTTCTTCAGTGCCCAGTACGCCTTGTGTTCAAGCTCAACTGGTAGATGACATGCTTTCCCAAACACCAATCGATATGGGGACATACCAATGGGTGTCTTGTAAGCTGTTCTGTAGGCCCATAATGCATCATCTAGTTTTGTAGACCAGTTTTTCCTTGTTGATCCAACGGTTCTCTCTAAGATTCTTTTGATCTCTCTGTTTGAAACCTTAACCTGTCCATTTGACTGTGGATAGTAAGTAGTGGCAACTTTGTGAGTAACTCTGTATTTGGATAGGAGTGCGTCAAAGTATCTGTTGCAGAAATGTGTGCCACCATCGCTGATGATTGCACGAGGTGTTCCGAACCGAATGAAAATGTTCTTTTTCAAGAATTTGATCACGACTTTTGAATCATTGGATGACAGTGCAATTGCTTCGACCCATTTGGAGACGTAATCTACAGCAACCAGGATGTACAGGTTTCCGAATGATGGAACAAAGGGTCCCATGAAATCAATACCCCATACATCGAATATTTCCACTTCTAGAATGTTTTGCAACGGTCCTTCATTTCTCCTTGAAATATTCCGATGGCACATGTCACATTGAAGAGCAAAAAAATAAGCATCTTTAAAAAGAGTGGGCCAGAACAAACCTGATTGTAGGACTTTGGCTGCAGTTTTGTTTCCACTGAAGTGTCCGCCATATAGTGATGAATGATAGTGCTGTAAAACACTGTTGACTTCCTCCTGTGGAACACACCGTCTCAATAATTGATCAGCACACCGTTTGAACAGGTACGGCTCATCCCAGACATAATGCTTGACTTCTTTGAAGAATTTCTTCCGTTGCTGAGTTGTCCATTCCAATGGCCATTTTCCTGACACAATGTAATTGACATAGTCAGCATACCAAGGGGCATCTTGCTGTTTCATGGCAAACAGCTGTTCATCTGGAAAAGTTTCTTTGATTGACAGATTTTTGTCAGTTGTTTCTCCATTCTCGAGCCTCGATAAATGATCTGCCACCTGATTCTCTGTCCCTTTCCTGTCTCGAATCTCCACGTCAAATTCTTGCAGAAGAAGTATCCAACGGATCAATCTGGGTTTGGCATCTTTCTTCGTGATCAAGTATTTGATTGCTGAATGATCTGTTTAGACCACCACTTTGGGACCCAGCAGATAGGAGCGAAATTTGTCAAAAGCGTACACAACTGCAAGCAACTATTTTTCAGTGGTTGTGTAGTTGAGTTGAGCTTCATTCAGAGTTCTGCTGGAGTAGTAAATGGTGTGGAAAATCTTTGCTTTGCGTTGTCCCAAAACTGCACCTACAGTAAAATCACTAGCATCACACATTACTTCAAATGGAAGGGTTCAGTCTGGTGCTACAATGATGGGGGCAGAAATCAGCTTCTGTTTTAAGATCTCAAAAGCTTCCTGGCATTCTTTGGTGAAGTTGAAAGACACATCCTTCTCCAGAAGATTGTACAGAGGTTTAGCAATCTTGGAAAAGTCTTTGATAAATCTCCTGTAAAAACCTGCATGTCCGAGAAAGCTCTGAACCCCTTTGACAGATGTCGGCGGAGGTAGTTTTTCAATTGTTTCAATCTTTGCTTTGTCTACCTCGATTCATTTTTGTGAGATCCGGTGTCCAAGAACAATGCCCTCATGTACCATGAAATGGCATTTCTCCCAATTGAGCACCAGGTTTGTATCTTCGCACCTTTGTAACACTTGTTCCAAATTTTGCAAGCAGTGGTCAAAAGAATCTCCAAACACAGAAAAGTCATCCATAAAAACCTCCATACTCTGCTCCAACATGTCTAAGAAGATGGCCATCATGCAACGCTGAAATGTAGCAGGGGTATTATATAATCCAAATGGCATCCTGCGGAAAGCAAAAGTATCATAGGGACATGTAAAAGTAGTTTTCACCTGGTCTTCTGGTGTGATGGCAATCTGATTGTACCCTGAATATCCGTCCAGAAAACAATAGAACTCATGTCCTGCCAGTCTGTCTAACATTTGGTCAATGAATGGGAGCGGAAAATGGTCTTTTCGTGTTGCTTTGTTCAGCTTTCGGTAGTCCATGCATACTCTTCATCCAGTCACCGTTCTGGTTGGGATTAGCTTGTTCTTTTCATTGGTAACCACAGTGATTCCTCCTTTCTTCGGCACACACTGCATAGGACTCACCTAAGTACTATCTGAGATGGGGTAAATGATGCCAGCATCCAACCATTTGATTATTTCTTTCTTTACGACTTCCTTCATGATTGGATTGAGTCTCTGTTGATGCTCCACTGTGGGTTTGTTCTCATCATTCATCAGAATCTTGTGCATGCAAAATGATGGACTAATGCCTCGAATGTCTGCTATAGTCCAGCTAATGGCTCTTTTGTGCTCTCGTAATACTCTCAGTAACTTTTCTTCATGCTCCAATGTTAGTGAAGAATAAATAATAACAGGTAATTCAGAAGAGTTTCCAAGAAATGCATACATGAGATGGCTCAGAAGTAACTTCAGCTCCAATTGTGGTGGTTCTTCAATCGAAGGATTGATTAGATCTTTCTTTGACAGTTCCAAGCTTTCAACTGGTGGTGTTGATTTGAATCGGAATGGTTTGTCAAGGTAGTTGATACATTCCAGGATTTCAGCATCTAGCTCGCTGTTAGTCATGTTGGTGATGCAAGCTTCGAGTGTATCTGTGGGATTTGGCTCAGTATCCTGAACGATACTGTCAACAACATCAAGCCTGAAGCATTCTTCTTCATTTTCATCACTCAGGAATTTCATGGCTTTGAAAACATTAAAGGTAACTTCTTGGTCTTGCACTTTCATGGTTAGTTCCCTTTTTTGCACATCAATCACATTTTTACCCGTAGCTAAAAATGGTCTCCCAAGAATGATATGTACTTCTTTGTCTTCTTCCATGTCAAGGATGATGAAATCTGCTGGGAGAATCAGTTTGTCAACTTTGACCAGCACATCTTCAACAACACTTATTGGAAATGCGAGTGTTCGATCAGCAAGTTGCAACGAGACTGAGGTAGGCATTGCTTCTCCAATCTCCAGTTTCCTGTAAATAGAAAAAGGCATCAAGTTAACACTAGCACCTAAATCACATAAAGCCTTACCGATATAATGTACTCCAATGGTGCATGGAACTGTGAAACTGCCAGGATCTTTCAAATTCGAAGGAAGTTTCCTCTGAATAATGGCATTGCATTCTTCCGTCAATGCTACTGTCTCGTAGTCTCCCAATCTCCGTTTTCGTGAAAGAATATCTTTCATAAATTTAACATAACTAGGCATTTCTTCCAACGCTTCTGCGAATGGGATGTTGATATGAAGTTTTTTGAACATCTCCAGGAATCGAGCAAACTGCTTGTCCAGTTTATTTTTCTGAAGTCGCTGTGGAAAAATGTGGAGGTGGAGTGATTCTTTCTGGTTCTTTTTCCTTTGTTTTTTTTCTTCCATCTATGGAACTGCATCTTTTGGAGGTTCTTCAATTGTTTCCTTGATTCCAATATCTTTGTTGATCTCAGTACCGCTTTTCAAAGTAATGGCTTGACATTGCTCCTTCCCTCGGTTCCTTGGATTGGGTTCTGTGTTGCTGGGAAGATTACCTGGCGGTCTGTAACTCTGAGCATTGGCCAGTTGTCCGATTTGATTCTCCAGTGATTTGATTGAAGCAGATTGGCTTTGAAATATAGCATCATATGCTGCTTGTTGCTTTTTGAACATCTCTGCAATCCATTATTTCATTTCTGGTTCTTTTTCAAATTCATGGCTTTTGTTATGTTGCTGGAATCCAGGTGGTGGAAAATTCTTTTGTTGGCCTGAATTGTTGCTCCATGAAAAATTTGGATGATTCCTCCACCCTGGGTTGTAGGTGTTGGAATATGGACTGTTCCACTGTCTGTTGAAATTGTTGACATAATTCACCGTTTCTTCAAGTTGGTTTGGTTCTGGTGCTCCTCCATATGGTGAACTTGTGGATCCAGTGGAAAGAGTCTCCATGAATTTGCATATCTGATCCAGCTTGGCGTTGACTGCTGTATTGGCTCCACTTTCATAAATTCCTGCAATTCTTTGGATCATGTTCCTTTCTATTGGCCACAAGGAATTGTTGTTGGCCATTTCTTCGATTAGGTCCCAGACTTGATCTTCTCCTTTTGCCATTAAAGCTCCTCCAGCAGCAGCATCGATTGTGGTTCTCATTATTCTAGAAAGTCCATTATAGAATGTTTGGACGCCATTTTGGAATCTCATGGTGATGACATTTCCGTAGCTAATCTTTGTACCTTTCCCAAGCTTCGTAGAGACTTTCTGAGTCTTGTTGCACAAAGGATGTGATGTCATTCCTCAGTTTTCCAGTTCTGGCTGGTGGAAAATACTTTTCAAGAAATTTGGTGGCTAAAGTGTTCCAAGTTGTGATAGAACCTGCTGGTAGTGAATGTAGCCAAGCTTTAGCTCTGTCCTTCAAGGAGTATGGGAAAACACGCAGTCTCATTACTTCTTCAGCTTCTCGGTTGTAATTGAAAGTGCCGCAAACTTCCAGGAAGTTGCTGATGTGGGCATTAAGATCTTCAGTTGCATTCTCCCCAAACTGAAATGACTGCTGAATCATCTGAATGCATGTTTTGATGTCACCCGCATTTGCTGGTAAGGGAGGAAGTACAATACAAGAAATGAGTCTGTCAACCACCGGAATGGTTCTGTCTCGAATGGGAATTGGTGGTGCAACCTCCAAAGGTTCAGGTTCCATGTTGACTAAAGCTTATTGGCCTTATCGCCTTTCCCTTCTCAAATGTCTGATGGTTCTTTCAATTTCTGGGTCAAGCGGTCGTAGTTCAAAGATTCTGGTTCGTCTCATGAAGTTTCTGAGAACCTGAAACACAAGAAAACAAAAACAATAAGTAAAAAGAAAATTAGATACAAGTAAAGGTATCTAACCTTAAAACTAATAGTGAAAGATAAATAAGTCTCCGGCAACGGCGCCAAAAACTTGACCGGTGCTTACACACATGTATAACGCAAGCGCACGTATCGTTCAAGTAGTATAAAAAGTATCGATCCCACGAGGACTTAATACCTAAGCTATTAATTTTATGAGGTCAAATGATTACTAGTATCTAACAGGTTGTTTGATTGATTTGAAATGGTGACGATTCTAAATTTAAAAACAAGTAAATAAAATTGTTCGAAAGTAGGTTTTAAGAATATTCAATATTAAAAACTATATAGGGTTGTGATTTCTTCCAATATCATTTTAAAGATGAAGTGGTTATTTTATAGTTGGGTAATATATTGATTTATTAACTGGGAACACTAAATTATGTGAAAGCCTCTGTCGATGGTCAGACACAAATACCCAGTTTAACCCAATTGAACCATATGTCTATGTCAACCAAATTATCTGGATTCATTAAGTTTAAGTTCCAATTATGGTTACCCCCGCCCGACAGGTATATCTCTATCCTGTAAGGAAATCTATTAAAGGGTTATCTATCCTCAAGGAAGATCGTGGGCTATTGAATCTAAGGTCTTAAACTTAAAATCCTCATGTCTAGTTCATTTTAAGTTTACCTAGTCAATTTTATTAGTGGCCAGTTAATAAAAAGCATTAAGATTAAGACTCAATAAATAAATTTTTATATTACCCAAACTATAATCTAACCCCTTATAAACCGGTGATATTAGATTTCATCACAACCATAGATAACTAACTTAGTTACAACACATAGCTAGGGCTGGTAAGAATTTAAAAGACATAAAGTAAAATTACTAAAAAGTAAATGCGGAAAAATAAATGCAATAAAATAAAATGTTAAGGTAAAAGGAATTAACTTCTACTATTTACTATTTAGATATCTCTCATAATATAATATATATACTTGTGATAATTTTACCAACCAGTCATATAGGCGGTAACCTGATTAAGTCAAATTAAGTCCAACCAGCCATTAAGGCGGTAATATTTGTCCATAAACCAGCCATAAAGGCGAAACCAAAATAAACCTGCCATATAGGCGGTAAGAAAATTTAATTACCAACCGACCAATCTGGCGGTATCCTCATTAAGTCAGGTTTAACCAGATTAAAATGAATAACCAACCGACCAATATGGTGGTATCCTCATTAAGTCAATATTTTAAATAGTGAATATATTATATTAAAGGGAGATTAATCTAAATAGCAATAGTAAAAGAATTACCTTTCACCCTAGCAGGGGGAAGTTACCTCCTTATAATGAATAGTAAAATTTGTAAAAAGTAAAGAAAGTAAATTACTATTATTACAGAACGTAATTAAATTAATTACAAAATTGAAATTAGAAGAAACTAAGAAGAGAACTCCCTATTTACATGAGAAAATTTAGAGAGAATGGTAGATCTAAAACTGAAACATCGAGCTGAATTTATAGGCCTCGATAGGCTCTGGGCGTCGCGACGCCAAGGCCTTTGGCGTCGCGACGCCAGCTTCTTTTGACGTGGCTTGCTAAGGGCTTGACACGTGGCAATTCGGATAAAAAGATAAGGCGACACGTGGAGAGGCGGCTAAAACTCAATTATTATGCTGACGTGGTGCTGACGTGGCGATGGCGACTGTCGGCACCATAAGATTGCGACACGTGGCACTTCGTGATTGGCTGATGATGACGTGGCGGTGAGGTGGCATGTTGACTCGGTCAACTGATGATGTGGACCCTGACGTGGAGTGACACGTGGCACACGTGGCAATGGTGATTTTCGGCATCGTAGGATGATGACATGTGGCATGGCGCACGTTAGCATATCGGCTGTGATGGTGACACGTGGCACGGCGCACGTTAGCAAAGTCAAACTTCTCAATTTCTGACCCATTGACCCGGTGTACGTTAGCAGCTCTGGTGCATGTTAGGCGTCGCGACGCCAATGGCTTGCGCGTCGCGAAGCGGCCAAATTACAAAAATGCCCTTTTTCCAATTTTCACTGTTTTGCTCCAAATCACCTCCAGAATGTCCTAAAACTTTATTTATCTTCAAAATAACACAAAACACATCAAAATATTCACAAGACTCAAGAAACTATACAAAATATTAGGTTAAATGAGTGGGAATTAGTGATAAATTTACCACTCATCATGAACTCTCTAGAATATTTCGTTCGAACGCGTTTACGAACGCTACACGAACATAAACTCACTGGAAAGTTTCATTCGAACAAAGCAACGAACGTGACACTAACAATATTAATCATGTAATAATTTTATATTAAAATATACTTAGATTAATTTGTGTTATCATAATATTAACATAATAAAATCATATATTGTATTATGATAAACTTTGTAGTATATATATAAGGTAATATTAAGGTGTTCAATTATCACAAGCATACACATAGTGATAAAGTTGAAATTTAATTGTGTGTTGCATACTTGGTTGAGAATTAAAAGTGTAATCTTACACACGTAATTCCGTACAAGCTTGATTGATTTATACACATACACATACAAATCTACACATATTGTATTGTGAATTGAAGTGTAATATTAAGTTTGAATGTCTAAGATATTCTATTGAGAAATTGTTTAAATGATATTCTGTCAAAAATGCGATAAGAGCCTAAGTAGGCAGGGATTTAAGTGGTTACTTCGGACCCCCTCGTCCTTTGGGAATATTCCTTTATTCATTTATCATAAGAAACATTAGTCGCAAATTCAAGGACTTGTGCTATTTGGTACTACTGTCCAATATAACAACGAGTGGATTCTTAGTATATCACTTAAACAAGATCATTCATTTGATCGTTGTGCAATTTGTCTTTTGTAGACTTATTGATTACTGTTGGTTTTTCCAGTTATACATGGCTAGCGGAAATATCGCAGTACCGGTCGCTCATGGGGAAAATCAGAAAAGTTTGATGGAGCAAACTTTAAACAATGACAGAGCAAAATGTTGTTCTACCTGACAACGCTGCAGTTGGCTAAGTACCTCAAAGATCCTTCGGGTCCTGTGGAGGGAGAAACGGAAACAGCCAAGCAACTGCGAGAAGAGATATGGTCGTCAGGCGACTTCTTGTGCAAGAACTACCTCATGTGAGGACTTGATAATACCATGTACAATGTGTACCAAGGCATGACTTCTGCGAAGATTCTCTAGGAATCTCTCAAGAAGAAGTGCAAAATCGAGGATGTCGGGCAAAAGAAATTTGTTGTGGGTAGGTTCCTGGACTACAAAATGGTAGATTCAAGAACGATAATGTCTCAGTTGGGTGAACTACAATTGATCATTAATGAAATATTGGATGAAGGAATGAAACTCTGCGAGACGTTTCAAGTTGCCACAATCATTGAAAAGTTGCCTCCATCATGGAAGGACTTCAGGAGCTATCTGAAACACAAAAAGAAGCAGATGAGTCTTGAAGACCTTGGAGTTCGATTGAGGATCGAATAGGACAACAGAAAGTCCGAGAAGGCCAGCTACAAGACTATGGAGTCTAAGGCCAACATCGTCAAAGGTGGAAATGGTAGCAAAAAGAGAAAGAACAATGGAGCTGATTCTTCCCAAGCAAACAAGAAGTTCAAGGGGAAGTGCTACACATGTGGAAAAAGCGGTCACATGACAAAGGACTACATAAACAAGAAGTCTCAGGATAAATGCAAGAAAAAGAAAAATGAGGCCCATGTCACTGAGGATGAGCAGCTAACTGATGAGATCTCAGAGATGAACCTCTCAACAGTTTTAACAGAAGCCAACTTGGTTGGAAATCCGAGAGAATGGTGGGTAGACACTGGGGCTACTCGTCATATTTGTGCTGATAGCAAGATGTTTTCCTCGTATCAGAAGGTCGATGGTGGCGATCATCTGACAATGAGAAACTCTTCTACCTCTAGAGTGGTTGGACAAGACACAATGGTTTTAAATATGACACCTGGGAAAGAGCTTATATTGTAGAATGTTTTGCATGTTCCTGATATTTAGAAAAACTTAGTTTCGGGCTCACTCCTTAGTAAGAATGGTTTCAAGCTTGTGTTTATTTCTGATAAATTTGTATTGACAAAGAATGATGTTTATATAGGAAAATGATACCTCACTGAGGGCTTTTTCAAGTTCAATATAATGACTGTCAATCGACACAATGATAATAATAAATCTACATCTTCTGCTTATATTATTGAGTCACAAAATGTATGACATGTGAGGTTAGGACATGTTAATTATGATACAATACGTAAATTAATTAACACGGACCTTATACCTAAATTTACAATTGATAACCAACATAAATGTGAGACATGTGTTGAAGCAAAAATACATAGAGCATCATTTCATTCTATAGAAGGAAGTTCTGAACCTTTGGAACTTATACACTCCGATGTGTGTGATATGAATATTGTGCAAACAAGAGGCGGTAAAAAGTACGTTGTCACTTTTATCGATGATAGCATAATATTCTGTTATGTGTATTTGCTGAGGAGCAAAGATGAAGCTATTGAGAGCTTTATACATTATAAGAACGAAGTTGAAAATCAGCTTGGTAAGAAAATCAAAAGAATCGGGAGTGATAGACGAGGTGAATATGTGTCACCATTTGGTGAATATTGTTCTAATCATGGAATTATTCATTAAACTACTGCTCCTTATTCGCCTCAACAAAATGAGATTGCTGAGCGTAAAAACCGAACGTTGAAGGAAATGATGAATGTCATGTTGACAAGCTCTGGTTTACCTCATAACTTGTGGGGGAAGCCTTGCTTTCCGCCAACTACGTTCTGACCAAGCTACCTCACAGAAGATTGGACAAGACATTATATGAATTATGGAAATGTCACATACCTTCCTATAAATATCTGAAAGTATGGGGGTGTTTCGCCAAAGTAATGGTTCCTAAACCTAAGAAGGTTATAATAGGACCCGAGACTGTTGATTGTATATTCATTGGATATGCTCACAATAGTAGTGCGTATCATTTCTTGGTACATAAGTCTGAAATTCCTGACACCAATCCAAATATGATAATTGAGTCAAGGAATGCGACATTCTTTGAAAAGATATTTTCTTATAAGGAAAGGCAAAGAACAGAGTCTCTCAAAAGAACTATTGATGCTGTTAAAGGCAATGATCAATTTGGCCAAGATTCGGATCAACATTAAAATGTTGAGGAAATTGAACCTAGACGTAGCAAAAGAGCTAGAACGTCTAAGTCATTTAGACCCGATTTTTTGAAATACTTGTTAGAAAATGAGCCTCAAAGCTATAAAGAATCAATGTCTTTATCGGAGGTGTTAGGGTTGGTGCTCAGAGCGCCAATCCGGATCGTATTTATGTCCGATTCATGAATACGAGCAATATATTTTTCCATAATATTACTAATTTAATGGCAGCACCTCTTGTCTTTTATATACGTATTTGATCTAATTTCGATTAGATTGAAACTAAATATGGCTTAGTGATATGTATATATATTAGACAAAGACCCCAGGATTTACAACGTAGTGCGGAGTTACAACATAGTTTGTAATTGACATTGGGAAGTGTCACTATAAGTTGTATATCCTCAAATTCAGTTCATGATCAAGATTTACTGACACGGGTCGGTTAGTAAAATCCACTGAGACCAGTACATGTCGTATATCAGACTTGATCCGATGGTTTATCCCAATGAACCATGAGTCTTGGGAGACTCGTATAGACGTGTAGGTGTTTATTTGATAAACACTTAACGACTCACCGAAGATTTCCTAATAGATAGTACACCAACGTCAATAGGAATCTTCTCGGGTTGAGTAGCATAGTGATTCTTTGACTTGAGATACCACTGTGGATATATGAGTTATCCTCAACACTTAGATAGCAGTCACGTCACCGATCTATTTAGATCAGACCTCCGCCTGTTCATTGGGTGTGGACTCATGCTCATGATATCATGTGTGTATCAAGATATGATCCGTCAGTTCTGTGTACAGAGCATAGGTAGTCCAAATGTGATTAGCAATCTGTTAAATCTATGGCCATAGTATACTTCGGAAGTGAGTTCCGAATGTTATTTAAAGATTGCTAATAGATACGTCGACAAGATTATTCCTATAGAGATTTGACGTTTATATATATATATCTCTGGGATAATCCGGATACTTGTGACAGATGGACTATACGTATGCAGTGACCTCGACCTGTATGATTCAGCGAGTTTATCTGCGGTCGTCATAATTTACGGGTGGGTGAATTATGAACACGAAATTTAATTTTATGACGGATATGCCTGAATCTAGAGAGTCTCACTAATGAAATATACTCGTAGAGCACTAGGGCAACTGTTATGAATAATACTAATTATTTATAACTCTTTTAACGGTTAAACGGAAAATACATGCAAAAGGGACCTAATCGTCATTTTCGAATTAATGTGTTTTTTTTATTTAATACTTGATTTTATTAAATACACATTAATTAAATATCAAATTGTGATATTTGACATATATCATTAATATATGTATTTGAAATTGTGGGAACACAGGAATCTGGGGCGACGCATGCTGTCCCGGGCTCGCGGCCCGGTCGGGAGTACGGAGTAGCCACGGGGGACTAAACCGGAGAATGACAGAGTCGCCACCCGGTGTGAACCGGGAAAATGAGATTTAAGGCCGCACTCACCCCTCGCAAGGGAAGACCTCAAACCGTTGGGTTCGGAATGGTCCATTACTTATGCCACTTGTAATGACAGGATTTATATGATAATTTAATCAGGCTTAAGTAGCACTTATTTCCAAGAGTATCATGCTTCTAACTCTACATGCAGGGAATTAGTCATCACAACATGCAACATCACATGGCAATCTCGTGAACATTTCTCGATCATGGAAAACTAAGAACAACCTAATCATGCTTGAGTACTATCTCATGAACCTATTAACCAAATAACATGCTAACAGCCTAATCATGCTTGAATATCATCCCAAGAACACATAGAATGGATAAATGCAGGAATACAAATAATATGATTGGCTACATAATACAAGAAAGATCAACCAAGAGGTAATTATGCATGAATATGATAAGACAGACTCAGTTCAGTATGTACGCGTTCGTGTAGCGTTCGTAAACGCGTTCGAACGGTAAACAGAAGGTTCGCGTTCGTGTGGCGTTTGATAACGCGTTCGAACGGAAATGAAACAGAATCCTCACGTTCGTATGGCGTTTGTTAACGCGTTCGAACAGAAATGAAACAGAATGCTCACGTTCGTATGGCGTTTGTTAACGCGTTCGAACGGAAATGAAATAGAATGCTCACGTTCGTATGGCATTTGTTAACGCGTTCGAACGGAAATGAGACCTGATGCATGATAAGGCAAAATGCATGCGCGTTCGAGTTGCGTTCGTAAACGCGTTCGAACAGGAACAGACCTGATGCATGAAATGGGACGCAATACATAAACAACAAAATAAATGGGCGCGGCAAAGTACTACCGTAAAGGTGGCCTTTTGGGGCTCTTGATCTCTCAAAGAGAGGACCTTTAGACCAACATACTAAGCACATGCGCGTCACATCACAACACATGAAATAAAGACAACAAAATTGTAGGACTTCGTATGCCCAATTGGACGTACATCCAACCCAAACACACTTCGTCCAGCGCGGCGAAGTAATGTCACAAAGGTGGCCTTTTAGGCTCTTCGTCTCTCAAATAGAGGACCTTTGGACTAACTCACTAAGCCCATGCGCTTGATTGGACCATGCATAAAAAGATAAAGACAATAATATCAAACTAAGTATGCCCGATTGAACGTATCTTGCATCCAACCGAACACACATCAACCGGCGTGGCAAAGCATCGTGGTAAAGGGTTTTAACCCCTCCCCATAGGGGATTTTTCATTCCACTTACTAAGCACATGCGCTCGATTGAATCATGCATAAATAAACAACATACAGAATTCAAGTGCCGAAAAATAAACAAAAGCAACACAAAACAAAAGAGGGTGCCGTTTACTCAAGCGGTACGTGGAGTTGTGTCCCAAGTACAGACCGCACTACCGTCCATTCGGATTCGGCTACGAAATTTACGTCTGGGTTTCCATCCTATATACCACAAGAGACGACACTCTTCCATTCATCCAATACCCACAACACACATCATACACAAACAAGATTTAACAAACAAGTAAAATACAATCAAAATAAATAACAAAAATCAAATAAAGATGAGTGTGAAAAGTACCCTCAGGTCTAACCTTTTAAGCCGTCTCTCGGACTCGCGTTTCACGAAGATCGGAAAGGGTAAAGCTCCGCAACTTTTCTGGTTCACTGGTTTGCCTTTTCCTTCGCTGTTTTGCCGCTCAAGCTACTGTTTCGAGTCCGTTTTGCTGCTGTTCCTTGTGGTTTCGCTGCCGTTTCCTCTGTATCTCTTGCTTACTGTTTTTGGGTGTGTTCTTCCTGTAATTTTCCTGTGTGTTCTGTATCTTATGTGTATGAGCTAGCTAGCTCGCCTTGAGAAGGTTGGTGAAGGGTTCTTTTTATAGGCAAAAGGTTAGGCTTGACAAGGAAAGGGATTTGGCTAATTAAAGAGGGATTTGATTTGGTGTTGGATAAGGGAAGTCAAAGATTGAGGGGAGACAAATCTTGGCTAGATAGGGAAGGTTGAATATTTAGATTGGTAGATGTCTTATTAGATTAGGAAGTCAAATATTTGATTGGTTTTAATTGGTTAGGATGATTTTAATTAGGCATATCTTCTTTTTAATTTTAGTATATGATATATTCAAATTATTTAAATTAGGCATGATTTTAGTTTAAGTTTGGAAAATGTTTTATTTAATTGGTAAATGGTTTAAATATTTTATTTAATGTTTAATGTTTAAATTAATATTTATTTATTTAATTTGGGATGTGTTTTATGGGCTTTGGGGAGCTAAATGGGCTGGGGTGCGAGGCTAGCAGCAAAACCAGAATTACCGACACCGTTCGAACGCTTCCTCGAACGCGACACGAACGCCCGCAATCTGTTTGCCGTTCGAACAAAGTAACGAACGCAGCACTAACGAAGACAGTGAGCTTGTTTATTCTGAATTTCCCCTTCCGATATCCGTTTCCCGCGGCTTCCGTGACTCAAAAGGTAGTGCCTCCAAATGAGACTCATCATCGGGTTTCACATGCAAAAATACAATGCCTACAGAAAATTTAATGTAAATATAATACATATATTTAAGATATTTGTATTTAATTATATAATTATATAAATGTTATATGATTAAAATAATTAAAGTAACAAATATCTTATGACATGATTTACTTTATTAAAGTTTGAAAATGACATGTTTCCATTGGAACACATTTAAGTTTACTTTAGTATTAGATAAATGTTATATTGTTATTAAGTAAAATGTGTACCAATTAAAGTAAAACAAATTGTAAAATTTCTTATCCAATTTTTTTCTATATTCACGGCAATGTTGAAAAACAATACATAGCAAAAATACAATGCCTACAGAAATATTAATGTAAATATAATAATATATTTAAATATTTGTATTTAATTATATAATTATATAAATGTTATATGATTAAAATAATTAAAGTAACAAATATCTATGACATGATTTACTTTATAAAGTTTGAAAATGACATGTGTTGATGGTGTTTTCAGGCGCTACAGCATTTAAGACAGCACGACAAGGACAAAAGGGTAAATTCTCTGTCTGGTTGAGATCATGTAGCCGACCCGACCAGTTCATGTGAAGACCGACCACATTGGTTCAGATGACCGAGCACTATAGAGGTCGGCGGGAACGCTCTCAGCATAAAAGATTGTCATGGCCGACCTCGTTAAAGACCGACCAGATGACGGACCGTGCTCAAGACAACAGCCCCCCATTCTTATGGATAAGATAAGCAAAATATCCTATTTTCGCAAGAAGAAGGAGTCAGGGTCCAAAAGGGAAAGCAGAAGAAGAAGGCAGTATCGGATCAGGAAACCCTACAAGAAGAGAAGATCGAGTCCAAATAGGATTTCTTATGCAAATAGGAGTCTGATTTCTGTATTATTATAAATAGAAGGGTAGAGCATGTGTAAAAGGCATCTGAAAATCATCACAAGAATAAGAGATTAGTGTCATAGAGCTCTGATTTGTAAAAGCAAAGAGGAGATCTAAGGAGTGAATTTGAGTAATAAAAAGTACCATCCTGTTCTTGCCCGTGGACGTAGGTCGGATCCCAAAATCCGCCGAACCACGTTAAATCACCTTGTCTGATTGGCGTATTCTCTTGTTTTCCGCTAAATTTGCCTTTGGTCCCCCATAACCAAACAAATTCACAGTTGGAGGAGGATTTCCTCGGGAGTGATATTCCCATATTGCCCTGAGACCAAAATCCACCGTCAACAGTTGGCGCCGTCTGTGGGGAACTTCACAAAAAGCATTCACGTGATAAGACAAATGGCGGGAGGACGGAAATCACCAACCAGGAGGTCCGGCAATAGACTGGATGAAAAGAATGGAAGATGGGATGAGGACTATGATGGATCGACTAGAAAGAATGGAAGGAATAAACAACGAGAGAACTGAAACCGAGGCCGGACAGAGAAGAGAAAAAGGGAAAAGAGTAGTAGATGTAAGTGAAGACGAGGGACCCAGAAAGAGAGGCCCCTATGGGATAAGATCTGCGGTGGTAGGAAGATCAGAAGACACGTGGGAAGAAGAAGAGGAGGAACAGTCGCCCGACCCCTCCTCCGACAGTTTTTACAACTCCAAGAGGGAGGATAGAAAGTATAACGAGGACGTACAGGAGACCTCTGAGTTCAAAGAACGCCACTCCCGGGGCGACAGGCGAACAGAAGAACACAGGAGGCGGCACGGGGGCACAACCCGCGAAATAAAATCTTGGTTGAAAAAAGAGATGACCAGATGGGGAGAAAGCCTGAAGATCGGGGCGGGGACACCCGAGACGAGGAAGAGGGGTCTCCCCTTACGGAAGAAATAAAGGCAGCACAGTTTCCGAAACGATTTAGCATGCCGACCATGGCACCATACAAAGGCCACTCCGACCCAAAATCCCACATTGAAAACTTTGTCCTCCTGATGGAAGTACAGGGAGTAACGGGCGACGCCATATGCAAAGTATTTCCCTTAACTTTAGGGGGACCTGCCATCCTATGGTATAGAAGTTTAGCCCCGAGGAGCATTCAGAGCTTCTCCCAACTTAAGAAGTCGTTTATCCGGCATTTCAAAGGAGCCTGCACCCCTAAAAAAACAATAGGAGAACTAAGGCTCATGAAGCAAGGAGACGACGAAACACTGAAAAGCTTCATTGAAAGGTATCACAACACTGTACTCGAGGTCGGAGGGTACGAATCCCAGGAAGCCCTGGAAAGTCTGAAAGGGGCCCTAAGAGTCGGGAAATTGTGGACCCACTTGAGGATCCACGAGACACCAGACTACGCTGCCGCACTAGAGGTGGCCAGGAAGTACGTTCTACTAGAAGGCGAGGAGAAGGTATCCCGGAGAGGAACAACCGCCAGAGAAAGGGAAAGGGTAACCAGGAGAGAAGACCATCGGCGACCGGAGAGAGAATTCCGGAAGTTCAATCCAAGACCCAGAGAGTTCAAACCGATGGCACAAAAGGATCAAGGCAAAGGGCCCGCAACTCAAGTGAACCATGTGGTCCGAGAGGGAACGTATATTCCCCTAAGCAAGCCGCCAAGGGAAATCATCATGGAGATACGGGAGAAAGGTCTCTTAATAGAGCCCGACCTCAGGAGGTTCCCCCCAGACAGAAAAAACAAAAAATCCTACTGCCTGCACCACAATCTAAAAGGACACACAACCGATGAATGCAAGGACCTGCGGGAACAAATGGAGGACCTGGCCCGGAACGGGTACCTGAACAATTACATAGACCACGAGATCATGACCGCCAGACAAAGGGCAAGGAATCGAGAGGTGAACGTCATCGCGGGAGGGGCAACGCTGGCCGGGGACTCTAACCGGTCGAGAAAAATTATAGCCGAGCACGGGGGACAGAGGTGCTAAAAACAGAAAAAATCCAAAAACCCCGAGGAAGTCGGTCGACACCCATCATGTTCACCGATGAAGACGCTCAGGGGGTGAGTTTCCCCCATGACGACGCACTAATAATCAAAGCAACAATCGGCGGCACAGAAGTGGACAGGATCTTGGTGGACCCCGGGAGCGCAGTAGACATAATTTCCAAAGAAACTTTGGAGAGCCTGGGGGTAGAATGCACAGCTCTAACCAAAGACATCACCCCCTGTACGGTTTCGGGGGATCAACAGTCATCCCGCTAGGAAGAATTCAACTAGCAATGACGATCGGAGCCGCCCCCAAAACCCGAACAATCATGATAAACTTCACTGTGGTAGACTGCATGAGCAGTTATCAAGTCATTGTCGGCCGCCCCTTCATGATGAGAACCAAGGCTGCAATGTCCTGTTATTACTTGAAATTGAAATTCCCCACACGGGAAGGGATCGGGATCATATGCGGAAGCCAGAAGGTAGCCCGCAGCTGTTTTGCCACCTACTCACGAGAGACCCTCTGCGTGGAAAAAAGCACCAAGAAGAGACAGAGGGACGAGGACGACGAGAACACGAAGGAAGACCCTGCTCCTCGGCCAGATGGAGCTGCACGGCTCGGAGCAGCCGAAGAATTAGAAGAAGTAAAGCTATTCGGACCAAAGAAAAACATAAAAATAGGGGGAAGTTTAGACCAGGCCCTAAGAAAAGACTTGTTGGAATGTCTGCAAGGGTACCCCGACGTTTTTGCATGGGGACACGATGACATGCCCGGAATCGACCCAAAATTCGTAAGCCATCGCTTAGCAGTGAACCCATTACACAAACCAGTAAAGCAGAAGAGGAGAATATTCAACCAGGAGCGGTGCGGAGCAGTAGCAACCGAGGTGGAAAAATTGCTGAAAGCCGGTTTCATCCGGGAAGTAAAATACCCAGAGTGGGTGTCCAACGTAGTACTGGTGAAAAAATCTAACGGAAAATGGAGAATGTGCGTAGATTTCACCGACCTCAACAAAGCATGTCCAAAAGACAGCTTCCCCCTCCCAAATATAGACCAACTGGTTGATACAACAGCCTGCCAAGGGCTGCTAAGCTTCATGGACGCTTTCTCGGGATACAATCAAGTCAAGATGCACCCTGCGGACGAGGAGAAGACCACATTCATCACTGACCAAGGGCTGTACTGTTATAAAGTAATGCCTTTCGGGTTAAAGAATGCAGGGGCAACTTTCCAGAGATTGGTGAACAAAATCTTCAAACCACTCATCGGCACAACCATGCTGGTATATGTCGACGACATGATAACTATGTCCGAAAAACCAAAAGACCATGTGGCCGACCTGAAGAAAACTTTCGAACTCCTGAGGAAACACAGTTTAAAGCTCAATCCGGAGAAGTGTGCATTCGGGGTAGCCTCGGGAAAATTTCTGGGCTACATGGTAAGTTCACGAGGCATTGAGGCAAACCCGCAAAAGATACAAGCCGTGCTAGACCTGAAATCACCCCGGACAGTTAAAGAAGTACAAAGCCTCACAGGAAGAATCGCCGCACTCAACCGATTCATCTCACGAGCAACCGACAAGTGCCATCCTTTCTTCAAAATCATCAAAAAAGCTCAAAAAGGGGTCGACTGGACACCCGAGTGTGAAGAGGCCTTCCAGCACCTGAAACAATACCTGGCACAACCCCCTCTCTTAGCCAAACCCCTCCCAGGGGAGACACTATATCTATACTTGGCCGTCTCAAAAGCACGCAGTAAGCTCGGCACTAGTACAAGAGACCGACCATGTCCAGAAACCGGTTTACTACATCAGTAAAGCCCTGCTGGACGCAGAGAAACACGATACCCCACACACGAACTCATTGCCCTATCCCTAATCACTGCGGCCCGAAAGTTACGACCCTACTTTCAAGCCCATCCTATCAAAGTATACACGGATTATCCCCTGAGACAAATCTTGCAAAAACCTGAGGCCTCAGGGAGACTAATGAAGTGGTCGGTAGAAATAAGCGAGCATGACGACATCTCCTACCTCCCGAGAACAGCGATAAAAGGGCAGGCCTTAGCAGACTTCATAGCAGAGCTCACAGAACCACAGGTCCTGGCCGTGGAGGAAGCAGTTGGGAAATGTCTGTGGACGGGTCCGCAAGCTCGCACGGATACGGAGCAGGGGTAGCACTAAAAGTAAGAAGGGAGAAGGGAGAAGAAATACTGCTCGCCCTCAAATTCGCCTTCAAAACTACAAACAATGAAGCAGAGTACGAGGCGATACTGGCCGGACTAAGGCTGTGTACGGTAGTAGGAGTCCATGATGTAGTGATCAGGAGTGACTCCCAGCTAGCAATACAACAGCTAAAAGGAGATTTTCAAGCCAGAGAACCAGCCATGGTAGCTTACTTAGCCGAAGTAAAGAAGTGGGTGGAGAAAGTGGGAAACGTACTCTTCAAACAGGTCGGACGGGAAGACAACTGCGAAGCAGATTCCCTGGCCAGGCTTGCCTCTTCAATGAAACAGAAAACCCCAGGGTAATCCCTCTTATATACCTCCAAGAAAGAAGCATAGGGGAGACAGAGGTGGACGTACTAGAAGAAGAAAGCAAAGATTCATGGATGCAGCCGATCAGGAGATATCTGGAAACAGGAGAAACCCCTAAAGATAAAAAGGAGGCCAGGAAGCTGAAATTCAAGAGCACCAAGTTTTCCCTGATTGAAGGAGTACTCTACCGGAGAGGATACACCGTACCCCTCCTAAGATGTTTAGCACCAGAAGAAGAAGCAGACTACGTACTCAGGGAGATTCACGCAGGCATCTGCGGGAGCCATGCCGGGGGAAGATCAATCGCCTTCAAAGCCTTGAGGCAAGGGTTTTACTGGCCAACCATGCACCAGGATGGCGTGAGGGTGGCGACGGAAATGCGAAGGTTGCCAGAAGCATGCCAACCTCTACCATCAGCCGGCAGAGCAGCTAACCACCATATCCAGCCCCTGGCCCTTCGCACAGTGGGGGCTAGACATCATAGGGCCGATGCCGAAAGGACGAGGCCAGGCAAAATATGCAATCGTGGCCATAGACTACTTTACCAAATGGGTAGAAGCAGAGCCCTTGTCCACCATCTCAGAAAAGAAGGCCACAGAGTTCCTGAAAAGAAATATAATCTGTCGGTTCGGAATCCCCCAAGCGATCATCACCGACAACGGAAAGCAGTTCGACAGCAGGGGATTCAGGAAACTTTGTGAAGACCTCCAGATAACCTTGAAATTCGCCTCGCCGGCCCATCCCAAGTCGAACGGACAGGTTGAAGCCACCAATAAAATCATCAAGTCAAACCTGAAAGCTCGGCTCGGATCAAGCAAAAGCCTATGGGTCGAGGAGCTACCGGAGGTACTGTGGGCACACCGAACGACCTTCAAGGACTCAACAGGAGAGACACCCTTCTCCCTATCATACGGATGTGAGGCCGTCATCCCGGCAGAGATCGGAATATCAACCCACCGGGTCCGCCACTTTGAAAACGAATGGAACAAAGAACTTATCAAAAATCACCTCGACCTGATCGAAGAGAAGAAAGAAGAGAACAGTCAGCAGTAAGAGCAGCCATCTACCAACAGAGAGAATGGCCCGATTCTACAATAAGAGAGTTCGGACCCGCTCCTTCCTGCCAGGTGATCTAGTGCTAAGAAAAGTGACTCTGAACACCCGACGACCTGAAGAGGGTTCGTTAGGTGCCAAGTGGGAAGGACCTTACAAAATCATTGAGATGGTAAGACCAGGGGCCTACATCCTGGTGCATCTGGACGGCACGAGGTTGAAGAAACCATGGAACGCCGAGATGTTAAGAAAGTACTTCCCATGAAGATCAACTTTCCTTTCTTCCATTTTCTTTCTTTTTTGCAGAAACCGGGCAAAACAACGAACCGGAACAACTGTTGTAAAGAGGGCAGCACGCCCCCAAGCATGAATAAAAATTCATTTTCGTGCAAAACCCTTTGAAAAAGCAAAAAAAACCACCACCAAATCTATCTTTGGACTGGGGACGTAACATTCCCCCAGGGCCAAGAGATTGAAACAGCTCGGGGACGTAACATTCCCCCGGAGTCTGTCTTTGGACTGGGGACGTAACATTCCCCCAGGGCCAAGTAATTCAAACAGCTCGGGGTCGGGCGATGTCCCACCGAGTCTGTCTTTGGACTGGGGACGTAACATTCCCCCAGGGCCAAGAGATTGAAACAGCTCGGGGACGTAACATTCCCCCGGAGTCTGTCTTTGGACTGGGGACGTAACATTCCCCCAGTGCCAAGTGATTCTTACAGCTCGGGGACGTAACATTCCCCCGGAGTCTGTCTTTGGACTGGGGACGTAACATTCCCCCAGGGCCAAGTAATTCAAACAGCTCGGGGTCGGGCGATGTCCCACCGAGTCTGTCTTTGGACTGGGGACGTAACATTCCCCCAGGGCCAAGAGATTGAAACAGCTCGGGGACGTAACATTCCCCGGAGTCTGTCTTTGGACTGGGGACGTAACATTCCCCCAGTGCCAAGTGATTCTTACAGCTCGGGGACGTAACATTCCCCCGGAGTCTGTCTTTGGACTGGGGACGTAACATTCCCCCAGTGCCAAGTGATTCTAACAGCTCGGGGACGTAACATTCCCCCGGAGTCTGTCTTTGGACTGGGGACGTAACATTCCCCCAGTGCCAAGTGATTCTTTCAGCTCGGGGACGTAACATCCCCCGGAGTCTGTCTTTGGACTGGGGACGTAACATTCCCCCAGTGCCAAGTGATTCTTTCAGCTCGGGGACGTAACATTCCCCCGGAGTCTGTCTTTGGACTGGGGACGTAACATTCCCCCAGTGCCAAGTGATTCTTTCAGCTCGGGGACGTAACATTCCCCCGGAGTCTGTCTTTGGACTGGGGACGTAACATTCCCCCAGTGCCAAGTGATTCTTTCAGCTCGGGGACGTAACATTCCCCCGGAGTCTCTTTGGACTGGGGACGTAACATTCCCCCAGTGCCAAGTGATTCTTCAGCTCGGGGACGTAACATTCCCCGGAGTCTGTCTTTGGACTGGGGACGTAACATTCCCCCAGTGCCAAGTGATTCTTCAGCTCGGGGACGTAACATTCCCCCGGAGTCTGTCTTTGGACTGGGGACGTAACATTCCCCCAGTGCCAAGTGATTCTTTCAGCTCGGGGACGTAACATTCCCCCGGAGCCTGTCTTTGGACTGGGGACGTAACATTCCCCCAGGACCAAGTGATTTACTCAGCTCGGGACGGGTTACGTCCCACCGAGTCAAACTCCTTCGATTTGGGGAGGAAACATTCCCCCAAAATCAAGGACCATTACCCAGCTCGGGGTCAGGTTAGACCCCTCCGGTTCATAATGACCTCTGAAGGGTCTCATATTGTTCGGACAACAACAAAAACAAAGGAGAGAAGAAATAAGAGAAGACATAAATATACATGTGTATATAAAAATATAGTGTCATTACACAAAGAGTTGAAGTGTACATAGGGCCCCGGTAGGGTTACCCTTTTTATTCAGCCCGCACAGGGGCAGGAATTTCTTCCTCTGCTGGTCCAGGTGGCGGAAGAAGCGGCTCGGCATCAGGAGGAGGGGCTACGACTTCAGCATCAGAAGGATGGGCTACAACTTCGGCATCAGGAGGAGGGATCTCAATGCAGTCTTCACCGACGGCCGGAGCCTCAGGACGTTCTTCGCAAGAAGCCTCGGAAGCTGGAACAACCGAAATAGGGGCGGGATCCATCACCTCCTCAGGAAGGGAAGGGAGCCACTTCCTAAACTCCTCCTCGGAGATATCCCCCTTGCAATAACTGATGGCTGCACGGATGGGGTCCATGTTCAGATTTGGCAGCACCATCGGAATCAGCTCAGCACAGTCACCAACCCCCTCTAGGCGGATAGCCTCCTTCTCGGCCTCAAGCTCACCCTCCCTCTTCTCGAGCTCGATCTCCTTCTCCTCGAGATCAACCTCCCTATCCTCAAGCTCGGTTTTCTTCCTTTCAAGACTATCTCGGGCCCGAGCAACTTCCTCATCTTTGTTCTTCGCCTTGGCCTCAGCACTTGCTACCTTCCCCTTCAGAACGCCAATCTCAGATTGGGCAACCTTCAGGTCCTCCCTGGCATTATCAGCAAGTTTCCTTTCTAGCACAGCAGCTGCTTTGAGAGCCTTGTTCGTTTTGAAACTCTCAACAGCGGCCGCCTCGAGATTCTTAATCACCTCCTCCCGGTCAGCTAGCTTTGCCTCCACTTCGGAAGGCGACTTTGAAGCCTCTGGGCCTGACCGCCCTCGGACAGCAGGGTCAGAAGAAGACCCTTGTTCTTGGCCATAAGATAGTTGGCCTGCACACAAAAAGGAAGGAAGGAGTCAAATACAAGAAAAAAGAGAACCAAGATCCGAAAAAACCGAGAAGGGAAGTGAAAATACCTTCGCCATCTGAGAACTCATCTCAGCCACAACACCTTCAGGAGATACATCCTCATACCTCGAGACCTCCTCAGGAGGAATCACCTCGGCCAGTTCATTGAAGGCCGGCACTAAATGGGAAGTGGCCTCCCGGATGTTTTCCCCCAAGTCATCCACCCCGAGGACCACAGGGCCCTTCCGTTTTTTAGAGGAGCTTTCAGAGGACTTCCTCCCCCTACGGACTTCCTTCCTCTTAACCCGAGCAGTTTCTTCCTCCTCCTCTTGGACCAGCTCGGTCTCCTCGGCCCCAAATGGACGCCTCCTCTTCCTAAGAGGCTTTGGCGGACTGGTAAGATGAGCGGACCCCGATGATTGTGCACCAGGAGAAGAGAGACCCCGAGCAGCAGGCTGGACATCTCCTTGAGACACCCGCTCAGCCCCAACAGCGGCAGGCTGTGCCCGGGAAGTTCCGACATCAGCACGACCGGCTTTCTCCATGGTACCAGCCAATTTCTCAAGAAACTTAGGCCTCTTCGACATGCCTGCAAAAGAAAGAAGAAGAAATCAGGGACCGAGCACATAACAAAGATGTCAAAAAAAAAAAAAAAAAAAAACAGGAAAGATCATTAAAACAGTCAGCAAACTTCTACCTATCCGACCTGCGACCTCCGAAGGAGCAGCCCGGACAAGGCCTGACTCAACAAAGGCCGCACTATTGACCAAATCCTTCCAGTGGGCGGCGTAATTCCGAGCCCAGGATACCCGCCTCCGAACCTGACGAGAAACCTTGGGAGCATCTCGCCAACAAGCTGGGAAGAACCAGAGAAGTTAAAAACCTTAAAGAGACTAAAGAGCAGGAAACAGAGAAGAGTGAAGGGACATTAGACTCCTAACCTCCAGCCCTGAAAATATCCGGCACCAAGGTCTCCCCTTCATCTGAAAACAGGGACCGTCCCCAATCCCCGGTAGCCCAGAACCAGAGATCCTTGAAGTTCTTATTTGAATCAGGGAGCTTCTGGACGATATTCATAGAGCTATTGTAAGCAGAAAGATAATACCAACCATGATGAGCCTTTGGGTTGGCCTTCAGACGATACACCCTCTTCATCTCTTCAAAAGAGGGCTCCCCAAGCCCTGCCCGATGCCAAGCTGTGTACAGCCCGGCCAAAATTCTCCAACTATTCAGACTTAGCTGACAAGGGGCGATTTCCATCTCAGCCAACATCCAAGCGAAATAAGGCTGGATCGGCAACCGTAGCCCGCACTCAAAGAAGATAGGAAGGAGTGCTACCGAGCCTTCGTCGGTTGGCTGGCACGATCCATAGGGCCGGGAACTTCAAGGGCAATATCTATCGGAATATTATACCGCTGACGGAGAAGGGCGAGGTCATCCTCAGTTATCTTTGAAGGGCGGTTCATATCCAGAGCCGACGACCCAAGTTCACCAGGCTCTGGGTCCTTCCGAGGAACCCTCTGATGGTAGGAGTCATTTTCGATTTCAGAAGCCGTAGGGCTAGTGTCGAGGTCCTCTACACTAGGTGCCCCTGAGCCCGAGGAGAGCTCTTCAGCAGGAGGGGTTGAAGCCTTGACAAGCCTTTCGGAGGAAGAACTATGGGCAGACATCCCTGACACCCAGAAAAACAGAGAAGAGAGGGGAATCAGTCTATGAGGAGCTACCCACGGTGTCCATGCTAAACTAGATTGGGAGTCTCTAAAAGGTGCCCTAAAGCAAGACCCAGCAAAAACCACAAGTCTCTCCCTAAGCGAAATAAACAAACAAAAACACTGCATGAAGAAAAAGAGAAGAAAGGTCGCTCAGAAAACTTACTTGTTCTTCTCAAAGGCAGGAGGTTATACGGTGCGGTGATGCTCGTTCCTTAGGTGCTCGGCAACAAAGAGAAAAGATGATGGCCGCGGATGAGTTTCAAGAACACGGAGTTGAATGGATCGCTAAGAAATTACAGAAGAGAAGCAGATGATTGCCGAAAAAAGATGGAACAGGGGAAGCCTCCCCTTTTTATATCCGTGACCAGGATGCTCGTGACCATTGGATCTAAAGGAAGAGCCCGGATGAACGCCAAGTGTCACCTACGAGAGGTGTCTCCCAAAATCAAACAAACGGCTGAGATCAGCCCACTGTGGAGAGTGCCTATACACGGTCGATTCGTCCTCTCTTCTGGCGGGAACCCAGGGATGTGTGACAAGTGTCGAGCATTGGAAGAAACCCTAAAGTTGATTTGATAGGCATTTAAAGAGACATGATGGTTGCGCGTCTCGAGGAAAGATGATTGAAACGACAAGAAAATTCCTTCTCACATCTTGGGACGACTACCAGCATAGACAATCAGCACACCCTCTTCATATAGTTCCCGGCACCAACTCACATACTCGTTGGAACCGAGAACTAGGGGACAGATGTTGATGGTGTTTTCAGGCGCTACAGCATTTAAGACAGCACGACAAGGACAAAAGGGTAAATTCTCTGTCTGGTTGAGATCATGTAGCCGACCCGACCAGTTCATGTGAAGACCGACCACATTGGTTCAGATGACCGAGCACTATAGAGGTCGGCGGTAACGCTCTCAGCATAAAAGATTGTCATGGCCGACCTCATTAAAGACCGACCAGATGACGGACCGTGTTCAAGACAACGGCACCCATTCTTATGGATAAGATAAGGGAAACATCCTACTTTCACAAGGAGAGAGAGTCAGAATCCAAAAGGGAAAGCAGAAGAAGAAGGCAGTATCGGATCAGGAAACCCTACAAGAAGAGAAGATCGAGTCCAAATAGGATTTCTTATGCAAATAGGAGTCTGATTTCTGTATTATTATAAATAGGAGGGTAGAGCATGTGTAAAAGGCATCTGAAAATCATCACAAGAATAAGAGATTAGTGTCATAGAGCTCTGATTTGTAAAAGCAAAGAGGAGATCTAAGGAGTGAATTTGAGTAATAAAAAGCACCATCCTGTTCTTGCCCGTGGACGTAGGTCGGATCCCAAAATCCGCCGAACCACGTTAAATCACCTTGTCTGATTGGCGTATTCTCTTGTTTTCCGCTAAATTTGCCTTTGGTCCCCCATAACCAAACAAATTCACAGTTGGAGGAGGATTCCTCGGGAGTGATATTCCCATATTGCCCTGAGACCAAAATCCACCGTCAACAAATGTTTCCATTGGAACACATTTAAGTTTACTTTAGTATTAGATAAATTTATATTGTTATTAAGTAAAATGTGTACCAATTAAAGTAAAACAATGTAAAATTCTTTATCCAATATTTTTTTCTATATCACGGCAATGTTGAAAAACAATACTAAGAAATTTTTGTTTGTTTTTCAAAGAGAACACAAGTTACCAAATCAAAATTACAAAAGGGTTTGAGAGAAAAAGCTTGAAGAACAAAGAAAAGCTTATGAAATTTTGATTTTGTAAGTATTTTCCAACTTTCTTCAACTAGAAAAATATTTCCATGTTCTAAGCTTCAACATGTGTTGCTTAGAATTTTCTCTACTCTTACGTATGTAATTTAAATTGGTTTGAGACTTGTTGGAAAGATGTTTGTATGTATAATTAATTTATTTGCTATTAATGTATTAAGCTTAATAAATTAATTAGAAAATTAAAGTTGTCATTCTAGAGTTATTGGCCATTCCTAATTAACCTAGAATTGTTCTTGATTAATTTCATGATGGTGAGATTTAATTGGTGTGGTAATTTGAAGATTCAAGTATTGAATTTTATCAATTTAATGTAAATTGCCCAATTTGAGTAATTTATGAAATTAGGGTTCTTAACCCACTCAAATTTGGGGCTTTTCATATATATGTTATAATTTGATGTATATTTGATGTATGTCAAATTTGGGATTGATTGGATTTGATCTTGATGTGTTTTGAATAAATTGGGCCAAATTACAATTAATAGAAAATCTGGGCTGCTTTCGTAATTCTGGAAAATTAATGGGCAGTTTCGAATTTCTGGAAAAGTTTCTGGATTATGTTGCAAATTGTATAAATTATTTTGGGATTGATTTGGAATCAATTAAATATGTATTTGAATATTTAAAGACTAAAATGATTAATTTGCAAAGTATTGGGGTCTCAAAGCAATTAATGATAAATCTGATTTTTCAGATAAAAAATTCAGTTTTTATTTATTGAGTAATTATAAAAAATTAGTTTATTTTAATTGCCCAAGAAAAATATTTATCGGAATTATTTCGAAGTGAAAATATGCGAAAACGGCGAAAAACGGCGCTACCGGGGGTAACAGATGCCCAAATAGTGAACTGGGCACTGTTCGGGTAGCCCACGAACTGTCCAAATGTTTTGGGGGCTGACATGGGCAGTCCCCATGAGCATTGGTCGGTCGGTTCGGCCGGAAACGCGTGTCAACATCACAACAAATCATGCTAACGTGCGCCGGACACATGTCATCACCACATGCTGCCGACAATCGCCATTGCCACGTGTCATCCACTTGTCAGCCACGTGGCATCCACATCAGTCACATGCCAAGTCAGCTTGCCACGTGTCACCCACGTCATCATCAACCAATCATCTTATGCCACGTGTCGCAATCACACGGTGCCGCCACGTCATCGCCTCATCAGCACAATCATTGAGTTGCCGACGCACTGTCACGTGTCACTTTATCACGAATCCAAGTGCCATGTGTCGTCGCCTCCGCAAGCCACGCCGTAAATCACGGTGCGTCGCGACGCGTGAAGCATGTCGACGCCTATAAATTCAGCTCGAAATTTCAGTTTCAGATGTACCTTCCTCTCTGTAATTCCTTGAGAATTCTAAGGAGTTTGTATCTAGTTTGTTTAATTTCAGTTCTGTAATTAATTTTATTTACTTTTTGTAATAGTAATTTACTTTCTTTACTTTTTCAATTTTTACTATTCAGCAATGAGGAGGTAACTTCCCCCTACTATGGTGAAAGTTAAAGCTTTTATTATTGCTATTTACATTAATCTCCCTTAATTATAATATAATAACTATTTAAAACTTGACTTAATGAGGATACCGCTATATTGGCCGGTTGATAATTGATCGTAAATTGGTTTTAACCTGACTAAGCAAGGATACCGCCTGGTTGGTCTGTTGGTAATTATTTATTAATTTGACTTAATCAGGTTACCGCCTATATGGCTGGTTGGTAATATCACACAAATTAATATATTATATTAATGGAGATATCTAAAATAGTAGTAATAAAAGTGGATCATTTAACCATAGTATTTTCTTTTATTGTACTTTTTCCTTTTTAATTTCTAGCATTTACTTTTCAGCATTTTACTTTATGTCTTTTATTTTTAAATTTTTACTAATTGTAAATATGTGTCGTAGCTAAGCCCGTTATCTAGGGTTGTGATGAATTCCAATATCACCGGTTTATAAGGGGTTATTTTATAGTTTGGGTAATATAAAGGTTTACTTATTAAGTCTTAAGCTTAATGCGTCTTGTTAACTGGCCACTAATAAGATTGATCTGGTAAACTTAAAATAAATTTGACGAAGAAATTTTAGGTTTAAGACCCTAGACTTAATATCCCACGATCTTCCTTGAGGATAGATTACCCTTTAATAAATTTCCTTACAGGATAGACATATACCTATCGAGCGGGGGTAACCACAATTGGAACTTAGTCTTAATGAATCCAGGTAATTTGATTGACATAGACATATGATTTAATTGTGTTACACTGGGTATTTACATCCGACCATCGACATAGGCTTTTGCAGAATTTCGTGTTCCAGGTTAGTAAACCAATATATTACACAAACATGAAATAACCACTTCATCTTTAAAAAAATATATTGGAAGAAATCACAACTCTGGATAGTTTAATAAATTTGAATTTTCCTCAACCAACTTTCGCGTCATTTTATTTACTTGTTTAAAATTTAAGTCACCATTCCAATCAAACAATCAATCCATTAGATACTAGTAATTATTTGACCTCATAAAACTAATAGCTTAGGTATTAAGTTCTCGTGGGATCGATACTTTTTATACTACTTGAACGATACGTGCGCTTGCGTTATATGCGTGTGATTGCACCGGTCAGATATCGAGATGTGTGAAAATTCAGTATATTATAAATATTGATTAAAATTTGAAAAAAAAAACTACCCCTCTCTCAGCCCCCATGTGAAACCCTAACAAACACATTGCAACTAGGGGTGTGCATTAATCGGTTTTAACAGATTAACTGAACCGTTCTGACCGATTTTCTCATAACGGTTCGTTTATTATGATTAAATCGATTTTTGCGGTTAAAATTTTTAACTTTTTCTTTATTCGGTTCGGTTACGGTTATGAGATTCGTATAACCGAACCGATCGATTAACCGAAATATATACATGCTTCAAAACCCTAAATAAGTAAATAACAAAATTTCATAGACCGATTGTTAGATAAATTGTTAAAACCAAAAATTATTAAATTATTGGCTATTAAGAAACCCAAAATTTCATAATATTGGGTTAAATATTAAATTTGATGAATATGAATTTATATTTGTGTTAAATTGTTTTGTTGAATGTTGAGTTGATGAATTTATATTTGTTGGACTGGTTAATAACTGAATTAACCAAAACCGACCGAAATATACTGGTTAAATTGGTTAATGGTTATGTGTCATAATATGGTTAAATTGGTTACACATTTACTTAACCGAAAAATTTCGGTTCGGTTAAAAAATCAAGGATTAACCGACCGAACCGATCGATACACACCCCTAATTGCAGCCACTGCCTCCACCAAAATAAGAAAAATAATAATCATCATTTTCCCATCTCTTCCTATTTTCTCTTTCTTTTTCTTTTTTTTTTCATTCCTACTCTCCCTCTTAAGTTTTCTTTTTTGTTTGTTTTTTTTTTTTACAGATTTGTTTCTTTATTTTTTGTTATCCAGATCTTTATTGACCTGTAGATCCATCCATATGTAGTGGTAGATTTCCAACCTTATGTTGAGCTTTTATTTCTATTTTATAGGAATATAAATATTTTCATTAGCCGATAGAAGATTCATGCATGACAGATGGTAAATCTAATTTTGAAAGTGAAAAATTAGTTTTGGAACTTCCTCATAAGCTTATTTATTTTCCTTATAATATATTATATATAAACTATCATAAAAGTTTATGTTATGTATACTGCGTATTTTCTGTAATTATTCCAGGCTCTGTATTCACCAACACTAGCAGAGATGAGATATTTAGCCGGTCCGTAAAATCCTCTAGCTCCTTCGGAAAATTTCGATGTAAATACAAATTTCAATCTAACCAATTATTGGGATGCGCAGTATGTGATTTTATGATGTTAGGCTTCGTCATAATTAGGTTCGAATCTTATGGTATCATAAGTTTGTAATCAAGCCAAAAATAATGGCAATGTATTTACATCTTCATGATGTCTTTAATTAACGAATCCTTCTATTAACCTTAAAAAATAATGGTTGGACTTAAATATAATATTGTCTAATAATTTTTGTGGTGTCATGTAACAGCACTAGATAGATGACAAAAATATATATAAGTAAGATTTTAAAAATGTAAGCTTCTCAATGGAATATTAAAAATCTATTTAAAATGTTTCATTAATTTTGTTCCCCTAACTGGCTAACTCTGATTTTAGAAAACATGTTTAAAATCTGCATATAAATTAGAAGATTTTTTTTTTTTGCCCCAATCTCAATGTTTCAAAAGTGGGGTTCTGTTGGAAGGGGGAGGCAACGACTTAATAAATATGTTCTCATTATTCCTCCAACTTTAATCTTTCTAATTTAATGTTTGAACAAACCCTAATAAATTGTTTTTAAGTACATGTTGCAAGATTTTTATTTTTTAGGAAAATCCTGACGGGGCAGGTAAGGTTTGATATTTTTTTTGAATCGTTGGTAATCCCGTAGCCAAATTATTCTTTTCGGCAGGTAAAATATATGGCTGTCTCAGGTTCTTACAAGAAATACACTCTCTAGATTCGGACTCAAGACCTCAAAATGAGATCCTGAGCCCTACACCATCAAACCACGCATCTTAGGGACATGTTTGATATTTCTCTCTATTATTATTTGATGATATTTTGAGTGTTAATATTTTCAATTACACATTTCACATAATATTTTGCTTCCCAAAACACACTTATCAAAAGTCCATTCAGCGGTTAAAAATTCTTTTGCGGATTCAATATTTTGAGATCCATTCTCAGCCTCACACCCTCACTATTCCCTTTCAATGTTTCTCAAACTGATAATTAAAAAGTAGAGGTGGGAAAGGTTAAATTTACATTTTAGTCTACTGAAATTACCTACAAACACTAACGACATGTTGTGAATAAACACACATAATAGAGGTGAATTGAGAGAAAATTCTTCTTTATATTACCCACAAAAGAATTACAAAGCTTATAATCCAAGCTTTACAAAAAACTCTCAAACACTTTACTCTCTATCTTTCCTCACGATTTGGGATACTTAGGATGATCTGGGGACTCCAATTTATAGTGCCAAAACCGCGTGAACAGTGTCACGCGGTTTTGCACTCATACACAGCTTACACCAAGCTGTCTTCATTATTGCATGCATTATTGCATGCTTTCGGTGCTTGTTTTAACAAGCTGTCTTCAACAAATCTCCCCCTCGGTGAAGATTTCCCCAAAATCTGAGCCGACCATCAATCATCCAAACTGGATCCTCCAAAGGATCCTCCCCTGGCTGCATCTGATGACTGCCTACGTACCCTGAGTTGGGATCAAGCCAATCGTAGTTCTCTGAATCTCCCCACTCTGACTATGTGGAGAGTTTTCGTCATCTCGGCTATGGCACGACAGATTTCAAGCTTCTCCTTCGGTAAAACCTTCGTGAACATATCGGCACCGTTGTCGTCGGTGTGAATTTTCCTGAGTTCTAACAGCCTTGAGCTCAGGACGTCCCGTATCCAGTGATACCTCATCATATCGTTTTGACCTCGAATGAAATGTGGAATTTTTACCGAGATAGATAGCGCTCTGGCTATCGCAGTACAAAATGTACTTCTCCTGCTTGAAACCCAATTCCTTGCAAGCTTCCGTCGCTGCAATGAATTCCGCCGCCTCTGTTGTAGAAAGTGCAACACATCTTGCAACCTCAACTGCCATGCCACAGCTCCTCCTGAGAGAGTAATCAGATACCCCGAAGTAGACTTTCGGGTATCCACATCTCCTGCCATATCTGAATCGGTGTAGCCCATCAACACTGGTTTGTCGCTGCTTCCAAAACATAACCTCATCTTGGATGTGCCTCGAAGATACCGCATAATCCATTTGATAGCATTCCAGTGTTCCCGTCCTGGGTTTGACATAAACCGGCTGACCAATCCAACTGCGTGTGCTAAGTCTGGCCTCGTGCACACCATGGCATACATTAGACTTCCCACTGCTGAGGTGTATGGAACCTGTTTCATTTCCTCCTTCCTGTCTCAGTAGAGGGACTCTGCTGCGTACTCAATCTAAAGTGGGTAGCAAGAGGAGTGCTAACCGCTTTAGCCTTGTCCATCTGGAATCTCTGAAGTACCTTCTCATGTACTCCTCCTGTGACAAGTATAACCTCCTGGCTTTCCGATCACGACCGATCCTGATGCCAAGAATCTGTTTAGCTGGCCCCAAGTCTTTCATCTCAAAAGACTTACTCAGTTGCTGCTTCAAATTATCAATCCTCGATTGATTCCTGCCAACTATCAACATATCATCTACATATAACAGTAAGATGATAAAATCATCGTCAGAAATTTCTGAACGAAAACACAATGGTCTGAAGTAGTCTTCTTGTATCCTGCTCCCCCATAACTGACTCAAACTTCACGTACCACTGTCTCGGTGCCTGTTTCAAACCGTATAGGCTTTTCCTGAGTCTGCACACAAAGTCCTCTTTCCCGCTGACTCTGAAGCCTTCTGGTTGCTCCATAAATTTCTTCTTCCAGATCCCCGTGAAGAAATGCGGTCTTGACATCCATCTGCTCAACTTCCAGGTCGAGGCTTGCTGCTAAGCTGAGTACCACTCTGATGGATGACATCTTCACAACTGGAGAGAAGATTTCATCGAAGTCAATGCCTTTCCTCTGATTGAATCCCTTGACGACTAGTCTGGCTTTGTACCGGGGTTGTGAAGTGTGCTCCTGTTGCTTCACCCTGTACACCCATTTGTTCTTCAAAGCCCGTTTGCCTCTTGGCAATTTCACCAACTCAAAAGTGTGATTGTCATGCAAAGATTTCATCTCATCTTGCATGGCTTCCTCCCACTTTTCTCTGTCTTCTGTTTCCACAGCCTCCTGGTAGCTCTCGGGTTCTCCCCGTCAGTAAGCAGCACATACTCATATGCAGAGTATTTGGTTGAAGGTCGCTCTCTCTGTCAGACCTTCTCTGTGGAACTGTTGGTGTAACTTCTGGTACTGGTGGTTGATCATGATCATCATCTCTGGGAGCTTCATCACACCTGTACCCTCATGTCTGGGAACCTCATCTTCAACTCGTACTGGCACCGGTGTGTGAGGTTCTGGATTCACATTTCTGTATTGCTGGGGCATTGTCTTCAATTCATTTCTGATATCTTCTATGGTCTGGTCTTCAACGAAGACAACATCTCGGCTTCTGACAATCTTCTTCTCCACAGGATCATAGAGTTTGTAGCCGAAATCATCCTGACCATAACCAATAAAGACACACTGTCGCGTCTTTGCATCAAGCTTGGATCTCTCGTCCTTTGGGATGTGTACAAAAGCTTTGCACCCAAAGACATGCAAGTGTTCATAAGACACTTCTTTACCTGTCCAAGCTTGGTTAGGAACATTACCTTTCAGTGCGACCGCTGGGGACATGTTCAAAACATGAACTGTTGTGATGAGTGCCCTCCCCAAAATGTCTTCGGCAGCTTGGCTTGTGACAGCAAGCTTCTGATCCTCTCGCACAAGGTTCTGTTCATCCTCTCAGCTAGGCCATTCAGCTGAGGTGTCTTCGGAGGTGTCGTTGATGTCTGATTCCTTGCGTCTTGCAGTACTGATCAAACGGACCTCTGTATTCTCCACCGTTATCTGTTCTGATGCACTTCAGTTTCTTGCCGGTTTCTCTCTCCACCAAGGCATGAAACTCTTTGAACACTCTCAGCACTTGATCTTTTCTCTTCAAGGTGTATGCCCATATCCTCCTTGAATGATCATCAATGAATGTCACAAAATACAGTGACCCTCCGAGTGTCCGTGTCTGCATCGGACCGCATACATCTGAATGTATGAGATCTAGTACCTCCGGTTTCCGTTGAGGCGGGGAGCTCTGGAAGGATACTCTGTTCTGCTTTCCAGCCATGCAGTGTTCACACTTCCGTAAGTGTGAGTTCTTCAATTCCGGAAGAACATTCCGCCTGCGTAGTATCTCCATCCCTGTTTGGCTCATGTGACCGAGCTTTTTGTGCCATAACTCGGCTGCCTCATTGCTGTTGACTGTATTTATGCTACTATTTGAAAGCTTAGCATGCATCAAATACAGGTTGAGTCTTTCTTACCTCGTGCCACGACCATTGATCTTTAGTGAGCTTCCAGCATCCGTCACTAAAGGTGCTGCAGAAACCTTCATCATCCAGCTTGCCTGTTGAGATCAGGTTTAACCGGATGTCTGGGATGTGCTTGACTCCCTTCAACACTAGCCTTGTCCCGTTCTCTGTTTCAAGGCAGATGTCTCCAATACCGACGGCTTTGGACTGTCCGTCATTCCCCATCCTTACAGCACCGTAGTCCCCTGGTGTGTAAGATGAAAAGAAGTCTCTGCGAGATGTGGCGTGTATGGATGCGCCACTATCTATCACCCAACTGGTCTCGTGGCTGGCAAGATTCACAACAGCTTCTTCATACATTATGCAAAATTCTTTGGAGGTTTTCTCGGTGGTAGTAGCAACTCTTTCTTGATTAGAGTCACCATCTCTCCTGGACTGCTCGTTCTTCAGTTTGTAGCAATCCCGCTTCATATGGCCTTTCTTCTTACAGTGATAGCACTCAATATCCCTCGTTCTTGATTTCCCTCGGTTCTTGTCTGATCTCCCTGGGCCTCGGCTTTTACTCCTCCCCCTTCTGGTGTTCTTTTCTGTCACTAGAGCTTCTGAGGTTGAGGCTGATGCTGACTCCTGCATTCTCGTCCTCTTTTCTTCCTCGAAGATCCTGGTCTTTGCCATCTCCATAGTGACTTTCCCATCTGCGGCTGAATTGATCACCGTAGATCTGAACGTTTCCCAAGATTCTGGTAACGTATTAAGGAGTATTAAACCATTTACCTCATCTCCGAAGTCTATGCCCAATCCAGACAATTCCTTCATGGTTCCGAGGAAGTCATTGATATGATCCGCCACAGCTGTACCCTCATGGTATTTCAAACCCATCATCTTCTTGATGTAGTACAGCTTGTTGTTGCCAGTCTTTGCTCGGAAAAGCTCCTCCAGCTTTCCCCATAAGACGTGCATTTACATCTTCACTGACATGGTTGACGATACTATCGTCGATCCACTGACGAATAGTACTGCATGTTTTCTGGTGAAGATTAGCCCACTTTCATCGGTCATTCCTTCTGGTTTCTTCTCCAGAAATACCGGTCCATCATAGTCCTTCACATACAGAAGGTCTTTCATCCTTCCTCTCCATGTGAAATAGTTTGTACTGGTTAACAAAATCATTTTTCCGTTGCTCCCCTCCATCATAAAAATTCCAAGCAGAATTTCAAAAAACGGACCTCACCGTTGCGTCCGGAATGGTCGAAAATGGTGGAAATGACACTTCGTTTGTCAAAATCCGACACAGGGACCAAATTACAAATTCCAGAAATTACAGGGGTCAAAGTGCAATTTCCAAAAAATCAGGGGCCAGAGTGCAATTACGGAAAAGTTAAGGGACTAAATTGCAATTTACAAAAAGTTCAGGGACCAAATTGTAAATTATCGAAAGTATATGGGCTAAATTGTAATTTCCAGAAAGTTCAGGGACCTATCTGAAATTTACCAGGCGCCGCTGACGTGGCACTGCTGACGTGGCACCTGCTGACGTGGTAGCTGACGTGTTGATGACGTGGCAGCTGACTGGGTGCTGACTGTACGCTGACTGGGCGACACGTGGCGGCTGACGTGGCGCTGACGTGGTCGTCTTCAACCTTCAGACGGCGCGTGGAGCGCGTGTGAATCTCTCTGCCTGGCGCGTGCGGGAAGATGGGACCTCTGTTCGATCGCCGGAAAATATCGCTGTGCTCGTCTCGCCGTGAAAAGTCCGATGATATGCTCAAAATCGATTTTCGACAACTTTCGTCGGAATCGACTTTCCGAACCGAAACTTCGTTTCTGAATTTCGGGATCCCTCAGTGGAACCGTAGCTCTGATACCACTTGTTGTGAATAAACACACAATAATAGAGGTGAATTGAGAGAAAATTCTTCTTTTATATATACCCACAAAAGAATTACAAAGCTTATAATCCAAGCTTTACAAAAAACTCTCAAACACTTTACTCTCTATCTTTCCTCACGATTTGGGATACTTAGGAATGATCTGGGGACTCCAATTTATAGTGCCAAAACCGCGTGAACAGTGTCACGCGGTTTTGCACTCATACACAGCTTACACCAAGCTGTCTTCATTATTGCATGCATTATTGCATGCTTTCGGTGCTTGTTGTAACAAGATGTCTTCAACACGACAAACAAATTCTATATACCCAAGAGAGGAGTGTATTGGATTATGGCTAAAATATGCGGAATTAAAAATATTTGCTGATTTTAAGTTAAGTTACCAATTAAGCTTAAGGTAAATTTTCTCTATTGGATTAAGTTACCTATATGCACGTTTCTAATCAATAAGCACATAATAAATAAAAATTGCAATATGTAAAGAGTTTAAGGGATAGAAAAAACGACACCGAGATTTATAATGGTTCGGCCAACAATACCTACGTCCACTCCCCCAAACCGCGCTTGAAGATTTTCACTATCAACGAGTTTCCGTGGCTCACTCGCAACCAAGAGTTTTACGCAATGTTCAATCCAAACCTTTACACTTTGAGTTTTAGATCAAGGCTCACTCAAAAACCTCTACAGTATGAATTTTAGATAAAGGCTCACTCACAAACCTCTTACAAGTGTTTGAATAATAAAGATTACAGATAACTTGGGTACTCGCAAAAGATAATAAGATTTAAGATGTGAGTTTCTCACCAAAATGTATCAAAGCTCACTAATATGAATATGAATAGGGGTGGCAGTTGGACCCGGATCCGGCCCGGACCCGTAGACCCGTGTCCGTGATTAAAAAATCCGGACCCGGGTCTTAAAAATTAGGACCCGGACGAATTCGGATCCGGACCCGGGCGAATCTGGATCCGGACCCGGGCTCGCACGGATCCGGTCGGATAGACCCGGGTCCGCAAAAAAAATAATAATTATTAAATATAATACAAAATACAAAATAGTATGAATATAAAAAAATATATAATAGAATATAATTAAAGAATTGAATTAAAACTAATAAAATTGACAAAATATAAATATAAATATAAAATAATACAATTTAAAATTAAAAAAAATTAAAAAAGCGGGTATCCGGATCCGGACCGAGTAGACCCGGGTCCGGACCCGGACCCGGGGCAATGAAAATGCTTCCAGATCTGGACCTGGGTCCGGCCGGACCCAGATTTTGCCATCCCTAAATATGAAGATGAAATATGTAGTTTTTCAAATGTAGAGAGTGTAAAATATTTTGAAGATGGTTATAAACTCTCAGGAATGTTTTGACATGATTAGATGATGAATATATGTGCAAGAGATGTGTTAGAAGTGAGAAAAATGATGAATTTATAGATTTTACACAAAACTAGCCGTTTATAGCCGTTTTAAAGTTCTGGGACCGGTATGCCGATCAAACGGCTCAAAAAATTACCATTGGGACCTCTGGAACCGGTATGCCGGTTACAAGGACCGGTATGCCTGTTTGGAGACCGGTATGTCGGTTTTGAGACCGGTATGCCTGTTTCTGATGACCAGTCAAGACTGACATCACTCGGTATTTTGTCCATAACTTGCACTAGAAAATTTCAAATCATGATCCGTAAATTTCTACATAAACTAGTCACATATATCTATTATCTGTAAAAATTTCAGCTTCAAAAACATTAAGATGAATTTTATGGAATTTTTCTAATACGACAGTTATGCAGAAAAATGCACATATGAACATGTTGTAGTAATATGGCTCTAGCAAAAGTTCTATATATCGGAATTGTATTCCGTTTAAACCGTAGAAAACTAGAGACATATATCTATCTAACGGTATATCATTTTAAGTTTAATTCAATTGTTTGCTAATTTTTCAAAATCATTTTCCGATGCACTTGTGCATTGAAATTCATTTTGGTGCAAATAAAGTGCAAATGATTCATTAAACATTCTAAGTCATTTTAAATGCAAATGATGCAAAATGTATGATTCCTAAGAGCTTTAAAATATTTGAATAAACTCACTTACAATTAGTTTTTGCTCTTAATCATTATTTTGATCTTCATCTTGCTTGACTCATTCTTTGACTTTTTCATCATTTTTTTGCCTCTTATCATCTTTGCTTTCTTGATCATCTTGTACATTTTAGCTCTTTATCAACAATTGCTTTGAAATCTTTTTGTAATGTCTCGCTAATGTGCGTTGAAGACTTCAAGTGTTGACGTCATCAAAATCCATCATGCGACTGTATCGCTAACACATATCTCTAATACAAATAGTCAATTAAAAAAATTATTTGAAAATTACTCGGCAAAGCTATAAGGAGTACTCGGCAAAGCTCTAAGATAATTTTTTTTTGCTTGAAATCTTTTAATTACAACTTCAGTTTCTAAATTGATTGCTTTAATATTTCAATATGTGTTATTTAATCAATAATTAATCGGCACTTAATATTAAATCACTATTTGAACGATTCGATCTGATCGATTTTAACTGTTTTAAATCGATATAGATTTTCGGGCAATTTTTTTAATATTTTTTGGAGTTGTCATTGATGATTTTATACGAAAAATAGATTAATTTTATTAGAAAATATTGAAAATTTGAAAATATGCTTTGATTTAAAATAATTATTGTTGGGATAATAACACCCTTATTATTATATTTTCTTAAATAAAAAATAAAAAATTCTATTTTTTTTTTATCAAAATGTTCTCTATTCAAATTGACTTAACAAAAAATCTTAGATTGTTTAATTTTTTTTCATTATAAATGAATGATTTTTAGTGATTTTTGAAGGATTTTGAGAGATAAATATGAAATTTTTTATTCTCAACCATGCAAATTATCAACTTTATTTTTTCTGATTAATTTCCAATTATTTTTTATTTATTTCAAATCGTTGAAATTGCTCGTATAATGATTTTCGAATTTTTTTTTTTTTTTTTTTGAAAAAGAGTCCTTTCAACCTCCTTTTCCCCTTAAAATTATGCTATGCTTGAGTGTGGCCCTGGGCACTATCAAATTCGGATCGGATCAGACCGAATCCGAATCCGGTTTGATTCGACAGGTATTGAATTACTAGATCCGATCGGGTTAGATTTTCTTATCAAACTCGATCCGATCCGATCCGATTATTATCAAATCGAATTAGATTCGTTCGATCCGATTTGAATACTTATCAGATCAAATAAGTTTGATTTGATGACTGATCTAGATTCGATAATGGATTCGATTTCGATAACGGATCCGGATTTGATAACAGATCCGGAATAAATAAAGGATTTGAATTTGATAACGGATCCAAATTACAACATCCTAATTCCCAAATTGAAAAATTCAGTCCCAAATAACAGTTACAATATCGAATTACAATCAAACAAATTCAGATATGAATTACTACAATTACAATTAAACAACCACATTAACAAATAAGTCCAAAACTAATAAACCACCATCCAGACATCCACAACCCGCATCCAAGTATCCAACATCCCGAAAAAATCCTGCAAAAATTATTACACCAATTCCAAATTCTCAACTTAAAAGAATAAACTCTATTCCTAATCACTGTCTAAAAAAGTCAATCAAAAATAATTTGAAAGAAAAAGAAAAAAAAAAGAAGAAGAAGCCTCATCATCATCAATTCACCCAAAACACCAGCAGCCTCATGGCCCTCATCATCATCACCTTCATCAACATCATAAACATAAGGTCCCAAAAACAATATACAGTTGTAACAGTTCAGTATAATAAATTTGCAAACTGAACCTAATAATCCGATCGGAGTCGGGAGATCGATTTGATTCGATTTTATCGGATCGAATCCGAATCGGATCTGACCGATCCGATCCGATGCCCACTTCTACTTGAGTGCATATTTACATATCTAGAACTATGCATGGTAAAAAAATCAAGGCCCAGACTTAAAAAAACTCGGGCCGGGATTTATAATGATAGGCCCAGGCCCGAGCTAAGCTCATATCAAAAAGCCCGGGCACAGTCTTAAGAAATTAAAAAAATTAATTGTTATTTGTTAATTCATAGTTTTTTTATTCTTAAATTGATGCATATGCCTTTGAGGAATTGAGACTTTTTATTCTTAAATTGATGCATATGCCTTTGAGGAATTGAGACACTATTCTTGTTGATATGTTTTAGTATAAGATTTGGATTATTACTGATTTTTGAATTTAAAAAAACCGAACCAGAAAAAGCGCGAGCCTCAGCCTGAGACAGGTTGGCCCGACCCAATAACATTTCGGGCAGGGTTTTTTTCTGGACTCGGACTTCGCCACTGATTTTCGGGCTCGAGTAAGATTTCTCAAATCCCGAGTCCGGCTTGGTAAATTGCCACTCCTATCTAGAAGGAGAAAAAAGAAAAAGAAAATGTGGAATAAATAATTGAATCATCCAAAAAAAACATAGGGTGTGATTATTTCAATTATTTTGATATAAATTTTGAATAATTGGCCTTATATTATTCAATGGAGGATATTGAAAGTCAAAATAATATTTAATGATATTAATTCATCTATTATTAAAAGATTACATTAAATTAATTACTTAAAATTTATGTTAAAATTTTGAATAAAAAATTTTAAATTGAAATAGCCTAACCCATAAATTTGTGTTTTTAAATTCGTTAAATTATCGAGTACACTTGTATTTACTTTTACTTGAGAATAATATTAACTATACTTGTTGAATATTTCATGCACACCAATAAATTTTTTTTTTAATCTTTTTATACTTAAAATGATAAAAAAAAAAAAAATCAAAAGAGTAATCAGAAAATACAATTAGTACGATAATTTCTTTAATTGATTTACATGTTCACACTCACACATCATGAATCCAGCGAAGGGAGAGAAAAAAAATCAGACTTTGCGTCGCATGTTAAATCTCCTTTAACAGTTTCTCATCAAGTCGGAGCCGTTTATAAATAATTGCTTGCTGCTTATCCTGAAGCAAGATCACTGTCTTCGTTTCTTTAACTGATCTCTCTCTCTCTCTCTCTCTTTTTTTTTTCTCTTACACCTCTCTCATGCTTGCATAACTTTGGATTTGGATGATTTTGGTTTTCTTGCTCTCTTTTTAATATTTTGTTTGCTTCATTCATTCCTCCTTACACTTGCTGGTTTTTGGAGGTTAATTACTTATTAAGCAAATCTCACAATTAGTTTTTTTTTTTTTTTTTTTTAAAAAAAAAATCAACATTTCAATTCTGGCTCATCTTGTAAGCTCTTGCAGTAACATTATTAGTTCTGTATCTTGGCTCCTGGTTTGCTTTAAACATGAAGCCTTTCAGCTCTTCAGATTCCTTGGATGCATTGATCACTGTCTATCAATCTAAAGGTAATTTTAGCTTATGGGTTCTGAGATAAAAGGCAATTTCTTCTGCTCTAATTTCTTTTTTTTTTTCCTTGTTCATGTAGACAAGAAGAGTTCAAAGAGCAAGGAAGTTTATAGCAGAGATTTTCAGGCAATGATGGATGGCTTAGAAGAAGAAGACTGCAGAGAGGAAGCTAGCCAAGCTACAGAAAAGAAACGGCGATTAACTGTGCATCAAGTTAAGGCCTTAGAGAAGAATTTTGAGGTCGATAACAAGCTAGAGCCAGAGAGGAAAGTTAAATTAGCTGAAGAATTAGGCCTGCAACCGCGACAAATTGCTGTTTGGTTCCAGAATCGTAGGGCTCGTTTGAAGAGCAAGGATTTGGAGAGAGACTATGGTGTCCTCAAATCCAATTATGATGCTTTAAAGCTTGATTACAATAATCTTGAACAAGAAAATGAAGCACTAACTTCTAAGGTACTGTGTACTGTTAGTGTTAGTTAGCTTAAGTGCTTGCATTAGTTATTGAATTCATATTCATCAAATTTTTGTACTATTTTGCAGTTAAGGGAATTGAAGGCTAAGCTTTGCCAAGAAAATGAAGAGACCACTCAAGCTGTTGAAACAGAGGCCCCTGTTTCAGAACAGAGCAAAAACCATAATTTAAGTGATAATTCAAGTGATCATCTATTAATATCACCAGCTTCTTCATCTTCACATCCATCGATGAATTGGGTTCAGTTTTCTGATTCAAGAACCATATTGGGTAATGTCTATCAGCAGCCTCAGTTTGTGAAAATTGAAGAGCAAAGCCTGTCGTTTAATCCTGAAGATTCATGCAATTTCTTCTCAGTCGATCAAGCTCCTACTCTTCAATGGTACTTTACTGGGCAGGATAACTACTGATGATTCAAGTTCCTTAACGAGGAATAATTTAGTTTTTAAGTTTTGTAATTCAGTCTTTCAAGTTTGGTTCTGCACACTGGCAAAAACTGTCCTTCATTATCATGAGAAACCAGTGAACTTATTGTACAAACTATTATTACTTGCAGCGAATACCAATCAAGTTGGCAATTTATTCTCTCTTATTGCGGGTGTGGAAAAAATTTATATACCTATATGCTAAGTAAGAATTTGGATCCTTGAATTGTAACTATTTTATTTTTATAATCTGCCATCACACGAGCATAAATAACAATCAACTGTTAATTAGAAGTCAACACATGTCCTAAGTATGGGTTTGACCAAAATACCATTTAAAGAATCGGTTGAGAAAGTGAAGCAATCGTGGATAAGTTTGAGAAATAGCAAGGTTGGTTTCCGAAGGCCACCCTGAGTCTCAAGGCCCCAGAAGCCGAGCAAGCAAAAAGGGGACTACCGAGAACAAGATTGCCAGTACGACTAAGTAGAATGGAGGATTACAGGGGACAAGTTTGTAGGCGCATGTTAGAATGTCCTGCACACCATCCTCATTTATATCACACATACAAACAATGAATTAGGGACACCTATTCACAAAGGACAGAGGCACCTGACTCTTGTCAGGGTCATCCTATCTCATACCTCTACATGTTCAAGAAGACAACTGCCTTTTATTAGGAAGACCTTATCATAGTAGTTCATCACCTATCCAAATGAATCCATTGAAATTTATTGACCGCTAATTTTCATTCCAAGAGTAATTCGGGGAAAATCACCCCTCGAATAATCATCTCTCAATTGTAAGTTTGTTTGGTTTGGAACCAAAAACAAACTAAACAAAAGATGAGAAAAACAAAACACACAAAACAGAGGTGTAACGTGGTTCGGCGGGATGAACTCAACCTACGTCCACGGAGACAAAAAAATGAAACTTTTATTATCACATCGGGTCAGACCGACCTGCCTTATCCCTCTCTTACAATAAGCTTTTTAGAGTTCTTTTACAAGTAATGGAAATGGAAAATACTAATCCAGGGATCCCCCTTGAACTGAGTCTTCTTTTTCTTTAAATAGTGCCACTGGATTTACTGTAACTCCCACATGTGACGTCGGCCACGTTTCCCTGTCATTATTGCCAATTATTCAGACGTTACAGCTCATTACTCGTACGTTATTGCTCATCACTCGTCCGTTACACCCATCCAACGGTCTGGCGGCTCTAGGTTTCATGTAGGGCTTACGTCATCCATACATGTGCATAAGATTCAGCAGCCCCGACCTAGGTAACCGGGTCGGCATACCGAGGTAATCAGTGTCAGATCATCTTCTTCTCTTCTTTACCATGTCGGGTTGAAAGGGTCATGTGACTTCGTCGGGTCGGTCTGTCGGAACAAGTAACATTTTTTCATTGCATCTACTAACAGGTAGGATCCTCGGGCTGAGACTCACGGTGCTTGGTCTGACCTTATTTTTTTCCTCGACCGGGTCTGATATGCTGAGTCGATTCTGACTTCAGAGGCTGACACGAGGCTCTGAATGCCGAGGTTGCCCTGAGAGTCTGATGACGGACCTGACCTGAACATCTCTGGTCAATCTTCGCAAGTGCTCTAGTGCCCTCGGTCCTGACCACCTTGGACCTGACCACCTTGGTCCTGATCACCTCGAACATGACCACATCGAACCTGTACCTCGGGCTCGGGCCTATCTGTCTGACTTTTTATCTTCACAATGACCTTGGGCTTTTACCCATTAACTGCAATCCCCATTCTACCATTCCTAGGGATTCTGACTTATTGGGAGCTTAAAACCACCATCAACATCTGCCCCTAGTTCTCGATATCAACGAGTTAATGAGTGCCGGGAATTATAAAAAAGATGGTGGTGAATGGACTTGGAAGCTGATCTGATGTCCTCGGACTGATACTCAATCCCGATCCAGTCCAAAATCTCAAGTGTGCTCCATCTCTCGGCAGGTACCACAACTTCAAGCTTCAATGCTTCTTGTGAAAATCCACGTCGGGTTCATAACTTGGTCATCTCTTTCGTTTGGCCCTCTCTGATTGAAAAGGTTGATCCAAGCCAACTCGAGTCAGCTCACACATTGGCTTCTCTGCTTGAAGAAGCTCATCTCATGCCACCTCGGGTTGATGCATGCTCTCGACATACTATAATCTTGGTAGGAAATTATCTGTAAAAACCTGCAAAATAAAACATGGGTCACGAGGAAAGCTCACCTCGGGCTATCACTCATAAAAGAGCCTCGGCGGGACGTAACCCAGTCCCGAGCTAATTATAATATATCGGCCACATTGACTTCTCTGTTTGAAGAAGCTCATCTCGTGCCACCTCGGGCTGATGCATACTCTCGACATGCTGCAAACTCGGAAGGAAATGATCTGCAAAGACCTGCAAAATAAAACATAGGTCACGAGGGAATGATCACATCGGGCTATCACACATAAAAAGGGTCTCAGCGGGACATAACCCAGCCCCGAGTTGATTATAATATATAGGCCATATTGGCTTCTCTCCTTGTGCCATCAATACTCGGCCATGAGAGAGAAACTCCACCTCATGCCAATGAAGATAATAAGGCCTCGGTGGGACGTAACCCGACCCCGAGCCACAATAAGTACTTGGCCACAAGGGAATGCTCCCTCATTGTGCCACCAACATAGCCTCAGCGAAACGAATGCAGCCCCGAGCCATCAAATCATGTCATGGCCTCGGCGGAACGAATACAGACCCGAGCCATCAAATCACCACGACTTTGGCGGTATAAAAACAGACTTGAGCCATCAAACTACCACGACCTCGGTGGTACGAAAGCAAACCCGAGTCAACAAACCACTATGGCCTCGGCTGTACGAAAGCAGACCCGAGCCATCAAACCACTACGGCCTTGGCGGTACGAAAGCAATCCCGAGCCAACAAACCATTATGGCCTCGACTGTTCGAAAGCATACTCGAGCCATCAAACCACTATGGCCTCGGCGGTACGAAATCAGACCCGAGCTATCAAACTACCACGGCCTCGGCGGTACGAAAGCAGACTCGACCCATCAAATCATTACGGTCTCAGCTGTATAAAAGCATACTCGAGCCAACAAATCGCTATGGCCTCGGCGGTACGAAAACAGACCCTAGCCATCAAACCACTGCGATCTCGGTGGTACGAAAGCATACCCGAGCCATCAAACCACTACGACCTCGGTAGTATGAAAGCAGATCCGAGCCATCAAACCGCTATAGCCTCGGTGGTACAAAAGCACACTCGAGCGAACAAATCACTATGGCCTCAGCGGTACGAAAACATACCATAGCCATCAAACCACTGCGATCTCGGTGGTACGAAAGTGTGTAGACACTGCATTTTTACATATAAGTCCCTATGATGAGTCTCATTTAGAGGCACTACCTCTTATGTCACGGAAGTCGCGGGAAAAAAAGTCGAAAAGGGGAAAATTCAGAATAAGAATGATCAGATTCATTTCAACAGTTCACTGTTTTCTGTCGTGCTGCGTTCGTGACCACGTTCGAACGTCAAGCAGATTGCAGCTTTGTGTTTTTGTATGTTCTTGTGTAGCGTTCGAATCGGCGTTCGAACGGCGTCGGTATTTCTGGTTTTGCTGCTAGCATCAACCCAAGCCCAATTAGCCCACCAAAGCCCATAAAACACATCCAAATAAAATAAATGCATATTTAACACCATGGTGAAATTAAAGCAATCTTAAAAATCACATACAAATATAAATAATCACCTACTAAAATAACAAATCCACTTACCTAAACAAAATATAAATCACATCCCAATTTAGCCAAATCTTGTCTCCAATCAATCTTTTATTTTCCTTGTATAACACTAAAAAATATCTCACCTTTATTACATGATCTCTCATTCCTTCTCCAACAAGATTTAACCCTAGCCTTTGCCTATAAAAAGAAGCCTCCACCACACATCCAATGGGCGAGCACATTCATACAAACCACAGAAAAATTCTGCAAAGAAAAAGACTCATAGCATTCACACATAACAAAAGCTATAAGTAATAAAGAATTCTCTCCTCCTCCCTCACTCTCAATAATCGAAAATCACAAACCAAAGAACCCCCATTGCCTTGACCAAAACACATCCCGAACAACCCACTTTACCTCACCAAAACAGCCCATTTATCTCACCAAAACAGTCCCAAAACACCAAAACAGTGACCGAAATACAGTAGCAAAACAGCAGCAAAACAACAGCGAAACGGAGAGAAAACAGCAGCCAAAACAGCGAAGCAGCAAAGGGAAACGTTGAACCAGTGAACCGGAAGAGTTGTGGAGCATCCCCCCTTCCGACGACCGCGTACGGTACTTCCGAGAGTCGACATAAAAGGTTATACCTGAGGGCACTTTTTGTATTCATTTTTACTCATCTTTTAATTGTTTTAGTTATTTATTTCGTATGAGAGTCGTTTATGGATGCATGTTGTGGTTTTGAATAAAAATGGAAAATGTGTCGCCTCTTGTGGTATATAGGATGGAAACCCAGACATAAATTTCGTAGCCGAATCCAAATAGACGGGTAGTGCGGTCTGTACTTGGGATAAACTCCACGTACCACTTGAGCAAACGGCGCATATTTTGTTTTATGTTGTTTTGATTCGTTTATTACCTGCTATTTAAATTCTGCATGTTATTTGTTTGAGTAATGATGAGGTAAAGCGCATGGGCTTAGTAAGTAAGATTAAAGGTCCTCTATTTCGAGGGGTTAAAATCTTTTACCACGATGCTTTGCCGCGCTGGATGATGTATATTGGTTGAATGTGAGATGTGTTCAATCAGGTATACGAAGTCCGATAATGTTGTTTTTTATCTCTTATATGCATTGTGTTATTAGTGCATGGGCTTAGTAAGTGCGATTAAAGGTCCTCTATTTCGAGGGGTTAAAATCATTTACCACGATGTTTTGCCACGCCGGATGATGTATATTCGGTTGAATGTGAGATGTGTTCAATCGAGTATACGAAGTCCGATATTGTTGTCTTTGTTTTTATATGCATTGTGTTATTAGCGCATGGGCTTAGTAAGTGCGATTAAAGGTCCTCTATTTCGAGGGGTTAAAATCCTTTACCACGATGCTTTACCGCGCCAGACGAGGTACACATGATTGGATGAGAATGAGTTCAATCGGACACGTGAGGTCCTACATTGTGGATTTGTTTGTATATGTATGTGTTGCATGCATCAGGTCTGGTTCCGTTCGAATGCGTTCTCGAACGCTATATGAACGAAAACTTTTGTTTACCGTTCGAACGTGTTTTCGGACGCTACTCGAACGCGCACACATTTTCGTAGTTTTATCATGCATCAGGTCTGGTTCCGTTCGAATGCGTTCTCGAACACTATACAAACGCGAACCTTCTGTTTACCGTTCGAACGCGTTTTCGGACGCTACTCGAATGCGCACGCATTTTCTTAGTTTTATCATGCATCAGGTCTGGTTCCGTTCGAACGCGTTCTCGAACGCTATACGAACGCGAACCTTCTGTTTACTGTTCGAACGCGTTTACGAACGCTACACGAATGCACACACTGAACTGAGTCCTTTTCATCATATTCTATGCGTAATTTCCCCTATCACTTATCCCTTTGTATTACGAATATTATTGTCTCTTTTCATTACGCATGATTGTGCAATTGCCATTTATTTGTATTCCCCACATGTATGAGTACAATGTGCTTATAAGTTGAATGCTTGCCATGTGTTAATTTACCTTATGCATGCAAATTCGGACATAGATTACATGCAAATAAGTTGTATGCAAACATGAAAAATGTGTTATATGAACTTAGATATGAGCTCTGTACTTATGCATGCGAACTTAGGAGTAAATTATCCTTGGAAATAATATGTGCTTAGGCTTGGTTGAATTATCGCACAAATCATTTTATTACAAATGGCATAAGTAAGGGACCATTCTGAACCCAACGGTTTGAGGTCTTCCCTTGCGAGGGGTTGAGTGCGGCCTTACATCTTTGTCCGGTTCACACGGGTGGCGACTCCATTATTCTCCGGTTTAGTCCCCCGCGAGCTACTCCGTACTCCCAACTAGGCCGCGAGCCTAGAACAGCATGTGTCGCCCAGTTTCGTGTCCCGCAGAAAGCATACCCGAGCCATCAAACCACTACGACCTTGGCGGTATGAAAGCAGATCTGAGCCATCAAACCAATATGGCCTCGGTGGTACAAAAGCAGACCCGAGCGAACAAATCATTATGGTCTCGGAGGTACGAAAGCAGACCCGAGCCATTAAAGTACAATGCAAGACTTAACCGCGAGGAAAGATTTTCAACCTCCGAAAATCACCATGGAGACCGAAAATGGCATCCCACTTTAGGTCATCCCCCAAAAACAAAATCAAGATAAAAAACAAGACAAATAAAACGAGGGTGACTTAGTACATACCCCGCACTGACCCAAAAAGAAACAACAAGGAAGCGTGAGACAGCGTCCTGCCCAATGCTACCCAAAATAATAATTTTGAACCTTATAGTCCAATGTCCCAGTGAACCGAGCTATGGATCAGGGGGTGGCAAATGCAATGGGACTCTCCCCATGCTAGGCAAGCCACGAGTCTGCAAACGCCACAGAGACCCTCAGGCTTTCCCGTGTTATGATCCTACAGATCCAAAATGGGATGGCCAGTGTCACGGGGGCATTCTCTCTCCTCGTGCTCAGCATATTCGAGGCTACAAAATCCACGGAGGCTCTCAGGCCTTCCCCGTGATATGTACCTCACGAGGCTACAAACGCCACAAAGGCCCATGGGCTTTCCCCGTGCTATGCACCTTCCGATGATACCGTAGTATCTCAACTGTCTTCAATAAGTGCATGTGATAATTACCAAGGGGCACCAAGTGCCGCCCCAACTCTTTCGCCGAGCATGCTCTGGATACCCGAGGCGCCAAATATCACACATGTCTTTACGCTTAAGCTCCTAAAAGATGCAAGTCATTGGGTAGCGGCGCTCCGCCCCATTGGTTTGATAATGACACCTGAGATTGGTGTACCACGGGGGGTTCGCGCTTTTCCCACATGTCCTCCATCCCTTCATGCATTCTTAACTCCTCAAAGGTGTAAGTCATGGGGTATTGACGTTCCAGTCCTGGGGTTTGATAATGACACCGGGGATTGGTGTGCCATAGGTTTCGCGCCTTTCCCACATGCCCTACGCCCCTTCATGTGTCCCGATCGTGAGTATCTCCCAATAATATTAAATATGCCTTTCCCACTTAAATAATAAACAAGCATGGATAAACAAGTTTTTATCTAAAAAAAGGAAAGTCTTATTCATATTCAGGGGATCTATTGCCCATCTTACAACTCTTTGTGGGTCATTTTAAGAGAGGCTCTATTGAAAATATCTCATCAACATCTTAGCATTCTCGGGCTTCTTGATACGGGTACCGTCTAACTGCTCCAAGCGATAGGTACCCGACCTAGTGACATTGCTACTGACGTTGCCTCATCCTCATGACCTCATGATCAACATACTCGTTGAGGTAGCCGTTCCTCACCAGGTCCTTCATCTGCTCCTACAGGTCCTTGCAATTATCTATGTTATGTCTCCTTATTTGATAGTGGGTGCAATAAGCCTTTTGATCCATCTTGTCCACCTTAAATTTCCCCACGTCAGGTTTAGTCAGTATACACTTGTCCCGTATTTCCCAAGCTATTTGTGCCAAAGGCCTACTGAGGGCAGTATACGTCGCATCCCCTGTAATCTTTAAATCCTGCTGGGTTGCACCTGGTCTTTTCATGTTCTTAGTCATTTGTTCCTTTTCTGCCGCGGCCAAGCACTTATTACTGGTGATATCCTCCCTCTGTCGACTAGGCCATGCTTGCGTCTGCTCTCCCGACGCTATTTCTTCCAATTTTTCAATTATCTTCATCATGTCATCCAGGAAGGCTCGAGTTCCCTCCCTTTCTGTTTGCAAGTTCTCATCCATTCTCTCCATGCACCTCGCCACTGTGGCCTCTGAATTTACATGGTTTCCATCTCCAGCCTTCGTCTTAACGTGTTTGTTGCTTATTGTACTGTTCCCCACAGACGGCGCCAACTGTTGATAGTTGATTTTCATTCCATGGGTAATTCGGGAAAATAAAAATCTTCCCTCAACTGTGAATTTGTTTGGTTTGGGGACCAAATGCAACTTAACAAAAGACGAGAAAACACACAGGCAAAACGGAGGGTGTAACGTGGTTCGGCGGGATGAACCCGACCTACGTCCACAGAGACAAAGAAATGAAACTTTTATTATCACCTCGGGTCAGACCGACCTGCTTTATCCCTCTCTTACAATAAGCTTTTTAGAGTTCTTTTACAAGTAATGGAAATGGAAAATACTAATCGAGGGATCCCCCTTGAACTGAGTCTTCCTTCTCTTTAAATAGAGCCACTGGATTTACTGTAACTCCCACATGTGATGTCGGCCACGTTTCCCTGTCATTATTGCCCATTACCCGGACGTTACTGCTCAATACTCGTACGTTATTGCTTATTACTCGTATGTTACACCCATCCAATGGTCCGGCGGCTCTAGATTTCATGTAAGGCTTACATCATTCATACATGTGCATAAGATTCAGCAGCCCCGACCTAGGTAACTGGGTCGGTATACCGAGGTGATTAGTGTCAGATTATATTTTTCTCTTCTTTACTAGGTCAGGTTGAAAGGGTCATGTGACTTCGTCAGGTCGGTCTGTCGGAATGAGTAATATCTTTTCATTACATCTACTAACAAGTAGGGTCATCGGGCTGAGACTCACGATGTTTGGTCTGACCTCCTCTTTTTTCCTCGATCGGGTCTGATATGCTGAGTTGATTCTGACTTAAGAGGCTGACACGAGGCTCTGAATGCCGATGCTTCCTCGAGAGTCTGATGTTAGACCTGACTTGAAAATCTTGGGTCAATCTCCGTAAGTGCTCTAGTGCCCTCGGTCCCGACCACCTTGGACCTGACCACCTCAAACCTACCCACATCGAACTTGTACCTCGGGCTCGAGCTCCTCTGCCTGACCTCTTATCTTCACAATAACCTTGGGCTTTTACCCATTAACTGCAATCCTCATTCTACCATTTCTAGGGATTTTGACTTCTTGGAAGCTGAAAACCACCATCAACAATATTCACTCATATTCATCTTTCAATCTAGACAAAGAAAATATTATCGAGTTCCACTAATGAAATCCATATTTTATTTCTAGCTAAATGACTAATATCCAATAAATAAATGCCACGTAAAAAAAATGATCAACATGTCTTTATAAGTCCATATTATATATTTTTGGCTTAAACCTTAGGTTAGGGATCTTTATCGATTCTTCTCTATTTTCCTTTATTTTGATCTCCCAAAACTCTTGATCTCATTTACCTCTAGAATTCTTAGAAGCATGTATTATGAAATCCTCCATTTCCACTATTATTCTGATTTAAAAGAGTCGTCTATTCACTTCATACTCGAATCCCCATCTATAAAGAAGGGAAAATCAATGTTTTAACATTTTATCTCTAAGTTGTCACTTCCTCCATGGAAAACCTAACCTGACCTTCTATTGGTCTACCCTCTTTTTAGCAATGTTTTCATAACTGGATTGATGATCGAACCAGTGATGTAAAAGGTTTAATGGGTCACTGGTTCGACCGGTTGAACCATGTCCAAAAAATGACAAAACCGACTTACGTAATAAATAATTTTATTTAATTAAAAATTAAAAAATATAAAATATAAAAAAAATAGAATCGGTCCAGTCCGATTTTTATAGGTTTTGATCAATATTTTATCAAACCAATTTTTACATTTGGCCGGACCGAACTCACGACTGGTTTCTGATTCGAATGGTCGAACCAGCCAATCCGATTATGAAAACATGGCTTTTTAGATAGACGAACCTCATGAAAAAATGTGGAAACACCTAAGAAATTATTTTTATGTTGTTTACACTGATTTTGTAAAGAAAACTTATGTAACAACTTATTTCAAATATTGAATGGTTTGTTGAGTTATTCCCGTAAGCCAAAAATCAAACCACGTAAATCTCTTGTGTTAGATTTATGTCTTATTTTATCTATTTGTAATATGGGAACTTGATTGTATTCGGCTTTATGGTGGCCCCATGGATCCCTCGAGGTAAAATGCCCTCAAAACCTTCAATCACCATGGCACCCGATCAATCAAAGACCTTATATCATTGTTCCCCGCACAAATAAATCTTTAATGTCTTTAGTCTTATCTGTTGGGGTGGATGTAGAAACTTTAGGGTCAGATCGGTGTCTGTGGATATAGAGCATGAGTGTATTTGTTAAATAATAAAATGGAATATTATATTCTATTACGATTCCATAGGAAAAAAGTGGGGATGAATCAAAGTCCGGAAACTCAAAAACAGACCAAAACAAGATTCGTCATGCGCGTGCACTGTAGCGTACAGTGCGTCCTTTTTTTTAAACATTTTTTGGTTTCAAATTATTTGTTAAGCATTAGCTCTCCAATTAACTTCCAATCCTCCCTAAACACTTTCAAACACCCAAAATCTAATTTTTAACATCAAAACTAACATCAACACATGTTATAAAATAAACATAAATGTATTCTAAATACATATATGCATTACTTTGAATCAAAATACAAACCAAATTAGAATCCCACAAAGAAGTGACTCATGAACAATTCCAGAATAGTTTAATGTGGTCAAATGATTATAGAATTGTAGTCATAACTCCAAGCTTTGATTTAGAGTTCCAAACTCTAATTTTATGTCTTATGTCTAACATGAACATATTTGACCCAATCACAAGCATATTGTGTTTATGCTTCCAAAGCATCCATACATAATTTATTAACCCAATTTCAACTTTACACTATGTAATTATGTATCTAATACATAATATATCACTATATGCTTCACTAATGATAACAACTCACTAATAAAAAATATAACTTTAAAGAATATCAAATTTACCTAGCAAATTTGATTCTAATATCCAATCTTCTTCTCCTTATTGACAACATAGAGAACATCCAATGCCTTTTATAGTCAAGCTTGTGCAATTTTTTAATCAATAAAAGTTCTAATCAACTTTTAAATAGGCTTAATCCAATTTGTCCAAATATATATATTAGGTGTAACTTTAACCCCTTATGGTACACATACAGGCTGATGGATCATATCTTGATACACACTTGATTAATGAGTGCATCGGTCGATACCCAATGAACATCTAGTGGTCAGACCATGAAAGGCCTCTGACATACATGGCATCAAAGTATGGAGGATCATATATAAAATAAATGTTATCATATAGTTAAAGGATCACATATGCTATTCGACTCAAAAAGATTCATATTGATGGTGGTGTGTACTTTCTAACTCTCTCTTCCTCAGTCTGAGGTGACATTTTCTTCAAAGATTTATGCCATATTGAAATGGTATATTTACTACCTTGCAGTTGGTAAAACTGTACATTTCTAATATTTTATCTATGTACGTGGATTGCGAGAACCCTATAAACTTCCTTACTCTATCCCGATAGAGCCTTGCACCTAGTATATAGGAAGTATCACCAACGTCTTTCATGGAGAAGTTTTGCAAAGGCAGCGTTTCACATTTTGCATCAATCATATATCATTCTCAATGATAAAGATATCGTCTACATACAATACAAGAAATACCATCATGATTTCACTAACTTTCTTATAAACATATTATTCTTCCTCGTTCTTGATGAATCCATATAATCTAATTAACTCATCAAAACAACGATTCCAGCTTCGGGATTCATGTTTAAGTCCATAAATAGACTTCTTGAGCTTACAAACATAGTTTGAAGTCTCACTGGATACGAAACACTTTGGTTGTTCCATATAGATATCCTCCTCGAGGAATCCATTTAGGAAAGATATTTTCACATCCATATGTCATATCTCATAATCGTGATATGCAGCAATGGCTACGAGTATCCTAATGGATTTTAGCATATCGACTGGCGAAAAAGTTTCCTCATAGTCAATCGCAAGACGTTAAGTATAACATTTCGCTATCAGTTGGGCCTTAAAGGTTTCCATATTTCCATCGGGCCATCACTTCCTTTTATAAACCCATTTACAACCAATAGGTTTAACTCATTCAGGAAGTTCAACCATGTCCTAGAATTGATTGTCATGCATAGAATCCATTTCGGATTTCATGGCTTCCTTCCAATTTTCCGAATCGATATCCAATATCGCTTGTTACATAATCGGATTCGTTTTCTCCAAGAGGAGAACATCGAGGCTCGCATAAGATGTTAAAAGTAGTCACTATGAAGGCCTTGATATTTTATTCGACCTACGTAGAACCCGTATTATAGATCATTCACCTAGTTGGATCTCTGATTCCATCTCAGGTTCTTCAATGTTGGGATCAAACTCATCAAGTTAAATCTTTCTACAATTCTCATTTTCTCTCAAAAAATCATTTTCAAGAAAAATGGCAAAACGAGCAACAATTATATTTCGTTGCTCAAAATCATAGAATTTTCAGGATTATCCAACGAACTTGTAATTATACCTCATAGGTGCTAGTTTATCCTGCTATCTGACTGTAATGTATGCGGGACAACCCCAAATCTTTAAATATCTAAGACTTAGATTTCTACCTTATCATATTTTGATATAGGGTCGTAGAAATATATTTCGATGGAACTCAGTTAAGTATGTAGACAGTAGTAAGTAAAGCATAACCCTAAAGGTAATATGAAATATCTGTATAACTCATCATAAATCGTACCATATCCAATAAAATACGATTTCTCCACTCAGACACACCATTATGTTGAGCAGTTCCTGGTGGGCTATATTGGGCGAGAATCTTATTCCCTCTTAAATAACATCTGAATTTTTCGCTCATAAATTCATTACCTCGATTTGATCGAAGACACTTGATGAATTTATCGGTTTTTTTCAACTTCATTTAGGAATATTTTGAAATTTTCAAATGTTTCTGATTTATGTCTCATCAAATAGACATATCCATATCTTGACTTATCATTCATGAAAGTCGTGAAGTATATTGAACCATCATGAGCGACATGATTTAACGGACCACACACATCACTATGTATTAGCTCCAATAAATCTTCAGCACAGTGTCTGTTGTGATATTTTATATCGTACCGCAAGTGTACAGTATCAAGTTTTAATAAAGATAAGTGAGGGAGTGTCGAACCGACAAGGATTGTATTCAACTCACACTAAGTACTATAATTGATAATCCTAACTTTATTCAGAAAGACTATAAATTGAAATTAAACTAATATCAAAACTAAAAACTAAAGAAACGAGATAATAAAATGTTTGATAAAGATAATCCAATGAATAGAGAGATTCTAGAGTCTGATTTCACCTAGTTATCCCCTATGTATTTGTCATGCCATTCAATCCTTATTCAGTTGCGTTGTTTATAAGTCAAGAATCCTAAAGTATTCCACTCCATCTCCTGAGTAATAGTGAAAATATTATTAATTACAAACTTTGATATCCCTATAAAAATCTAGTAATTAACAATTCATTACGCTCTGTGATTCTATGTTAACGACTTCAATGGAATTATAGATTCTCCCGAACTCTATAAAACTCCTAGGGTATATTATCTAGATCTTATTAAAAATCTCTCTCTCCCGAGCGATAGATTCTAAACATTCATCATCTTAATTTATGGCCAACAAACAAGAAGCATTAAACGTAAGAGAATATAAATAAACTGGATTATAACTTCATAATAATCATATTGGCAATCAATACATAGGTTCAAGCATTGGCTACATCATCCTCTAGAATTATTGAGTTAGTTCATGACTAAAGATAATAACAATGAAAGTAATGTCATGAACATATTAGAAATAATTAGAGTTTGAAGAAAGAAACTAGATGATAAAACCCGAATCGAATCCCTTCGTATTCGAATGTCACTGCATTCATCTCCTCTTGTCGCTCTTCAAGTTTCCTCCTTATATCTCTCTAAAAATATGTATTTTGAGTCTTGAGTTGTGTATTATCCTCCCTCTTTAGGGTTTTGGACGAGCATATGTATTTATAGGGAAGTCCCGGAGTCCTTGTGCATGTAAAACACAACTGAATTAAGTTTTTGGGCTCCTGTCGTAGGCCGCGGCACCGAAAAGTGGCGTCATGGCTGTAACATCCCCGATCTGGGAGATGTTACCGGCAGGGGATAGATGTGCTAACCCCATCAGCCTCTAACTATCTGACTGTACTCTGAACCATATAAATGTCATGCATACAAACCTTAACTTAAACAATGTAAAATATTTTTATTAATGCATACTTAGAATACTTTTCTTACAATACTTTAAGGACTACTTGTAATGACTATTACTTCACTAATGCATGTATGCAACTCTAACTGGGCTATATTGCTCTGACTTAAACTGGTGGACTCTAACCCTGGTGACTGCATCAGTATCCATCCTCCCGAGCTTGTCCTCCTGAAATCCCTGCAAAACAAACTAAGACTGGTGGGGGGTTAGATTGCTATGTAATCTAAGTGAGTGGACTAAAACTGAAAACTGAAATACAAGTTCTTTAATTTTAAAATCATACTTTTAGAAATATATATTTTTTTTAATAGAAACTTTATTTCTTTTGAAATCTGTTTTTGAAAATCTGGTTTCTGAAAACTACTTACTAAAAATCTGGGTCTTCAAACTCTAAAAACTTTATACTGAAAATCTGAAATCTGAAAACTCTCCGTTAAAAACTATTTTCTGAAAACGGGGTTTTAAAAATCTGAAAAGTTGTGTACTGTAAGCCTGAAAAGCTGAAATCTGCTCTACGTCCAGGACCATAACTCAACTGGGTGTAATCGATGCCCAGGACCATAACTCAACTGGGCATCTCAAATCAGGATTTCGGGACCCTGTAGCCCCTAGTCCTGCTCGAGGATCTGAGAGCGTCCCCTCAGTCCTCCACATGTGCACATGCGTCTGAATCCGTCAATTCCTCTGTACTAGTTACATACTGGGGTGAGGTTTTACCTCATGCCCCGAAAACATATAAAAAAAAAACAAATTTTAAGACTTTTCTATGTAAAGCATTACTAAACATGTCATAAAACATAAATATCATATAATAGTAACGATGAAGAAATCTAACGCCCTAAGGCATAAAAATAAGTCTGTTATCAAAATACGACTTAACAAAAGCAAGTAAGAAGAAAGTGTCCACTCACTGAGCTTGGAAACTGGAAGGATCGGTATTGCTTCGTCGGAGAGTATCGCATATCCTGCAATGATCTAAGAGTGATAATTTGGTTAGGTTTACAAGCTATGAGATGGATTATAGAATTAGGACAAACTTACTCGTTCCGAGTACGTAAGAACGTAATTCATTCAATTTAGGTAGAATTAGTAACGAAAGACAGTTAAGGAACTAATTTAGGGTCCTAAGGGTGATCTTAACTTTGCTGGGGTGGAATTGGAACCATCTAAAATCAGCTCGGCTTCTTGAAAATTCTGCTCAGAATTTCTGCCCCGCGTCGCGACGCTAGGCCATCTTCGGCGTCGCGACGCTGGGTCGATTTTCCAGATTCTTGGACTGCTACACCATTGCGATTTTCTGCCAATTTCCATCCTAATTCTCCATTTCATTTCCAACACTCACTTAATCAATTGACACCAATTCCACACATCTAAATCTACCATATTATCGTTACTAATCATCCATTTATTCATCAAATTACCATCACCAATTAACATCCTAAACTTTCCCAACTCAAAGCATTCAACTTTACAAACCATATCAATGTCTTAAACTCTTGAACTACAACCCAACACATCATCTATCACTACTTCTCATCAACTATACCACTCATTCTACAACAAATCAATTTTTAACCCACTATACAAATTTACCCAATTACTTCAAAGCTTATCAATTTTGAAATTCTCTAACCTTCATTGTTTTATTTGTCAACAAGGCATACTAATCATCATCTAGGTCAAGTCATTATCTTAATATGAGTATTAATTCATTAAAACATTAAAACTTCAAAAATGGGTCATGGATTCTCACCTCTTTCCCTCATGATTTTCTTCACTTTTCTTTAAGCTTCAAGTTCCTTTCTTCTTTTCTTCTTCTCTTCTTCTTCCTTTCTTTCCTTTCTTCTTTCTTCCTTCTCTTCTTCTTCCTCTTCTTCCTCTACTTTTCCCTCTCTTTCTCTCACGGTTTCCCCCTTTTTCCCTTTCCCTCCAATTCGTTTTATATAAGAGGGTCTATTTGATACAAGAAAAATGTAGAGGGTTCTAGAAAAATGGAGAAGTTTGATCATTTTGTCACTTAGGTCCGTAGTTACTATTCATCCAGATTTTAATTTGCGTATTTGACCCATTTCTGGTCCGATTTTGGAAAAATATATAACACGGAAGTTGTAGGTCTTGGTCTAAGATTTCCGACGATATAAAATTCATAAAATTCCGAGTTTGTATGAAAAAGTTATGCCCAAAATACTATATATAGTATAAAAGGGCATACGATTCAGTTTCGTCTCGGGACTTCGAAAAATTTACTGATTGATCCTATAGTCCTCTCCTAATTATATTTGATTCCCAACACGATTTATTTTATACTCTTTTGTCTCATACGCAGTAATATAGTCATAGGCATTAGTAGTAACTTTTGGTCGTTACAATGGCGCCTAAATCTCGATAATTTTGTATGGCACTTTATTGAATGGGTGTCGCGATGCCATAAGCTGGGCGTCGTGATGCCAGGAAAAAATTCTGGCTTGCCGATTTTGCGTTTTCCGCTCTTCCCGCGTGCTTTCGATGTGTCCATAGGGTCCCAAAATAAGTCAAATTGCCCTAAGATCCATGTTCCAATGCTTCCTACAAATAAAACATAAAATAAACTATAAAATACATTAAATGATACGAAACCTAATAAAATAGTAAGTTAATAATGCATGAATAAGTGAGTATAAACCACACTTATCAGTGTCGAACACCAAGAAGTGGGGCCTTTTTCATTTTCCATTGGATATATGACTCACAAATCGGATAAGGATCTAAGGTAAGATCTTCAATAAAATCATCCTTAACTAATTTTGATAGGTCTTTAACACTTATGTGGCCCAATCTCATATGTCATAATTCAGATCTTTTACATATATTTTCCTCTAAAGATATCTCAATATGTTTCCTAAACATAATGACAGTTAGATAAAGAATATTCATATATCAAGTAATTATCTTTATCATATAAACATAAAGAATCATCTTTAATGTTTATTTTATATCTCTCTTTATCTAATATTGGTAGCGATATTATCTGTCTAATAAGAGATGATACATAATAACAGTCATGTAAAATTAATTTACATCCATTATGGAGATCTAGAACAACCGTTTATGTGGATTTGACATCCAATGTCTCATCATTCCCAACTCTAAATTGATCTCCCTTTTGTTCATATTTCTTTTAACCCTCATAACCTGCATGGAGTTGCAAATATGAGTTGGAATGTCGGTATCTAATAACCATTCATTATTTATATCTAAGGCTAATTAGATGTCAATAATAGGAAAAATACAAAGCATGCATGAGGGACATGCATTTCCTTTTAGCTCTTGACAATCTTTCTTCCAGTGTCTATACTTCTTACAGTGTAGACATGTATCACTAGCTACATATGGTTTTACAGTTTTGTACTTTCTGGAGTCTCTATTTGATATCTTATTCTTTATCATTTTGATCTTCTTTGATTTCCTAGAATTGTTTGAAGAGCTTGCTCCACCATGGAGGTACAAAGTAGGATTGTCTTTCTTCAAATCATGCTTAATCGTGCGTAACATCTCATGAAGTTCTTCATAACTAGCTTGCGTCGAATGCATATGAAAGTTTAACACAGAGCAGCCTAAGTACCAGACAAAGAAGATAAAATCAAATTTCGACCTAGCCATTCATCGACCTTAATGCTCTGTCGTTCCAAATATTAGATTTGGTCGATCATGTTCAAAACATGAATGTTGACCGCTCTTCCATCCTTGAGCGTATCATGGAATAATTCCTTAGATCTCTAATATATTTCAATTTCTTAATTTTTTTCGAACAACTCCTTGGGCGATCTCATAATGCTCCAAGCATCAGGTACTTCTATGTATTATTTGAGCAAATCTGGAATCATTGATCTTAAAATGTAGGATTTCACCCTCAGGTTATAATCCTTATATTTTTCAAATGTCTCCCGCTCTTCGAAAGTGGAATCAGGATCGATTTCGATAGAAAATGGATTAAGCGTCACATATCTCAATCGCTCTGACTCCAAGATAATACGAATGTTTATTTTCCACTCAAAATAGTTATCGACTCCTTTCAATTTATTAGAATCCAAAAGGTTGCGATAACATTTTTGTGACAACCATCTATAAGGCAACAATTAAATACTAGCGGGATATTTTTATTTCAATATAAAAATACTAATACGATTATGGATTTTAAATCTATTAGTGTCCTCATGTTAGGGTTGGTGCTCGGAGTGCCAATCCGGATTGTATTTATGTCCGATTCATGAATACGAACAATTCTTTTTTCCATAATATTACTTATTTATGGTAGTACTTCTTGCTTTTATATACATATTCGATCTAATTACGATTAGATTGAAACTAAATGTGATTTAGTGATATCTATATATTAGACAAAGACCCGATAATATATTTTGTAGTGCGCAGTTACAAAATAGTTTGTAATTGACATTGGGAAGTGTCACTACTAGAAGTATATTATCAAATAAAGTTCCTGGTCAAGAAGTAAAATCCGCTAAGACCAGTACATGTCGTATATCGAGACTTGGTCTGATGGTTTATCCCAATGAACCATGAGTCTTGGGAGACTCGTATAGACGTGTAGGTGTTTATTTGATAAATACTGAACGACTCACCGATGATTTCCTAATAGATAGTACACCAACGTCAATAGGAATCTTCTCGAGTCTAGTAGCATAGTGGTCCTTTGACTTGAGATACCACTGTAGATATATGAGATATCCTCCACACTTTGATGGCAGTCACGTCACTGATCTATTTAGATCAGACCTCTGCCTGTTCATTGGGTGTGGACCGATGCTCATGATATCCTGTGAGTATCAGATAGAATTCGTCCATCATGTGTGCAGGGCATAGGTATCATGTACATATTTGCGATCTAGTAAATCCATGGATGTGGTATACTTCGAAAGCGAGTTCCGAGTGTTATTTAGAGATCGTAAATTTGAAAGTCGACTATATTATACCTTAGGAATTTGACGTTTTTATCTATATCCCCGGTATAATATTGATAGCTTATGACTGAGCGATTATATGTATGCAATGACCTCGACTTGCATAATTTAGCGAGTTTATCCGTGGTCGTCATAATTCATGAGTGGGTGAATTATAGACATGAAATTGGATTCCATGACGGATAAACCTAAACTTAAAGAGTCTCACAATATGAAGTGTACTCGTTGAGTACTTGGACAACACGTTATGACTAATACAGTTTATTCATAATACTTCACTGGATTAAATGAGTTAATTCGAATCGTTTAAACGGTTAAATGAAAATACATGCATTAGGGAATTTTAGTCAATTAATAATTAATATGTATTTGTATTTGATACAAAATTTGATTAGATACATATTAATTATTTGTCAAATGAGATTTTGACACACGTTATTGATATATGTATTTTGTTATTTAGTGTAAATAAAATATATATATATATATATTAATAATTATATTAATTAATTATTTAGATATTTAAATTTTAAATATCTAGATAATTAAATTATATCAATATTACATAATTGTTATGCAATATGTTTGATTATTATTGGTTACATGTGGCATGATTCTTTTAAGCTTGAAGTATACAAATTGGATTTGTTAATTTAAAGCTTATTATTATTTAATTAGATTAAATTGACCAAATGACCAAAATACCCCCCAAAGTCGGTTTATGCCTATTTTTTAAGTTAAAAAATTTTATTTTCTCTTTCAAGAAGAGTGCCATGGCTGAACCTCTCATGAAGAAAAGCTCCCAAAATTTGTTTGATGAAACAAGGAAGAAAGTGAAGAAATCAAGAAGAAAGTTTAAAGAAATTAGGAGATTTTGAGATAATCTTCATTAATCTTAAACTTAGAAAGCTTGTTTCTTATTCTCGAGCATCTAGAATAGTTCTAGGATTTCTTCATTTCTTAGTTTTTTGGGCTTTTTGATTTAGAGGATGGATTTGGAGGCTAGATGCATGTGTGAAGCTAGATTGAATAATATTATTGTAATATTAGTTCAATTTTATCATTTGATGACTTGTTGCCATTCTAGAGTATTATGACAACTCTTGTAACTCCTAGAATTATTCTCGAGTTCTTCATTTGTGGTGACTTTGGTTGGTATAAATATTATTATGATTAATGTTGAGAAAATTGGATTTAAAACATGAAAATTGATAATTTTGGTTACCAAATCAGATCTGGAATTTATATGATTTTGGTGATGAAAAGTATGTTTTATAAATGTATTGTATGTGTTTTGGGCATTGGAACAATTGCGGAAATTATTTCGGAGTTGAAATATGCGAAAACGGTGAAAAATACTGTTATCGGGTGAGTTTCGGGCTTACTAGGTGTCCGCTATCCAAACAGTGAATTGGTTACTTTTGGGCAGCCTAAGAACTGCCCAAGTACTATTGGGGCTGACATGGGCAGCCCCTGTGTATATTGGTTGGTCGGTTCGGACAAAAACGCATTTTATGCCATTTTGCGGAAAAATATTTCCGTAAAAGTTTCGTGGTGTTTCTAACTTATTTATGTCGTTATTTGATATCGAATAAATATGTTTAGGTGAAATATGAATGAATTATTCATATTGGATATTGAATAATTTATTTGGTAAGTTTAAAAGTTTTTAAAGTTATAATTTTGCCCGAACCGCGCGCTTCCGCTGCACCCGCGCTAATACCCCAACACCCCACACTACTTTACGTAATTTTGTAATCTCCCTTAAAGGAAAAATATAAATTTGACAATCAAAATTTCATAGCGGGAAATAGATCACATGATATTTACTCCAGCCTCATAATAATGACGATATTGGCCTTCATAAACTCATTAGGTAGACCTCAAAGGTCAATCACATCCATGTTACTCATAAGTTTGGTCCTGAACCGTTTCTTATCCTCACAATAATGACGATATTGAATTAAGACGTGTTCCAGAAGTATACTTGTTAATGTGCACTATGAGATTCGTAAGTACACCCTCACAATAATGACGGTATTGGTGACTACGTCAACTCATCACGCTACATCTAATATTTTACCAAAGCGAACTAAGTTCCGACCACTTATGTCCTCACGATAATGATGGTATTGGACATAATTAATAAGAACTCATTCATCTCTGTATCGATAAGACATACCATTCAATAATTCTCCAATATTATTAATATTATCACTTAAAAGTAATCACCTAATCATGAGAGATTTATGATAATCAAGTCATTAATATGTTTGGGTCAAACTAAAAATTTGATTTAAAACATGGAATTCATATCTAATATGACTTAAGAATAATTAAATTAAAATTATAGAGACATAAATTCAAATACATGTTAAACATGTAATATGTGTTGTATGGTTAAGACCTGCTCTGTTACCGTTTTGTTGGGACGGATGTGGAATCCATAGGGTCGGATCGTTGCTCCGCACAGCAGAAATGGATCTGATGGATATAGAGAATGAGTGTATTTCTTAAATAATAAAATGAAATACTATATTCCATATTCCATTACGAGTCTAGGAAAAAATTGGAGACGAATCGGAATTCAGAAACTTAAAAATTGGCCAAAAAGATTCGGGGAGCGCGCTACAGTGCGCGTGCACTGTAGTGTACAATGCGTCTCTTTTCTTTGTTTATATTTTTTTTGGTTTACAAAATTATTTGTTAAGCATCAGCTCTCTGGAATTCTAGATAGCTGATGCAAATTGGGATTTTAACCCAATTAGCTTCCAATTCTCCATAATTACTTTCAAACACCCAAAATCTAATTTTTAACATCAAAACCAACATCAATACATATTATAAAATAAATATAAAATGTATTCTAAATACATATATGCAATACTTTGAATCAAAATACAAACCAAATTAGAATCTCTTAAAGAAATTACTCGTGAATAATTCTAGGTCACTTAAAGGTGGTCAAGTGATTCTAAAATGGTTGTTATAGCTCTAAGCTTTTATATAGAGTTCCAAACTTTAATTTTATGTCTCATGTCCAACATAACATATTTGACTTAATTATAAACTGTTGGACAGTTATGACCCATAGCGTCACTATTTGTACAGATCATGGTGTTGTTGTACAAATTAACTATGTGACAAAGGAGATTGCTCTCTTATCATTTGTGATTAGATTACCAAGATGTATAAATGATAGGAGGTCCTTATGATTAGTTCCTGGATTGAGATGATATGAGACAGTATCAATCCATGAAGGATTAATCATTAAATATCCCTAGTCAGAGTATTATCGAGATTGGACATCGATAATGCGTAAAAGACTAGTATTACACTTGTGCGCTTTGTGAGGGCATAACGACATAGTTCTCATATATTTGGGTATAAGATACTCATGCAATTGTAGTAGGAGGTTGTGTTTTACCGATGGTACGGAAAACAACTTCACTCTGGATAGACCCCTCGAAATTCCATTGGTAGTATGACTATGTGTCTATGGAAGTTCGAAATCAGGGTAGGTGTATTTGGTCTTAACCTGAGACTTGCACCGCTAATACTTGCGACAATCAATATACTTTGGTTTTAGGTCGTCCAGGGCTTTAACAGGTTTTGTGTACGCCTCTGCTGGGTATATTGAGAATCATAGTGTGTTGGGTGTGATGTCAAGACGGAAGTATCACTCCAGTCATAGTGGAGATGATGGTCACGTAGGATACGGAACAGGTTCTCTTATGTACTGCAGTCATAGGGATAAAATGACTAGGTCATGTTTATCCGATTATAGAGACTAGTTACCAGAGATCCGATATGTGCTTCGTACGGGGCAGACACAATTCCATCCCCAGGCCTAGCACGTGACATCTGATACTGGATCGAAAAACGCAATACTACGTATACTATGCCTGATATAGATCATATATTCATGTAAGGATATTTCTGGAGAATTGGGTAGGCATGGCGCTTTACTAGAAGCCAACATTGTCTTGTAAATCGGTAAAAATGTAGTACTAGGTACTCACGTGTTCGGATAGTCCGACGACCGAATTTACTGCCAATATATCCGGGGATCTCATGGGTCGCTTCCCGAAGATTCACCGATGACGTATGACTCGCACTTTATTAATCTGGGATTAATTAGAAGAGAGAGAAAATTAACATGAGATTAATTACAGAGATATTTTATCTGGGATAAAATATCATTTAAAGAGAGAACGATTAATTTGGAATTAATCAGTAAATTAATATATTCGATATATTAAACGAAATTGGATTTCGACGTGGAATTAAAATTAGATTTTAATTCGGGCGAATGAGTTAATTTAGAATTAATTAGTTAGCGACGTGAATAGTGATTTCGCTAGACATAATCATTTAATTGCGTCGCAACGGAAAATTCGTTAATTTGGAATTAGCGAACCCGAGCCCGCTAGTATTTGCGAGCGTTTTCGCATTTCGAATTCGAGTGCGGCACGCAAGTCACATCAAGCGTCAAATCATTAGTCACATCAACCGTCAAATCACATGTCACTTTGAGTGATGTGACAATTTGATTGATTGATGGAAGTGGTTGGCATTTATGGATTGACTTTTTGAAAGCCAAAAATAGGAAATTGAATTTTGGAAATTCAAAAAAGGTATTAGATACACTTTTTCTCATCAACCAATTTATCTCTCTCTCACAATCACTCTCCTCTCCTCTCCTCTCTCCATCTTCACGCCCAAAATGGCTGCTATTTTCTCTTCTGGTTTGACCGAGAAATGACAAGAAGAAATGTGATGATTTTTGTGGCAAAAATCAAAAGTGCTAGCACACATCGGAGTCTTATGAAGGTGATAGGGAAACCCACCCGTGGGCTTGGAATACCATTTGAGAAGCTTGGAGCTTGGACCGATTTTGGAGAGCCAAAACAATGGACTGTTTTCATGCCACTGCCGAGCCATGGAAGAGGGAAAAGCTTGAAGTTTTGTTCTTCGACGCATCGCTCAACCGATCGATGTAAGTATTTCGCAACTTCCTCGATGTATTCGCATGTGTTTTATGCTTGTTAATCGATCCTCGGGACTTAGAGATTTTCCAACATAAACATATTGTGTTTATACTTCCAAACCATTCATACACAAAATATTAAATTAATTTCAACTTCAAGTTATGTAATTATGTATACAATACATAATACCTCACTATATGTTTCACTAATGATTACAACTCACTAATGAAAAACAAGCTTTAGAGAAGATCAAACTTACCTAGCAAGCTTGATTTCAAGATCCAATCTTCTTCTCATTGTTGAAAATGTTTAGAACTTCCAAAGCTTCTCTCACAAATACTTTCTTTAGGTTAATATTTCTTTTGTTTTGCCTTATGTTTGCTTAATCAAGAACTTGCTCAAGCTTACCTTTTATAGTCAGACTTATGTAATTTTAATTAATAAAAATTCTAATAAACTTTTAGGTGGACTTAATCTAATTTGTCCAAATATATATATTAGGTGTTATTAATTAACTTTGTCTACTATTTTTTATTTAATCCAATTTAATCTAGATAAAATTTAACTATTTGATTAGTTCATTATCTACTACTTTGATCTAATCTAATTAAATCAAGTCAAATACACTTATTATTATATATTTTTATAATTATCAAAATATCCTTCAATGGTAGAGATATTTATGAAATTATAACAAAGTCCTTATATGATTTGAATTAATCGAATTAATCTCAATAAGTCAAGTAAATAATTAATTTTATCCAATAATATTTAATTACTTTGGTTGATAATTATAATATCAGATATTATTTATTATCAATCATTATTGGCTACCCAAGTGCTTAACGAGTACACTTCATATTGTGAGACTCTATAAGTTCAGACACGTTCGTCATATAAGCTTATCTCATATGTACGCAATTCAACCACCTCCAAATTTATAAAGAACACGAACGACCTTTCTGAACTATACAAGTCGAGGTCATCACATATGTTTAACAATCCCTCCATCATAGGCTATCCGATCTGTGCTTAGGAAACATAGATTACATCGGCTTTGGCCAAAGTCCTGAAGAATCGTGACTTATAAACATGGATACCTTAACCTCTTATGGTACACATACAAGTCGACAGATCTTATATTGATACACAGTTGATTAACACATACAGGCCAACTAATCATAACATTATTTCATGCATGTTTGTTGATTCTTAAGTGATTCTTGCTGATTGTTGAGAAATCTTGGCGTTGGTTCACAAAAGTTTAAACCTTACAATGGTTTTAAAGCCTCTTAGATCATTGAACGAATTCGGGGTAACTTACAATACTTAAGAAAGAACCAGAATCTTAGTCAAGTTACAACGATTCCTCATTTTGAAGGATTCAAAATGTCAGTAATAAAGCTTGAGGTTGGGATCTTTACTGGAAAGCGGGATTTCAACACCTGGAAAAAGAAGATGAATGTACTCTTTTTATATCATAAAGTGGCGTTAGTCTTAGATCCGAATCCAGAAAAATGGTCCAATATTAAAGATGATGTGAAGACTGAAATATTTGAGGAATCCTACAACCTAATGGTATGGCCACATCACTTAAACTCTGGGGTAAACTTGAATCTTTATACGTTGTTGTTATGCTCATAATATAGTTTTCTTGAAAGAAAATTTATTTAACTACAAGATGGATATCGGTAAAACTATGGATGATAAACTTGATGAATCCACTAAGATGACGCAAATACTAAAAGACACTGACCAAGCCTTAGATGACTCTAGTGAAGCCATGATACTACTGAATCCTTACATGATGAATATATTGTAGTTAAAAATTCCCTCCAATACACTGGTATTGTCCTTAAATTAGACCTAGTAATCTCTAGCATAAATACCAGGGAATTAAAACTCAAAGTGAGCAAAAGAGGTAGAGCTAATCTTTTTGCTAAAGGAAAACATATAGGAAAGATATGAGTATGAATAACAACCCATCTAATAACCAATAGTTTAAGGGAAATAAAAAGAATAAAAAGAACAAAAACAAAAACAATGGAAAGAAATGTTATTTTTATGGAAAAGATTGACACCTCAAGAAAAATTGTACAAGTTCCTTAAAAACGAAAAAAGTGAATGTAATGCCATAGTCATTGATGAGAATATTACCACTTGTTTATCAGAGGCCCTGATTGTCTCTTGTGACCAGATAAGCAAGGACTGAATTCTAGACTCTGGATGCTCCTTTCAAATGAGTCCCTGTAGGAACTGGTTTATCAATTTCAAAAATATAGACCAAGGTATTGTCTATATGGGTAATGATAACACATGTATAATTTATGGGATATCAGGCATTACACTTAAACTCCATAATGGAAAAGTTAGGATCTTGACTGATGTAAAGTATGTGTCTGATCTTAAAAGAAATCTGATATATCTAGGCTCACTAGATGAATTGAGTTTCATCTATAAAGCTCACCATGAGAATATGTATGTATTAAAGGGAAATTAGGTGATTCTAAATGGATTTAAGAGAAATGGTTTGTATATCCTAAAGGGTTATCATGTATTCTCTGAAAAGTTTAATTCTGCTCTTGTCTCTAGCTCTAACATGACTGGTTTATGGCACTTGAGGCTTGGCCATATTGGCCAGAAAGGTTTATGGGTACTGAGCAAGAAATGGTGGAAAGAAACAAACGAAGCTACCGGACTTCTATGAAATCTGTGTGATGGGCAAACAACACATATAGAGCTTCCCACCATGAACTTATATGTCAAAGACTTGTTTGGAATACCTTCACTGTGACTTATGAGGGCCAGCCAAGGTCCCAACTTAAGGTGGTAATAAATTTTTCCTCTCTATTGATGATTATAGTAGAAACGTGTGAGTTTTCTTGCTTTAAAAAATGATGCCCTAATAAAGTTTAAAGACTAGAAAAAATTAGTAGAAAATCAAATTAGTAAATGGTAAGGGTTTCAATGACATACAATGGCTTAGAATTCTGTAACACTAAGTTTGATCAATACTGTAGACGGGAGGGGATTTTGAGACATAGAACAGTAATAAACACACCACAACAAAATGGAGTTACAAAGAAAATAAATAGGACTCTGTTAGAAAAAGTGAGATGTATGTTATTCTCATATGGACTCCCACAATCCTTTTGCGAGAAGCCTTTAACACAACCACTCATCTGCTAAACCTAAGTCCAAATAGCTTAATTCAGCTTAAGAGCCTAGAATAAAATTCGGCTCGAAGAACTCAAAAACTAAACCATCTTAAATTATTTGGGTGTGAAGCCTACGCTCACCAATCTATTAGAAAAATTGAACCAAGGTCCCTTAAATGTATCTTCCTAGGACACCAAGAAGGGACAAAAGGTTACAGGCTATGGGAAAGTGAGTCCCGTGGTGCTAAAATCATAGTTAGTAGAGATGTTATATTCAATGAACATAGTTTTCCTTGTAAAACCACTGACACAAATGCAGATGTCTTGAAAAAATATCTAGTGGATTTTTACTTTGCAAATAGAGCTTCAATACAGGTGGAGCAAAGATTAGGAAGGACTGAGTTACAGTCCGCAGATAGGCAAAGACCAAGATCACTTTATAGCAACCACATAAGTAGTGGTGATCCTGAATGAGAAAACAATGAAATGGTTGGGACAAATGAAAAATATATTGAAACTGATATAGATCAAATAGAACCTGTTCAACAAGATGTATCCCTCGAACAATATGATCAAACACCATAAAACACACTAGCTAATTATCAGCTAGCAAGGGACAGAAGTAGGAGTCAGGTAAAGCCTCCTACCAGATATAACTACTCATCAACTGATTTTTATTTTTGTGCATTAATTTCAAGCCATGAAATAGTAGGATTATAACTTGCTAGCTTAGAAGAGGCCATAAGATCATCTAACAAACATGAGTGGGAAAGAGTTATGAAAGAAGAAATGAATTCCCTTAAGAAAAATGAAAGTTGGGTACTGGTTCCTAAGCCCCAAAATTTGAAGTTAGTTGAGTGTAAATGGTTGTTTAAACATAAAGAAGGTCAGTATGTTAGAGACCCAATTAGGTTTAAAGCCAGACTTGTGGCCAAAGGGTTCACACACAGAGAAGAGATTGACTACAATGAAATATTTTCACTAGTAGTTAAGTTCAAAACCATTAGAATGATGCTTGCAATAGTAGCTCAATATGATCTTGATTTGGAATAGTTAGATATTAAAACTGCATTCCTTCATGGTAAACTATAAGAAAAAATATATATGACTCAACCCACTGGTTTTGTAGATAAAAATAGAAGATGTCCTATATGCAAATGCTATAGGATCTGTTATATATGTCATGATTAGTACAAGACCTGATTTATTATATGTTGTATCTCTGTTAAGTAGGTTTCTGTCTAATCCTGAAAGTCCTCACTGATCAACGTTAAAAATGGCTGTTAAGATACATATATACCACACTAGACTATATATTGTGTTTTAATAAGAACAAAATATTAAAATTTATAAGGTATGTGGATTCTGATTTTGAAGGAGATAGAGACTCAAAGAAATCCACCACAGCCTATTACTTCACTCTTGGAGGTAACTACTGTTATGAGAATTTTCGTACCGTAAGTATACAATGTCAAGTTTTAGTAAAAGATAAGTATGAGTATCGAACCCACATAGATTGTAATCAAACTCGCACTAAGTACTATAATTAATAAACTTTACTTTATTTAGAAACCAATTCAGAATAATCTAAATTAAGAATTAAAAACTAAAGAAACGAGATATCAAAACGTCTAATTAAGATAATCAAATAAGAGAAAGATTCTAGAGTCTGATTTCATCAAGTTATCTCTTATGTATTTGTCATGCCAATCAATTCTTATTCAGTTGCATTGTCTATAAGCCAACAACCCTAAATTATTCTAACTCTCTCTCCCGAGTGCCGAGTGAAAATATTATCAATTACTGACTTCAATATCCCTATAAAAATATTGTAATTAACAATTCATTATGCTTTGTGATTCTTTGATAACGACTTCAAATAGATTATAGATTCTCCCGAACTCTACAAATCTCCTAAGTTATATTCTCTAGATCCTATTCAAAATCCTCTCTCCCAAATGATAGATTCTAAACATTCATCGTATTAATTTGTGACCAACAAACTAGAAGCATTAAACACAAGAGAATATAAATAAACGAAATTAAAACTTTATAAAAATTAAATTGACAATCAACACATAAGTTCAAGCATATGTTACATCATCCTCTAGAACAATAGAGTTAGTTCATGACCAAGGATAAAAACAATGAAAATGATGTCATGAACATATTAGAAATCATTAGAGTTTTAAGAAAGAAACTAGATGAAAAACCTGAATTAAATCCCTTCCTCTTCGAACGTCACCGCATTCGTCTCCTCTTATCGATCTTCAATCATTTTCCTTAGATCTCTTTAAATTATGTGTTTTGAGTCTTGCGTTGTGTATTCGTCCCTGTAGGCATTTCATTTTTGCATGTGAAACCCGATGATGAGTCTCAGTTGGAGGCACTACCTTTTTAGTTAAGGATATTGAGGGAAACGGTCGTCGGAAGGGAATCGGTATTTCGTTAGATCCTTATTCACTTGTTTAGCGTCAAGCTCACTTGTTGGACCTCCGTTTAGAGCACCTTTGGCCCAAAAAAAAAACCCAGAACCATTTAACCTTGGCCCAAACCCACTCACCAAACCAACACAACACCTAACCCACCAAGACAAAGCCCACACCACCACCACCTAGGCCCACACGCCCATCACCCTAAAATACACACAAATTAATAAAATATTAATTAAATTAAATATTAACTAATAGAATATTAATTAATTGATATGCCAAATTAAAGAAAACATTAAATTAAATCATACCTAATTAAGATAAATCACAAATATTGTATACCTAACTTAACAAATTGCATGCCTAATTAAAATCAATCATAACAAATTAAATATATTGTATTCCTAATCTAAACCAATCAAATATTCAACCTTCCTAATTCACCAAAATTTGTCCCCCCTCAATCCATTGATTTCCTTATCCAACACCAAATCAAATCCTATCTTTAATGCCAAAATCCCTTCCTTGTGAGACAATGAGAAGCCCTAGCCCTTGTCTATATAAACAACCCAAAACCAAAGCCTTCCTCGAATCTCCAGGGCAAAGACCAAAAACAAAACAAAGCAAAAACCTAATCTTCATCTGCCTAACACATCCCTTACTGCCTCATCTGAACAGCCTTAGATTCACCTCAAAACCATCTTCTCGGCCACAGCCCTAAAGCTAACCCTCCACACATGCACAACCCTTATGATCACTAGACAAATAAATAAATAACCCACTGACCGTTCTAGCCCTAGTGACATACGCCCGTAGCAACACCTGCACCCCACTCACGTTGCCTTCAACCTCAACCAGTCCTCATCATGCCAACACCGAACACATTGCAACTCATCACTCACGTAAACTAACAAACCACCTTAACGTAGAGTAAAAAAAACACGCCCAAACAGTGAGTAAAACACGCCCCTTAACCAACCAAAACATCAGCCCTGCACCCCTAAAACAGCCCCCTAAATCACCTAAACCAGTAACAAAAACTGCACAAAACCCCCCTAAAAAATCACCAAAAACAGCAGCCCCTAGCCTCCAAAAATCGCCAAAACAGTGAACAAATACAACCAAAACAGTGACCAGAAAATCGTGAGGAAACAGCAGCAAAGCGGAGCGAAAACAGTGACCAAAATAGCAAAACAGCGAGCTAAGACGCTAAGCCAGTGAAACGGAAAAGTGAGGAGCTTTAACCCTTCCGATCTCCGCGAAACACAAGTCCGAAAGTCGGCAAAAAAAGGTTATACCTGAGGGTATTTTTCACACTCGTTTTCAGTTTTATTTTTATTATTTATTGAGTAATGTCTGCATGATTATTATGTTAAAATGCATGTTGTGGCCCTTGAGTAGATAAATATGCATGTATTACGAAATATTGTATGTTGTGGCTTTGGAATAAAATGAAAGATGTGTCAACTCTCGTGGTATATCGGATGGAAACCCGGACATAAATTTCATAGCCGATTCCGAATGGACGGTAGTATGATCTGTACTCGGGATACAACTCCACGTACCGCTTGAGTAAACGGCACATTCTTTCGTTTTATATTGCTTTGATTTATTTATTATTCGTCATTTAAATTCCGCATGTTATTTGTTTATATGCATAATGTGATCGAGAGCATGGGCTTAGTAAGTTGGATTAAAGGTCTCCTATTCTGAGGGGTTAAAATCCTTTACCACGATGCTTCACCGCGCCGATTAATGTATATTCGGTTGAATGTAAGATGTGTTCAATCGGGTATACGAAGTCCGATGTTATTGTCTTTATTTTTATATGCATGATGTGATCGAGCGCATGGGCTTAGTAAGTTGGATTAAAGGTCCCCTATTTTGAGGGGTTAAAATCCTTTACCACGATGCTTTACCGCGCCGATTGGTGTATATTCGATTGGATGCGAGATGAGTTCAATCGGATACGTGAGGTCCCACATTGTGGATTTGTTTGTCTATGAACGTGTTGCATGCATCAAGTCTGGTTCTGTTCGAACGCGTTCTCGAACGCCACACGAACGTGAACCTTCTGTTTACTGTTCGAACGCGTTCTCGAACGCTACGCGAACGCGCACGCATTTTCTTAGTCCCATCATGCATCAGGTCTGGTTCCGTTTGAACGCGTTATCAAACGCTATACGAATGTGAACTTTCTGTTTACCGTTCGAACGCGTTCTTAAACGCTACGCGAACGCGCACGTATTTTCTTAGTGTTTCATGTATCAGGTCTGGCTCCGTTTGAACGCGTTCTCGAACGCTATACGAACGCGAACCTTCTATTTACCATTCGAATGCGTTCTCGAACGCTACACGAACGCGCACCCACTGCACTGAGTCATTTTCATCACATCACGACATGTCTATTTTAGCATATAGTTGTCTCTTTTTTTACTTTATGCATTTGTAGTACCGCTTTAGGTATCTATTTCCGTCATGCGCTTAATTGTCTTTCCTTAATATGCATGCTTGTATGAATGTTATTTGTTCGCGCTTCTGTGTCTACCAATGTGAAATTGTATGCTTTCCGTATGTCAATTTATCTGTATGCAAATTGAGACATAGATTACATGCAAATAGGCTGTATGCAAATTCGGATATATGTAACATGTAAATTTAGATGAATTTGTTGATGTATGCATGCGAACTTAGGGATAAATCATCCTTGGAAATATGTTGCTTAGGCTTGGTTAGATTATTGCACAAATCATTTTATTACAAGTGGCATAAGTAAAGGACCATTCCGAACCCAACGGTTTGAGGTCTTCCCTTGCGAGGGGTGAGTGCGGCCTTAAATCTCATTTTTCCCGGTTCACACCGGGTGGCGAATCCATTATTCTCCGGTTTAGTCTCCCGCGGGCTACTCCGTACTCCCAACCGGGCCGTGAGCCCGAAACAGCATTCGTCGCCCAGTTCATGTGTTCCCACAGTCCCTTTTTTAGGGTTTTGGACGAGCTTCTATATTTATAGGAAAGTCTTGGAGTCCTTGTGCATGTAGAATATTGAAAACTAATGTTTTTAGGTTTCTATCGCAGCATTGCGACGCCGAAATTGGCGTCGCGATGCCAATATCTCGGGAAATCGTATATTGGCATCTTGAAGGGGCGCCGTAACGCCACCCCATTTTTCAGGATGAGTGTTTTCTTCATTTTCTGCTTTCCCGCGTGCTTCTGATTCGTCCGTAAGGTCCCAAAATAAGTTTTTTTGCTCGAAGATCCATGTTCTAATACTTCCTATCAATCAAACATAAAACAAACTATAAAATACATTAAATTACATGAAACCTAACAAAATAGTAAGTTAAGAATGCCTGAATAAGTGGGTATAAATCGTACTTATCAACTGCATCAGCTAGAAATCAAATTTATAGCCCCTGGTTGCATTGGCAATAACTGAAGCAAAGTATATAGTTGTAACTAATGTGTTTAAATAAGCCTGGCTTCAGGGTATCTTAACAAAAATAAAGCAGCTTCATGGAAAAATCGTTGTATATTCAGACAGTCAAAGTGCAATACACATATGTAAAAATCCATTGTACCTTGAGAGGACTAAGCATATGGACATCAAATACCATTTTGTAAGAGAAATAGTCTCAAGTGGTAGAATTGAGATTAGGAAAATCTCTATTGAAGATAACATCGCCGACATGGGGATAAAAATAGTGATTGCTACCAAACTATCGCACTGCATGAAGATATTGCATGTGGTGATTGGCTAGATCAGCATCCAACATGAACAATGATGAAAATGTGGAAACTTGTTGCACTAGGTTATCTATGTGTTGAAGTTTATATGAATTAAAGCATGAGGTCTAAAGCTTCAAGGTGGAGATTTAAAGTGTGATGCTTTAGTATATTTAATTATGCTTGTGTTAGAGGAGATCATTATACAAGATGTGTTTGGTTAATATGTGGTGCATAAATGACTTGTCGTTTCACTTATTCACTGGGACATGACATGTCATTTGTTATATGAGTCTAGAAGATATAAGCAGTTGGATATGTGTATGCGGTTAAATCTTTGTCGTTGCTTAGCACTTGCTCTTCATATAAATTCAACAGTTAGGGTTGCAAATGGGTTGGTTCTTATTCTCTTAAAAAAGCTCAGTCATTCATCTCAAACTCTCTCAAGCACTCGGTGTAGAAATTAAAATTTGTTTGTGTAATCTTACTTGTAAATCAGTTGTTGAATCAATCTTTAGTATCTACGTGTATATTGAAGGTTGTAACTGGGTTTTGGGTGTAAGATTAGCACTATTAGATTTCTAGGGTTTCTTATTTTGGGATCTTGTATGTGTGAGGAAGAAAGACTATAATAGCTTGTAAAATATTATTTCTAGTGCAATAAGCTCCATTGTTTTTAAAGTTAAACGTGGATGTAGTCTGAGTTGTTCAGACGAACTACAATAAATCTTGTGCCTTCTTCTTGTATGCGTGTTTGTTGATTCTTGAGTGATTATGGATGATTGTTGAGAAATCTTGGTGTTGGTTCACAAAAGTTTAAACCTTGCATAAGTGTTGCAAGTCATGCAAAAATTACTGTATGGCATCTTAGTCGAAGAATGACTTCAACATGTAAAAGTATACACCGACCCAATATATTTTCGCAACTGTAATTGTTTTTTATGCACCATATCGATTCCGAAGATTTCCCTTCATAAGATTCATGAAAAAATTTAGAGGATATTGAGAGGGTGATTGGAAAAAAGCTGTTATCAATTTAATGAAGAAAAAAATCGTTACGGTTTCTGAATTCTGAATTCTGATAAGCACCTATCTATTAACCCATGTGGTTGGTTAAAAGCAGAAATTGAATATGGCAAGGCCATAAATGCCCAAGGAATTTGCCAGACTACATAGCAATGATAATTAATCCTCCCCCGTTATAGGATTCTGTTGGACAAAATGACCCATAGCGTCACTATTTGCACAGATCATTGTGTTGTTGTAGCAAATTAACTATGTGACAAGGAAATTGCACTCTCATCATTTGTGATTAGATCACCATAGATATATAAATGAAGAGAGGTCCCTATGATTAGTTCCTGGACTGAGAATGATATGAGACAGTACCAGTCCCCGAATGTTTAATCATTAAATATCCCTAGCCGGAGTATTATCGAGACTGGACATCGATAATGCGGAATAGGCTAGTATTGCACTTGTGTGCGTTGTGAGGGCACAACGGCATAGTTCTCATATATATAAGTATCGGATACTTATGCAAGTGCGATAGGAGGTCGTGTTTCACCGATGGTACGGGAAACAGCTTCGCTCTGGATAGACCCCTCGGAATCCCATTGGTATTATGACTATGTGTCTATGGGAGGCCGAAATCAAGGTAGGTGTGTATAGTCTTAACCTGAGACTTACATCGCTAATACTTGCGATAATCGGTAGACTTTGGTCTTGGTGGTACAGGGCTTTAACCGGTTCTGCGTACACCACTTCTGGGTTTATCAGAGAGTCGTAGTGTATTGGGTGTGATGTCAAGACGGAAGTATCACTCCAGTCATAGTGGAGATGATGTCACGCAGGATACGGTATTAGTGCTCTTAAGTGCTGGCCGGCCATCGGGATATTATGACAAGGTCATGTATATCCGATTATAGAGACTAGTTACCAGACATCCGACATGTGCTTCGGACGGGGCAGACACTTATCTAGCCCCAGCCCTAGCACGTGACTATCCGATACTGGGCTGATATACACAATACTACGGTATACTACGCTTGATACAGATCTATATATTCCTGTAAGAATATTTCTGGAGAATTGGGTAGGCATGGCGCTTTGCTAGAAGCCAACCTTGTCTTGTAAATCGGTATAAATGTAGTACGAGGTACTTACATGTTCGGATAGTCCGACGACCGTATTTACTGCCAACATATCCGGGGATCTCATGGGTCGCTTCCCGAAGATTCACCGATGACGTATAACTCGCACTTAATTAATCTGGGATTAATTAGAAGAGAGAGAAAATTAATATGGGATTAATCACGGAGATATTTTATTTGGGATAAAATATTAATTAAAGAGAGAGAACGATTAATTTGGAATTAATCGATAAAATAATATATTTGATATATTATTAGAAATTGGATTTCGACGCGGAATTAAAATTAGATTTTAATTCGGGCGAACGAATTAATTTAGAATTAATTCGTTAGCGACGTGAATAGTGATTTCGCTAGGCGTAATCATTTAATTACGACGCGACGGAAAATTCGTTAATTTGGAATTAGCGAACCCGAGCCCGGGATTATTTGCGAGCGCATTCGCATTTCGAATTCGAGTGCGGCACGCAAGTCAAATCGTGCGTCAAATCGCAAATCACATCAAGCGTCAAATCATTAGTCACTTTGAGTGATGTGACAAGTTGTCATTTGATTTGAGTGATTGATGTGGTAGTTGAAAGGCATTTGTTGCTTTTGCTTTTGACTTTTTGGAAAATTGAAAAGTGGTATATGGCTTTATTATTTTGGAAAATATAAAAAGCATTTTACACTTTTTCTTTTTGACTAATTCTCTCTCTCTCTCCACACGGTTTCACGTGAAACCCTTTTCCCTCTCTTTTCTTCTTCCTCTCCTTCACGGTTTTGGAACCGATTTCTTCCTCAAATTTTCTGGTTTGACCGAATTTGTGAGAAGCAAAGGAAGAAGAGTAGTGCTAGCACACATATGGGTTATATTAAGGTGATAGGGAAACTAACACATGAGCTTGGAATCAATTTTGAAGCTTGAAGCTTGGAGCTTCCATGGTGTTCATCAATGGCCGAATCATGGAGGAACCAAACCAGTCAAAACCGAGCAGCCCACTGCCTTGGAGAGCTGTTGCCGTGAGCTTGGAGGGAGGCAAAAACGCAGCTTGTTCTTCGCATCTCAAACCGTTCAATGTGAGTTATGTATTCCGCCTTACTCCTTTGTGTATTCATGCGAATTTTGTGCTTGATTTCATGATTCTTGGGACCTATATTAGAACTCAACAATGGTATCTTGAGCTATTATCAAGCATGAAACTTTTAGGGTTAAAATTGGGGATAATCAATTGAAGCATGATTTGGTTAAATTGGATGATTAAGTATGCTTGTATGTTGATTAATTGAAGTTTTGCATGATCAATTTCATGAAATTGGATTGGATTCAATTTTCCCCAAATTTTGGGCATGACAAATTGGGTAAAATCAATTGAAGCATGATTTGATTAAATTGATTGATTAAGTATGCTTAAATGTTATTGAATTAATGATTGATTGGATCAATTTGAAGAAATTGTGTTTGGAACAAATTTCCCCAATTTGTTATGTTGGCCTAAAGTGAAAAATTTGGGTAAACTTGATTTTGAGCATATTTTGTGAAATTGGATGAATGAGAATGCTTAAAGTATGTTTAATTTAAGATTGATTGGATCAATTTGTTGAAATTGTGTTTGGAACAAATTTCCCCAAATTGCTTATGTTGGCAAAATTAAAGAACCCTAAATTTCTTGGTGATTTTGTTTGTTTGATCATTGGATGACTTAAAACAATTGGGTAATGTTGTTTTGAAGTTCAATTTGATTGAATTTTGATTTGGAACATTTTTCCCAAATTAAAGTGGCTTGGCCGAATTCAATTGAATTTGAAATTCATTGTGTTTTTTGATTTTAATTCATTGGATGAATTGAATTGATTTGGGAAATGATGATTGTGGATTCAATTGGATTGAAACCGAATCGGATTGGAAAAACCCCTAATTTCCGAGAACAAAAGCATGTAAAATGGGTTTGATTTTAATAGATTGTGTTGGACACTATTTGTCATTATAGTGCATGATTAAGTATGCTAATTGATGTTTTAGAAATATTAATTGGGTGGTTAATTGTGTATTACACTTAGGTTAATTAATTATGGAATTTAGAATTTTATAAGTTAATTAATTGGGCTTATTTTTGGAAATTGGGCCTTTAAGGTTGTGATTGGGCTTTTGGGCTTTGTTGTACAAAGTTGAGTTTAGGCAAATTTGGTTGGATCCAATTGGGCCTAAAACCGCATCCATAAAGTCCATTATGACTTAATGGACCTTATTATTTAATTGGGCCTAATGGGCCAAAATTGATTTCTGGGCTTATGGGGTAACTCCTGGATTGGATTTTGGTTGTTCGGTTTGACCCGAGTTGACCAAAAGTCCACGCCTTATAGGAATTAATTAAAAGCCCATTGAACTTTAATTAAATAAACATTAGATGTTAATCGGGCTTTGAGACCCGTTGCGATTAAATTTGGAATTTAAGTCGTAAAGGTTCGTTAATAAAAGTGTAATATTTAATTTGGAATTAAATAGTGAATTAGAATTAAATGCGTATTAAATTGGATTTAATTATGTAGTTTAATTTAATTCAAGAATTCGTACTTTGAGTACTTATTCGCAAAACGAGTTTGACTCACGCAAAAATCAAATCGTTGTTTGAACATTGGATGATCACTAATTATCAGATTAATTAATTGGATTAGATTGATTGATAACATGCTTGTGTGAATACATGGTTGCGATGCATGAATAATGTATATCGGATGATATTAGTCTCGGGTGGGACAATTTTGGAAATTGTAATAAATTTGATTTATTAATTGGACCTGCGTGTCCAGCCTTATCACCTCTATACTCTTTGTATTCTCTTCTCACCTATTCCCCTCAATGTAAATGAGGTTTCTTTAGAAGTGTAGTGTAACGGGTAGAAGTAAATACATGTGCTAGCTTTGGAGAGAGAAAATGAGAGATTTGATCTAGGATCAATGTAAATTATCCATCCGCATATCATTATTATTTTATTTCATATGCGCTTTATTATGTGTTTAGAATGCATGTTTAAGGGTGTATGATGATGAGACCTTAATAAAGATAATAAATTGGTAGCCAATTGCACGCGAAAAACCCTCGCTCAATATCAAGTGTTTTTCCTTCCATTGAGTGATTCTCACTCAAGATCCGAGATTGGCATTGGGTTGTTGGCCAAAGTCAAGCCCTTTGTCCGTCGAAGATGTGTTTGAATCACGAAGGCTTTGTTCCATATTGGTGTCTTGTCCAAGTTGTGGTTTGTTGGCCAAAGTCAAGACCACTTCTTGTCCATCGACATTGATTACGAAGCTTTCCATGGTCAATGGGTCGCACTTGACTGGGATCACTAGGTTTGTTGTGCCAAAGCCAAGGCTTAGTTGATTCAGAGGAAAAATGTTAGGTAATACATTGGATGTATTGGCATATATAAGATATATGTTTAGGATTTGGATATCCGCCTACTGGATCTAGGAATTGGATGGGATCCAATTGATCTTCGAGATCTACCTAGTTAATTATCATACAATTTGTTGGCCAAAGTCAAGATTGTGTGATATTTAACGAGATCCTAGCCCACTAGGAAACACGGTTTCCCGAGTACTCGACAGAGGGTTAGAGGCTCGCCGAAAAATAGTGGGAGGCAAGAATTGAATTTGCAATACTCGTTCAATTACTCGCCATAGCGCTCATTCAAATTATTTCGTCGTTTGATTAAATGTTAGTTGGACTAATATTTAAATTGTTGTTTTTATAAACAGTTGGACTGTATTATATTTGATTATATATAATTGGATTATATTAATCAATATATTTGAATTAATTAATTTCAGTTTACAGTTGATTTTATAATTGGATTATAGTAATCAATGTAATTGAGGTTAATTAATTTAGATTATATTTGATTATATAGTTGGACTATTATAATCATTATAATAAATAGTACCACAAATCGTTGATTAAATAATTGGACTATTAGAATCAAGATATAAAAATGAAAGATTAGTGTTTAAGACATAATCCTGGGTGAAAATGTATTTAACGATTTTAATTTTCAAATTGGGAATAAATTTCAGGATGGTCCTGGAAAAATAATAACTTATTTTATTGATAAAATAACGTATTATGCCTAAGCCTGGAGTTAAGCAAATAGTAGAGCATAATCTTTGAAGATCATGTAATGATAACTTAAGTGCTTAATCCATTATATTTGTCATAATTATGTTCACAGCAAGTATTAAAATTGGATTTTAGATACTTAGTGTGGTACATAAAATATATATATTGATGTTCAGAATCTATTTTGAACAGGATACTGACTTCAATTGAGATTTATCTGCGAATTGAAAACGGGACGAAGTCGCTGTTTTAACCGTAGATATCTGAATTTAGGAACTACATTCGGGTTAGTACTTAAATTAGAAACTGTTATAATGTAGCTAGTTTGACTGAAAATATTATCTCTATATCGCGTATAACCCGCTGCGGGTGTACCTTTATATTCTAGAACACTAAAGTGTTTCATTATATAAAGATGATATTGAGATAAACACATTAGATGTGAATAACATGATTTATATTTTGAATATAAATAATATCTCAAATATATAACATGACAAATAAATAGCTCAAACTGATTTGATCAGTTAGAAACTTAATTATGGCATAGTTGTCAGGGACACTGATAACAAGAATCGTATATCCGTACTTTTGAAGAGCGGATACCAGGACTGATTTGATTCCTTCAAATAAAGTCTACGAATCTAGTCTATTTGGGCAAAGTGCCTAAAACCACTATTTACTTGGTAAAAGTGTAAATGCCACCGATCTGTTAGCCCTACTTCATAGTGAAGCAAGTAGGCCCATGTCTAGCTAGGCTAGATATGGATATGAATATTTCGTGACCTGTACGGATGTGGCATCGCGTATGGTTATGGGTTTCTTTTGAAACACAAATCGGAAACTTTTAGAGTTTCGACACGAAATAGACAAATAGATCGGCTAAAGTATTAAACCGTCATGGTAAGACTGTAATGGAAAATACTTAAGCAATAAGTTTCTTGTATATATATGAAAGAGTATAGTATGCTTTCAAATTAGGACTCCTCCCGGAATACGTCAGTTTGACGGTGTGTCCGAACGGATTAACCGAATTTTGTTAGACATGATAAGGTTAATCACGAGTCGCTCTGAGCTACCATTTCCTTCAACGGATAAGCTTTAAACAGTGCAAGAACTTATTTTGAATAAGTTCCATAATAATCTGTTTGACAGATATCATATTAGATATTAACGGGAAAGAAACCGAGTTTCTCATTCCTGATAATTTGGGTATGCTAGGCATATGTTTGGATGATACCAAACTAAAACCCAAATAGGATAAGTGCCAAATGTAGGTTATCCTAGGGATACCATAAGTATTGTACTTATACATCTCACAAGAGAACAATTAGATTGTTACTCACCATACGGTTTTCCTGAGAGGAATACCGATATGCAGTGGTAAGTGGGAGGATAGTATAACTCGATTGAAATCGGAGTAATACTGTTCAAGGCACTGAATCTTAATGGAACATGAATAGTTCATCAAGGATGAGACTATTACCATTAATCTTCGAATACACAAGAACCGCGTAGGTCGGACAGAGTCAGAAAACAACCTGGGGTATGGGTTTCTGATCTAACCTCATAAAGATGTGAATCTTATTGAGGAATACCAACTGACTACGTATGAGGAAGTGATACAAGATATCAACTCCCTAATTATGGCAAAGTGCAGTATAATCCGAAATGGATTCCATGTATGTCAACCAGTTTGGATACCAGTTGATGTACCACAAGGCATTGTGCCTAATGGTACTTAAAAGTCTTCTAGGAAGACATACATGGATGGCAACATACCAACGTATAAAGCTAGGCATTTAACGGAAATGTATCGTTATCAACATTGTGTTGATCACGATTCAACCTTTTACCTGTTGCCACGGTAAATCCATTTGGATTATGCAGGTTATTCGATCCATGATTGGATTGAAGCAAGCATTAGGTTCTTGGAATTATCGTTTTGATATAATCATGATGGTGTATGATTTAATTCAAAACGAAAATAATTCTTGTGTATATAAGGAGGTTAGTGGGAGCGCACTGACAGTGGCTGTCCTATAAAATAATGATAATACGTCATTTCTTGGAAATGATATTCCCATAAAATAAATATCGGCGAAAGCTTGGCTTTCGCAATACTCTCCTAGAAACCGTACATTGAAAAATGTACGAGACCTGGTGTATCATACGCTTTGAGCATATGGATTCACAAACAGGCCAATCCGAGTGATAGTCACTGGATTGATGTTAAGAACATCCGTTAGTATCCTAGAGAACTAAGGATGCTGTCTTAGTCTATGGAGAATGAGAACTTGAAGTGACTGGGGTCACTTTGTAGCAAGTTTCCTATAACCGATAAAGACGACTAAAAGTCGCAAACGGTACTATATAGTTTGAATAACGGTACAGTGAGCTGGAAATATTCCAAGCAAGATACTGTTACCGAATAAATAAATAACAAATACGGGTTGTTGTTGCAGCTGAAGCAACAATAGAAGTTATTTGGGTCAATACAAATCTAATTAGATTAGATATAGTAGTTCTGAGCAGCTGAGCTAGGCGTCAGCACAGGCTAAAGAATTAATGGTCTCATCAACGATCCAGATACATACTTAGATACTCATCTGATTCATTCGGATCATATATCGTGGCGATGTGATGATCGAATAAATCGCATCAAGATGATAATCATGCAAATCCGCTGACGAAAGCATTTCTTAGCAGTTTGAGCCAACCGTACATAGTTCGGGTGTTAGACACTCGAGTGACTGGCTATAGGCCAAGTGGGAGATTGTTGGACAAAATGACCCATAGCGTCACTATTTGCACAGATCATTGTGTTGTTGTAGCAAATTAACTATGTGATAAGGAAATTGCACTCTCATCATTTGTGATTAGATCACCATAGATATATAAATGAAGAGAGGTCCCTATGATTAGTTCCTGGATGGACTGAGAATGATATGAGACAGTATCAGTCCCCGAAGGTTTAATCATTAATATCCCTAGCCGGAGTATTATCGAGACTGGACATCGATAATGCGGAATAGGCTAGTATTGCACTTGTGTGCGTTGTGAGGGCACAACGACATAGTTCTCATATATATAAGTATCGGATACTTATGCAAGTGCGATAGGAGGTCGTGTGTTTCACCGATGGTACGGGAAACAGCTTCGCTCTGGATAGACCCCTCGGAATCCCATTGGTATTATGACTATGTGTCTATGGGAGGCCGAAATCAAGGTAGGTGTGTATAGTCTTAACCTGAGACTTACATCGCTAATACTTGCGATAATCGGTAGACTTTGGTCTTGGTGGTACAGGGCTTTAACCGGTTCTGCGTACACCACTTCTGGGTTTATCAGAGAGTCGTAGTGTATTGGGTGTGATATTAAGACGGAAGTATCACTCCAGTCATAGTGGAGATGATGTCACGCAGGATACGGTATTAGTGCTCTTAAGTGCTGGCCGACCATCGGGATATTATGACAAGGTCATGTATATCCGATTATAGAGACTAGTTACCAGACATCCGACATGTGCTTCGGACGGGGCAGACACTTATCTAGCCCCAGCCCTAGCACGTGACTATCCGATACTGGGCTGATATACACAATACTACGGTATACTACGCTTGATACAGATCTATATATTCCTGTAAGAATATTTCTGGAGAATTGGGTAGGCATGGCGCTTTGCTAGAAGCCAACCTTGTTTGTAAATCGGTATAAACGTAGTACGAGGTACTTACGTGTTCGGATAGTCCGACGACCGTATTTACTGCCAACATATCCGGGGATCTCATGGGTCGCTTCCCGAAGATTCACCGATGACGTATAACTCGCACTTAATTAATCTGGGATTAATTAGAAGAGAGAGAAAATTAATATGGGATTAATCACGGAGATATTTTATTTGGGATAAAATATTAATTAAAGAGAGAGAACGATTAATTTGGAATTAATCGATAAAATAATATTTGATATATTATTAGAAATTGGATTTCGACGCGGAATTAAAATTAGATTTTAATTCGGCGGGCGAACGAATTAATTTAGAATTAATTCGTTAGCGACGTGAATAGTGATTTCGCTAGGCGTAATCATTTAATTACGACGCGACGGAAAATTCGTTAATTTGGAATTAGCGAACCCGAGCCCGGGACTATTTGCGAGCGCATTCGCATTTCGAATTCGAGTGCGGCACGCAAGTCAAATCGTGCGTCAAATCGCAAATCACATCAAGCGTCAAATCATTAGTCACTTTGAGTGATGTGACAAGTTGTCATTTGATTTGAGTGATTGATGTGGTAGTTGAAAGGCATTTATTGCTTTTGCTTTTGATTTTGGAAAATTGAAAAGTGGTATATGGCTTTATTATTTTGGAAAATATAAAAAAGCATTTTACACTTTTTCTTTTTGACTAATTCTCTCTCTCTCTCCACACGGTTTCACGTGAAACCCTTTTCCCTCTCTTTTCTTTTTCCTCTCCTTCACGGTTTTGGAACCGATTTCTTCCTCAAATTTCTGGTTTGACCGAATTTGTGAGAAGCAAAGGAAGAAGAGTAGTGCTAGCACACATATGGGTTATATTAAGGTGATAGTGAAACTAACACATGAGCTTGGAATCAATTTTGAAGCTTGAAGCTTGGAGCTTCCATGGTGTTCATCAATGGCCGAATCATGGAGGAACCAAACCAGTCAAAAACCGAGCAGCCCACTGCCTTGGAGAGCTGTTGCCGTGAGCTTGGAGGGAGGCAAAAACGCAGCTTGTTCTTCGCATCTCAAACCGTTCAATGTGGAGTTATGTATTCCGCCTTACTCCTTTGTGTATTCATGCGAATTTTGTGCTTGATTTCATGATCTTGGGACCTATATTAGAACTCAACAGATTCATCATATGAAGTTAAAGAATGGATCACTCGTTATAGGATTCGTAATTAATTATGGTATTTTTTTAAATATTTTTAAGTGTAGTATTTTTATAATACATAAGTAGTATTAAATAAATTAAAAAAGAATCACAAAAATTAAATGAATAAATGAACACAAAATAAATAACAATAACTATGAAATTGTAATATTTATTAAACAAATAAATAATATATATATATATATATATAAAGAGCAAAAAAATATAAATTTACAAAATTAAAAAAAAGGTATAAAATAAAAAAAAAAATTAATTAATAAAAAAAAAAAAAGTATATATGTGATTTTTAAATTTATATATATAAGTATATTTGATTTATTGCTGGAGGGAATTTTTTCAAATCGGAGGAATAGTGGCCCTCCATAGCAATTGAAGCTTTTTTAGTGGCACCACTTTGTCAATGCATCAGTCTACTACATACGCCTAATAAAGACTCCACCGTTCATTAGAAGCTTTTTTTTTTTTAATTTTATTTTTTGAAATCGTTGGAAACCCCACCGTCAAATCATCTCTTCTAGGATTAAGCGGAGCAGGTAAAACCCCATGATGTCTCAGTCTTTTATAAGAAACGCACTCTCTGAATTCGAACTCATGACCTCAATGTGAGATTCTGAGCCTTACACCACCAAACTTTATTTGTTATAGCTCAATTCGAAAATTTAATAATTTTTTATAAATTAATAAAAAATTAATTTGTTATTAAAATAATTTTGCCAATTAATATTCTAAATAAACCCTAGGTTCTACTCACAGTTCAAACACAATTCTGGGCATACTTTTACTTTACTAATATATATATATATATATATATATATATATTTGTTAATATTATGCCCCTAAATCATTCGTCACACAAATCAATCGACCAATCAAGAACACAAGATTTTTACCGTGGTTCGCCGGAAAATTCCAGACTACATCCACGTTGAATTCCGGAATAAAGAGCTCGATGCACTAATCAATTACAAGATTACTCAAGAATCTTGAATCCGTTTACAAACATTAATTTCCCCAAATCACACAATAAACCCTAATCTCTAAAAGTGTCAATCTCTTAATTCACAATTGAAGATTACGCTAACTTAGACTAGGAACAATGTTTAACACTTAGCCAAATAATAGGAGAAAATATGTGTAAAACAATTAACCTAAAAACTAACTAATTCTCAACCTAAGCACCATTTATATATGATGAGCAAATTGATGTAATTAGGACAACGGTAAGGATTGCGCCACGTGTCCCTTATCCAACGGATGGATAAAGGCTTCACATTTTACAATCTCCACCTTGAAGCCAAAAAACACCCATCACTCCCAACCATATACAAGGACACATTAAGGCCAAGATAGCACAGCAAACTCACCTACTTCCATCATTGTTCATGTCGGCTGCAAGGTCAGCCAACCCCCACATGCAACAGCTTCATGCAGTGGGAGAGTTTGGCAGCAGTCATAATTTTTGTCCCCATGTCAGATGGGTTATCTTCAGTTGGAACCTTCTTAATCTCAATCTTACCACTTGAGATGATTTCCCGCACAAAATGATATTTCACATCCACATGCTTGGTTCTCTCATGATGTACTAGATTCTTGCTCAAATGTATTGCACTCTGACTGTCAGAATACACAACTGTCTTACCCTGCAGCTGTTGTATTTCGGTTAAGAGACCCTGAAGCCAAATTGCTTCTTTGAACACATCGATTATGACTATATATTCCGCTTCGGTAGTTGAGAGTGTAACCATCGGTTGCAGGCTTGACTTCCAGCTGATGTAATTTCCACCAAGTGTGAAATAGTAAGCTGTAGTTGACTTTCTTGAGTCTGTCACCTGCAAAATCAGAATCAACATACCCCACCAAGTCTAAAGCGTTAGATTTGTTAAAGCATAAGCCATAATCAACAGTAGTATTTAAGTATCTTAACAACCATTGCAGAGCACTCCAGTGAGCTCCACCTGGATTAGACATAAACCTACTCAATAAAGATACAGCGTATGACAAGTCAGGTTAGTACTAATCATGGCATACATCACAGAACTTATAGCATTTGCATAAGGTACATTTTTCATTTTATCATCTCAGACCTATTAGCAGGACTTTGTGACTTAGACAAAATAAAATGACTCGCAAGAGGCTGACTAACAGGTTTACAGCCACTTACCCCAAATCTAGATGCTACCTTTTGCAAATATGTGGACTGATGTATTTTAAGACAATTCTTACCTCTATCTCTATCAATGATCATACCTAGGATTCTCTTTGCACTACCTAGGTCTTTCATGTCAAACTCACTATTCAACTGCTTCTTAAGATTGTTAATAGCATTCATTGATTCAGAGATTAGAAGCATGTCATCAATATACAATAACAAATACACATGACATTTTTCATCAATCAAGCATGAAATAGAAGCAACTATCATATTTACTCCTTATGAATCCAATACTAAGCACAAATGTATCAAATCTTTTATACCATTGCCTAGGTGACTGTTTAAGACCATATAAGGATTTATTAAGCAGACAAACATACTCAGGATGGTTTTTATCTATAAAACCCGCAGGCTGAGACATGTAAATTTTCTCTTCTAATTCCCCATGTAGAAAAGCAGTTTTCACATCCAATTGTTCCAATTCAAGATTATACTGCACTACTAGAGCTAACATCATTCTAATAGTTTTAAATTTAACTATAGGTGAGAAAATTTCATTATAGTCTACCCCTTCCCGTTGAGTAAATCATTTTGCTACAAGTCTGGCTTTAAACCTAACAGGGTCACTAGGCAGTAGTCATTCTTTGACCTTAAACAACCACTTACACTCAACCAACTTCTGGTTTTTAGGTTTAGAAACTAAAGTCCAAGTTTGGTTTTTCCTAAGAGAAGACATCTCATCTTCCATGGCCGCTTCCCATTCAAGTTTATAGGTAGACTTTAATGCCTCTCCTAAGCTAGCAGTCTCAATTCCATTAATTTCATGACTTGATATTAATGCACAGAAATACAAACCATTAGTTGAGTAATCATACCTGGTAGGAGGCCTTACCTGCCTCCTACTTTTGTCTCTTGCTAGCTGGTAGTTGGCCAATGTGTCTTGTGGTGTTTCATCATGCTGCTCAGTTTGATCCAATTGATCCACTGTGTCCTCTTCACTTTGTTCTTGTATCTCTGTTACTTCATTTCTGTTTTCCTCCGGGTTATTTCTCCTAGGTCGAGAGTCCTCAGATGTCTCCGTGCCTGACATGTTACCAACTTGATTAGTGGTCCTTGATGTCCTTGGCTCCACCTGCATCTGAGCTCCACCTGCAAGATCAAAATCTGCTAGATCCTTTTCTAAGGCACATGCATTCTTGTTAGTAGATTTACATGGAAAACAAAGTTCATTGAATATAACATCCCAACTAACTATGATTTTAACTCCAGGTGATTCCATTTCCCATAACCTATACCCTTTTGTCCATTCTTGATATCCTAGGAAAACACACTTGATTGACCTCGGTTCAAGTTTACCTATGGACTGGTGAGCATAAGCTTCACAGCCAAACACTCTAAGGTGGGCAAGCTTCTGAGCCCTACCAGACTAGATTTCTTCTGGTGTCTTAAACTGAACGGAACTATTTGGGCTCAGGTTAACTAAATGAGTAGCAGTATTGAGGGCCTCACCCCAAAAAGGCCTCGGAAGTTCGGAAGAAAATAAGACATCTGATCTTTTCTAATAGGGTTCTTTTCATTCTTTCCGCAACTCCATTATGTTGAGGGGTGTGTCTCACAGTCCTATGTCTCAGGATACCCGTCACTAGTACGGTATTGATCAAACTCAGTATTATAAAATTCTAAGCCATTATCAGTTCTTAAGACTTTCACTTTGTTACTAGTTTGATTTTCTGCTAACACTTTCCATTCTTTAAATTTAGTCAAAGTTTTATCCTTTGATTTTAGTAAGAATGTTCATACCTTCCTATTGTAGTCATCAACAATAGAGAGAAAATATTTATTACCCCCATGTGTCTGGACCTTTGCTGGTCCACATAGATCACAATGTAGATACTCCAGGCTCGCTTTTGACAAGTGAATTCCAGTTGGGAAGCTTTGTCTGTGCTGTTTGCCCAACACACAGATCTCACAAAACTCAAATGGCTTCAACTGGTCCTTTCCAAATTGTCCCTGCTTGCTGAGTACCTGCATGTCTTTCTGGTCTATATGGCCAAGTCTCAAGTGTCAAATATTAGTCATATCAACATTAGAAGTTAAAGAAGAAATGGGTTTTTCCGAGAATACATGTTGTCCATTTAGAACATACAATCCGTTTCTTTTTATACCAGTTAGGATTAGTTTCTTACCCTTAGATATGTGCATGTTCCCTTAGTGAGCTTTATATGTAAAACCTAATTCATCTAGTGTTCCTAGTGATATCAAGTTTCGTTTCAAGTCAGGTACATATCTAACGTCAGTAAGTATCCTAACTTTACCATCATGAAGTTTAAGTGTTATGTCCCCAACTCCCTATATCCTATAAGTATTGTCATTTCCCATATACACTGTCCCTTGGTCAGAATTTCTAAAGTTGACAAACTAGTCCCTATACAGACTCATGTGAAAGGAACACCCGGAGTCCAGAATCCATTCTCTACTAATGTGATCACTAGACACAGTCAATGTCTCAGATAGGCAAATCGACCCCTTTTCGGCAGCCACAGTAGCGCTGCCTTCATTTTTCTGTTCCCTAATGAACTTATAACAATTCCTTTTAAGGTGTCACATCTTCCCACAATGATGGCACTTCTTCCCACTGTCTTTATTCTTATCCTGTTTATTCTTTTTCATCCCCTTAGATTCTTGATTATTAGGTGGATTATTATTCTGTCCATTATATTTCCTGTCTTTTTTGCCTTTCACGAATAAATTCGCTACACCTCTTCTACTGGTTCTAAGTTCTAACTCTCTAGCCCTTATACCAGATATTACCAAGCCTAGTCTAGGTACAACTCATATGTACTGCAGAGAGTTCTTAACGACACTATATTCTTCAGGTAATGAATTTAATAGAATCATAGCTTCGCTAGAATCTCCCAAAGCTTGGTCAGTTCATTTAAGGATTTGAGTCATTTTCGTGAATTCATCCAAATTATCATCTATAGACTTATTTGTGTCCATTTTGTAATTAAACAAATTTCCTTTTAAGAACACTAAATTTGGAGCAGAAACAACAGAATAAAGAGATTCGAGTTTACCCCAGAGTTGAATGGCCGTGTCCATTCCATCAACCCTTCTGATGACTGAGTCTCCCAAGTGGAGGAAGATCAAGTTGTAGGCCTCTTCCACGATTTCGTCTTTCGTGTCCTTTTTCCATCTTTGGCCATTTTTCTGGATCGGGTTCCAACGCCAGGGCCACCTTATGGTGGGATAGCAATACCCTCATTTTTTTCTTCCAAGTGGTAAAATCCCATTTTTCCGTCAAATACGCCAATGTCGAGTCTCATAGTCGAAATTTCTATTTCCTTTGACCCAGACACTTAATCGGCAACTCAGAGTCTTGCTCACCCAAGTAGCAATCGGCAACTCTCAATCTTTCAATTTGGCAACACCCAAACTATAATCGGCAACTCTCAATCTTTCAATTTGGCAACACCCAGTATTGTTCACCCAATCAACAATCGGCAGTACAATGTCTAAGACACTCAAACAGTAATGACTTAATCACCCACTCTTTCAATCGGCAACCAATGACTTAGTCACTTAATCAATAAATTTTCAGACACCCTAGCAACAACTTGCACAAGCTTATCTTCCCAGACACCAATCAGAAATACTCAATCTTTTAATTTGTAACAACCAAACAATAATCAGCAACTCTGCCCTTCAATTTTGCCAGTTTCTTGGTCACGGCTACTCAGAAAATTGATCGGTCACTCAGTCTTCCGTTGGCAACTGCAGCACCTCAATACGCCAATTCAAGCCCTTATTCAGTCACCCTGACAACTCAAATTTGGCAACCCTAGCCCAGAAATCCAAGGATCTTTAATCGGCAGTACTGACTTTTAATTTGGCAGGGATCTTAGTTCGACAACTTTAGGGTTGGCCAAGGCAAAGACTGGATCTTCGGCTTGTATCTTGGTCCACCGACTTGAATTCGGTCACAACAGCTTTGATCTTCTTTTTTTTCGTTTTAGCCGCGGTCTGTGATCTTCAATCTTGCTCTCGTCTGAATCTTGATCGTCAGTTTTTTGTTTGTGTTTTCTTTGAATCTTGATCGGCAATCTAGGTCTTGTTTCTTGTTCTGTGTTGATTTTTGACCGTCTTCAATTTGACGAGTTTTTAGGGTTTCTTGTTAAGCCCACAAAGAAAGACTGAATCTTCGGTCTTGATTCAACTGACTCTCCTTTTCGGCCCACTGGAATTTTATATTAAGCTCTGATACCACTGTTAATATTATGCCCCTAAATCGTTTGTCACACAAATCAATCGACCAATCAAGAACACAAGATTTTTACCGTGGTTCGCCGGAAAATTCCCGACTACATCCACGTTGAACTCCGGAACAAGGAGCTCGCTGCACTAATCAATTACAAGATTACTCAAGAATCTTGAATCTGTTTACAAACATTAATTTCCCCAAATCACACAATAAACCATAATCTCTAAAAGTGTCAATCTCTCAAATTCCCAATTGAAGATTACACTAACTTGGACTAGGAATAAGGCTTAACACTTAGCCAAATAATAGGAGAAAATATGTGTAAAACAATTAACCTAAAAACTAACTAATTTTCAACCTAAGCACCATTTATATATGATGAGCAAATTGATGTAATTAGGACAACAACAAGGATTGCGCCACGTGTCCCTTATCCAACGGATGGATAAAGGCTTCACATTTTACAATATTGAACTACATCATATTATAATTGATTAAGAAGATTTGAGCAGCAGTAGATTTGTTACAGTCTAATGCACATTAAGCATCAAAATCAACGCAACCTGCAGGCACCAGTAATACAAAAGTAGATGATATGATAAAGCTGAAGCTGTAGATTAACAATGGCAAGCAAAGCAACACAAAACTGTAAGCAAATAAAGTTGAAACTGTAGGTTAAATATTTACTTGAATGGGCTGACTGGCGTGATAAAAAAAAAAAAAAACTTGGGTTATTGAGCAAGTGGAGGTGAAGAGGAGACAAGTCTCTTTCAAAATTTTGATAATTATTTGTGTGGGAAATAGACAGAGGAAAAAGCTGCAGAGACTCTTATGATTATAGCTCATTTTCCAAAGTCTTTTAGGTGTCAGAACTGGGACCCACTTGTCATGAACCTTTGACTCTTTATGCCCTACGGGGAATCTAGCTATAGCCGTCCTTTTCCTTTGCTATATGACATTTGTTTTTGTGTGGTGGTATAATGAATTGTATTTATGGTGAGTGCTGAATTAATTTTGTGGGTTATATATATGTTTTTTTAAAATCTCTCGATTGTTCAATTGATGCCTAGCGTAAATAATCATAATTAGGGAGAAAATAATTTTTTATATTTGTTAATTGAATGTATATTAATATGTCCATTCTAATAAAGGTAAAATCTCTGTATGATGAGGGACCCGTACGAGATTAATGGAATCGGTATGACTTTATTTTTTACTTTGAAATCGTTGGAAACCTCACCGTCAAATCACCACTTCTAGGCTTAAGGGAAGCATGTAAAACCCCGGCTGTTTCAGGCTCTTACAAGAAACGCACTCCCCGAACTCAAGATCTCAATGTGAAATCATGAGCCCTATACCACCAAACCATACCTCTTGAGGACCTTTACACTAAAGATTTTAAGCCATTAGCTCAAAATGTCTCACACTGATTAAGAATAGTCAAATCTTTATAAAACATATGTCCAAAATTCTATCATAAATAATATGAGATATTATAAAGAACTTTAATTTGTAGATACCAAACTCACATTGAGGTGGTCTCTTTCGCCGTCCGTATTAGAAAATCATATTATATATCTACTATATATACTAAGTGAGGATAAACAGCACACAAAGAGTTGTTTGCTTCAGCTCTGTTTCACATGCATTCTACCGTAGCTTCACATGTTTGTCGCTTTATCGTTAATGTGCTTCGTTTGATCAAGAGCTGATTGCTTGAGCTGCTTCAACTACATTCCACCGTAACTTCACATGATTGCCGCTTTATTGTTCATGTGCTTTGTTTGCTAGCTGATTCAGCCGCTTCAAGCCACTTGTCTTTTTTTCCAGTTACTTCTTCATTTGTTATGCTTCCTTTGCTGCTTCCTTCTCTCTCAGTGTGGCCGACCCAACATTCAATGTTCCAAAGAGTGTTCGCCCATTACAGCTGAGGGAAAGACATCACTCCAGTGTAATGAATGTATATCAAAGTGCGTAACATCACTATGGTGTAATGAAAGTACACCAGAGCGAGTGCCATCACTCAGAGATGGAAATACACCGGAATGATGATCACTCCAGAATCATAATACACTGAAGTGGGTGATATTACTCCAAAATGGAAGCACACCCGAGTGATGATCACTCTAAAATAGAAGTACACCGGAGTGAGTGTCATCATTCTGTAATAAAAGTACACTGGATTGACTGACATCACTCCCGAATCGAGGCATAACGGAGTGGATGAGATCATTATCTTTCCATTTTACATTGGAGTGATGATCACCATTTTACCCTTTTGTATTTTTTGGAATGGATGTATACCGGAGTAGCTGGCATCACTACAGAATGAAAGTATACCGAAATAGCTGACATCATTAAAGAATGAAAGTAAACCATAGTAGCTGACATCACTACTGAATGAAAGTACACCAGAGTGAATGAGATCACTCCTGAATGTAAGCACACACGGAGCGAATGAGATCACTTCAGAATGAAAGCAGACCAGAGTGATTGAGATCACTCCGGATTGGAAGCACACCAGAGCAACTAACATCACTCCGGAATTGAAGCACACCGGAGCAACTAACATCACTCCGGAATTGAAGCACACCGGAGCGACTAACATCACTCCGAAATGGAAGCATACCGGAACGAGTGACATCACTCTGGATTGGAAGCACACATGAGTGATGATCACTCTGGAATGGAAGTACATCGGAGTGAGTGCCATCTTTTCGTAATAAAAGTACATCATAGTGAATGACATCACTCCAGAATGAAGGTACGCTAAAGTTATTGGCTTTACTCTGGAAAGCAATACCACCAGAGTAATTGACATCACTATAGAATGAAAAGCATACCAGAGTGATGATCACTCCGAAATGGAAGTACACCGGAGAAACTGATAATACTCCGGAATGAAAGGACATCAGAGTGATAATCACTCTGAAATGAAAGTGTATTGGAGGGACTAACATCACTAGTCTCTAATAATAATATATATAATTTATTGTGTAATAACTCTAAAAATAAATAAATAAATAAAAGCTATTCTCAATTTCCTACTTTTTTTTTTTTTTTTTTTTTTTTTTTTTTGGCTGTAGTTTGTTGTTTGGGCTAATCTATATGGCCTTTTTTTATTCTTTCCTCAAAGGAAACTATTCATTAATTAATTGGTGACTCAAGAAAGCTATATTTTATTGTCTATTAGTTGTTCTATTTTGGATAAAGCTTAAAAACAAAAAAATGTGACCTCATTAGAAAATCGAAATGAGTGGAAATTTGAGGCAAGTGAGGCTGTTCTTAAGCGGGCAACACATTATTGTTAGTTAAATAATCAACATCAATTGTTAAGAGTTTTTAATTTTTTTTCCGAAAAAGGAAAAATAAATTTAATTTAATTGGGTTTGTTGGCACCTAAAAAATTTCTTTAGCACAAAGCTTAATAAAAATATACACAGGCTAACATAGCAATAATGTGTTTACTGTTTTCTGTCAAGGATAACTATGTTTAAAACTTTAAATAGATTAGTGATTCATCAAAAATATACAACAAAACCTCTATAAATTAATAATATTGGGACCATAAAATTTTATTAATTTAGAGAGATATTAATTAATCGATAAATTAATAATTTACCAATTAAAAAAATGTTTTTTCGATTCAGTGAATATATATCACTAATACAATGTAACATATTTCGTAAATTAATTTAAAAAGAAAATTCAAGATTTATAAAACCAATTACGCTAAATGAAGCACTGATAACGACAACAACTCTCCACAATTTTTTGTTGTAGTTCGAGAAGATGACACCGAAGCTTTCGAATGCAATGAGAAAAGTTAGAGATGAAATCCACCTAAATTTTAATTTGAAGAAAAAACGAACAACAATAGATTCATATTTTACTTAATTATCTTAATTATTTTTGTAATTTTAGAGAATTATTAATTTATTATATTGACAGGACTATAGATTAATATAAGAGTCTTCCTTAAAATTATCATCTTATTAATTTAACAAAATTACGAATTTTGTAAACTGACCTAAGTTGGGACGGAAAAAAAGTCCCCATGGGCGTGACTTGGTGGTGTAGGGTTCAGTTCAGGATCTGAACTTGAGATCCTGGGTTCGAATCGATAGAGTGCGTTTCTTGTAAGAGCCTGGGACAACCGAAGATTTTACTTGCTCCGCTTAAGTCCGGAAGGGATGGTTTGACGGCGGAATTTCCAACGATTCCAAAAAAAAAGTGTTGAAAAAAATATTATTATAGAGAGGTTATTAATTTATCTAGTATTAATTCATGGAGATTTATCTATATATTGATGTTACTCTTCACTCCCATCTCACAGGTTCATTGATCATATACCTTAACATTTTTGTTCCCCAGTGCTACTATTAAATGATAAAATCATATGAATCAAAACAATGTAATTCAAGGGAGACTATATAGTTCATCAAAATAAATGTTCGCACACACGACAAACAAGCCAATAACAAAACACACACACAAATAGAGATAAAAACACAAGATATTTACTTGCCTCAACATTTTTATTTTGAAAGATATATTTAGTGAGATTCGAACCTTAAACCTGAAAATGATCAAAACACTCAGGCACAAGGTCTGTACCACTGAAGCAACCCGTTGGGGCTTCAGTGTCGCATGTCCCATGTAGAGATGGCCACCGGTCCGGCTCGGTTCCGAACCGGAACTGAACCGACCGATTCCCGGTTCCATTCCGGTTTTTTTTTTTAATTTTAATAATGATTTTTTTTAAAAAAAAATAAATTTAAACGGTTCTGGTTCGAACTGCTGGAACCGTTCGGTTTCAGCGGTTGTATTACGAAATATTACGATTCCAGTTCCGGAATCAAAACTGGAACCGTCCGATTCTAATCGGTTCGGTTCCGATTCCGAATCAGAACCGTGGCCGGATCTAGTCCCTAGCTCGCACATAAACACCTCAAAATGGGTTTATGCATGATCACGTGTCATCTCACATGTCTTATCTATCTCCCACTAGAGCTGAATTTCTAAGTTCAAACTATAATTCTTACAATATGTTTATGCATGTAAGACAGGCCCAAATTCTTTCTACATTTTTATGTGTTTCTACGCATTCTATATAGCCCCCACCCAAATATTTTTCTTTTATACCCAGTTTGGCAAATGAGGCCCACTAATTTTTGGGCCATTTCTCTTTCGGCTCATGAAAGTTATTAAATGCACTTTACAACCTTCAGCTCAGCAGCACTTCCGTTGATCGCACATTATCACCTTGAATTGAAACCAGTGTTTAAAAAAACGGTTGAGGCGGCCGCCTCGCGGCGACGGCGCCTCGCGGCGACGGCGCCTCGAGGCGGCCGCCTTATGCGGTTTTTCTGAGGCGCCCGCCTCTCTGCTAGTGAGGCGGCCGCCTCAGGCCGCCTCACGCCAAATCGGCTTGAGGCGGCCGCCTCACCAGCAGAGGGTTTTTTTTTTTTTTTTTTTTTTTAATTTTCTAAAATGAAACGACGACGTTTTGGGCTTCCAAAACGTCGTCGTTCCATTGAACAACTGAGTGGCAGTAGAGCACTTGCACAAAAAAAGAGCAGAGACCAAAGTAAGTTAATCTTGTACAAATAATGCAATTTATATAATCAAATTAAAAAATAATACAACTTTATGTTATTTGTTAGGGAAAGGGAAAGCTCCACAATTAGTGGATGAAGACAATACAAGTGAATGAGGTTCTTTGGATGATGACCCATCTGATGATGACATAGATTTTGACCCAAGTTTCATGCCGCTAGACACTAATGATAGCTTATTTAGGGATTAGTTATCAATAATTTTTTGAACATACTATGAATTTTGAAGAAAGTAATGTATTTGGGATTACTTATCAATGATTTTTTGAACATACTATGAATTATGAAGAAATGAATATATTTTGGATTATTTTTCCGATTTTCGGATCGAGGTGCCCGCCTCACCGCCTCGAGGAGGTCCGCCTCGCGCCTCAATGGCCGGCCGCCTCCAGGCGCCGTCCCGTATTTTTAAACATTGATTGAAACGACCGGTAAGTGGTTTGAATGTCTATGAACATATAAAATTTCACTGCAAAAAACGACTGAACAGTTTACTAAATCAGCTTTATATTTTCAAATGTTAATTGCACTCTATGTTTTTGGGTTTAGGGTTTATTATTTACAGTTTAAAAAGAGGGGGAAAATGGCTTTGGGACTTATATTGGGGATAGGAAGAGCGTATCGCAGAAAGCGTACATCCTCACTTGACATTCTCTCCTCAAAACGTGCACCACGTGATTATTACAAGGGAAAAAATTGCAAACCCACTGGCTTCCATACTCGCAAAGGTTCACTTCAATTGCTTATCTTGACTTGCAAGCCCCCAATTTGACATCCATTTATCTGTTTTGTTTGTGAATGTGTATGTGGTTTGTATATTTAAGGAAACATCTTGAAATTTCTTTTGCCCACACAAACCTGTTGATAAGAATGTTATATTGGAAATCTGCTTAGAAAGGAGACATAGATCATAGCTCAATTTTCATAGCTAATTCTGAAATGTTAGGCAGAGTGGGGTTTTGACTTGATAAAGGTGAGGCGCAAATTGCAAAAAAATATATATATTCAAGTATCCATTCAACTAAGACAAAGAGAAATCATTAAAAATATATCAAAAACAATTATAATAATACAAATTAATGTGTTTGTCGAAACTTAATGCCCACCCCAAAACCTATTTTAATTTATAAAATAAATGTTATATAACTTGATTTTGGGTTGGGTGGGTTAATTCGGGTATGGGTTTTCTCATACATTTTTATGAGGCGCGCGCTTGATGAAGGTCACCTGACTTGACCCTTCATGAGACGCGGTGGTTTGAGCTTGAGGCGTGCAGGCGCACCTTTGATAACTATGCTCCGAGTGTAATTGTAAGTTTCAAATGAATCGGGTTTTTCTTGTTTGATTACATCCGAGTTGAATATAATCAAGTGGCAGAGTTAACCATTGCATGACAGATTGTTTTTTACGCACTTACAGTATTTTAATATAGCTATGTTGTTTATAAATCAACGAATTAATTGATTGCAGGTGGGTATGTCGTGGTGCAAGAGAAGTTGCCAAACTATGTTGTCCCGAATTTGACTGACTTCAAGGTTCTTGTATTCTAAATCTTTTCAGTTTTTGTTAATCTGTTGCTTTAAGATTTGCATTTGACTTAGGTTGCAACATCAAGTGTTATTAAGAAGTTTGTGAGATTTGAGATGTAGTTAAGTTAGAAATTTTTTGAACAAACTAGTTCATTCACATTAAGAGGTGAACTCATTGGGAAAAAAAGTTTCATTATCTTGCCAACATTTGCAGATAATTATTTTCTGCCTACCTCCCCCAGCCTATAAGAGTTCATAAATTCTCAATGTTATTTTTGAGGTTGAGATGTTTATGTCTGTCCAAGGGTGGTGTTTTGGTCCCTGGTTTTCGTTTCAGAGTGGCAAATGCGTGTAAACTCTTTTAGTAGTTCATCATTAAATCTCGAGGAAAGAATTTTGTAAAATGCCTAAGACATAGTCATAGAGGTTCAACGTGTTGTTAAGGGTGGCATGTAAACAAGAAGCTACAATCAGTTCATGTCATATACCGAGGTTTGCCTTGCATTTGTGTTAGATATGTATGTGTTTTTTGAAAACTCCAAAGTTGAAGCATTTTGACTTTTGATCCCATGGTTGAAGCTTTCGTTTTTCCCCTTTCCTTAGTTTTCTTAAACGTGTGATAGTGATTAGTTCTAACACACGTATATATATCATAGATATGTGTGTGAGATCAAAAGATAAAAAAACATCTCTCATTTTGTAAAATGAGGATACCCCGCTAAAAGGAAAAAAAAAACACAGATTCCAATGCACTAAAAGACAAAAAAATAGTTTTCAATGTAGTTTTTGTTGTCTTTTAGCAGGCATCATCAAAATGAGGATGCCCGCCTGAGAATTGTTATATATATTTATACATATGTGTTTGTGTATGTGTATGTATATCAGTGGTCTTCAAAATGAGGATGCCCTCACCTGAGAACCGTTATATATATTTATACGTAAGTGTTTGTGTATGTGTATGTGTGTGTATATGTATGTATATCAGTGGTCTTCAAGTAAGGACTCCCACGTTTTAGTTCAAATGTGGATCTTCAGCCATTTGATCAATCCAAAGGCTGAATCAAATTTTCCAAGTAAATACGTATTGTGACATAGAGTAGTTGCAGGGCCCACATGATAAATTCAAAATTCAAAATATTTCTGGGCCCCACATCAGTATTTTAAATGGAACTGATTTTTTTTCATCTCAGTCTTTCATTTTTCCTTTCCCGCTCTCTCGCTCACTCATCTATGCTATTTTCTCTCCACCTTTCTCACTCAATCTGTTTCCAGAAGAACTATCACTGAAATTTTTTTCCTTAGTTTGCTAAAGCTTTTGGGCTAACTGGGGATTGCATATTTGAATTAAGAAGTGGAACGTCAACAAAGTTTCATGTGGGTGTTTTTGGGATTCGGTAACTAGTGATTGGGTTTGGGGAATTATTTGTGAGGATTTCGGGTCAATTTCCTAGTCAGATTCTTGGGTGTGTGCTAGGATTCAATTGGCTATGGCTTCAAGATATATGAATTGGCAATGGCTTTGGATTTTGTTGTTTTTGTTGCTGAAGATAGAGTGTTCTATAATCTATAAATGTAAATTTTCATTAGTAGATATGCAGAAAATTTTCTTCATATTATGAACTTTTGACTTATAGAATCACATAGATAACTCAGGACTGATCAGGAATTTCTTTTGGTTTTAATCTTATCATTAATCTTTTATTTTCTTAAGTTTAGACAGAAATAGCTCCTAGGATGATGAAGACATACATAAAAATAAATTTATTCAAGAACTAATCCATGAAAGCTATTGGTAAATTCTTCACAATCTGGAAACAAAACCTAAGGTAATTGCATAATCATTTTAGTTGATGATATTTTTTAGCAATTCTTTGTAAAAAAAAGAAGTTATTGGTTCAAATTTAAACAAAATGGATGTCATAGAGATGGTATTTATAGGCTAAAGAGAAGTTGCTTCCACAAATGATGAGTTGATCACTTGATCGATATGTAATGCATCTCACTTAAAAACTATTTGAGTCCCTATGCCATCTTGGAAATATATATTCATCTCATATAAAAGATGCCACAAGCTTGCATTTTGCTTTGACCATTAAAAATGAAATAAATTTGAACCAAAAATCACATCTAGTTATCCCAACAAAAGCTTAAAAGTTAAAACAAAGAACCAAACAACTCATAATGCTTCAAGCCTTACAAAAGCCGAGGAAAGAAGAAATATAGCTTTCTTATGGACAATTTGGGGAGCAAAGAATAAATGGAATGGTTGTTCCAGAACCGCAGCTTGGAGGTCCATCATGTTCTGGCCAAAATTGAAGCTATAATCTATATGTGATTCTTTTGAGAGTGAAACAGCCCTCTGAGCTATCGATTAGACAGAGCTGCAGCAACAAGAAATAAGTCTGGTCTCTTCTTTCTTATGGCTTGCTGAAATTAAATGTGGATGCTGCAATGGGGAGGGAAAATCAGACGGCAGGCTTGGGCTTTGTGTTTAAAGACCCCACAGGGAGAGTAGTCTCTGCAGCAGTGGAGATAATTTATTTCAATGGGGACATGGAGTTTACTGAGGCTATAGCCATATCTTTTGACATTTAGTGCGCTCAATAATCTGGCCTCAGTCCTTTGGTTATTGAATATGATACTCTTAATATGGTTAATTCAGTGAAGGGTATGGTATTAAGAACAGCTCAAAGGATATTTTGTGTCTGATATTCTAGGCGAAAGTAGGAATTCTAATGTGTTTAAGATTCAGAGTAGGTGACGTACATGTAATGTGATGCTCATTATCTGCCAAAGTGGCATGTTCGAGTTATATCTCCGGCTTTTGGCTGGATGATTTCCCATCTGTTATCATATGTAGTCTTTGCCATTAATGAAGCTTCCCTATTTTGAGAAAAAAAAAAAAACAAAAACCCATAATGCAGGCGCCTCTCTTCTCGCCATCACCAAAGCTCTATCATCGGAACACTGTTGGAAGCGATTTCTTTTAACAGCAATTTGAACGTGGCTTGCAATGGCGTTAGGGCGACAAGAAAGAGAGGGTTCCGCGTTGTGGTTGTTTGGTTATGTGTATTGACTTTTGGGTTTTGGTTTGGATAATTCTAGTTTGTGATTTTGCGCATTTTGGCTTAGATAATTTTGTATGTGTGATTTTGTGGTTCTAATTTTTTTTCTTTTTTCAATGGTCAAAACTGAAGCAAAATGCAAGCTTGGGGGTGCATTTCTGTAGTTTTTTTATGTATTCAAATATAATTATTGATATATAAGAGAGGCTCAAGAACCCTCATTTTTTGCATAATTTTTTATACCATTGGATTAGTGCAGCTTGAGCAATTGAGGTTGCATCATCAAACACAGGAATTGATTATTCTTGTTAGATTGAATCTCAGTCATTGGAAGTTAACTACTATAATGGTCCAAAACTTGTGTAAAATATATGATGCCATGGTTATATATGTAGAGCTTCTGTAATGTGGAATCCGACATTTTCTAGGAAATTTTATTGACATTTTGCTAGAATTCTTAATCCTCCACTTGCATCTTCAGTAGAAAAATGATGCAGGGTTGATCTAACATAATGTTGAGACTGCCTTTCGCCATTTCTTCATGGAAATTCCTTATCTTGTATTGTGTCCTAATTATTCCTACCTAAGGATGACATCTAATGTTGGAGATCACTTAGTAATGTCTTTGTTTAATTTCCACTTGAATTTGTTCTCTCGAGTCGAGTCGACTTTTCTTTTTCCACAGATAAATGTTTGCTGATTCATATTCCCTCTTTCTGCTCGCAGCTCAAGCCATACGTATCTCAGTGCCCGGGAGCCGCCAAAACAGCTGAGGCTGCTGAATCAACAAAATAATCATAGAAACAGAGATGGGTGCATGATTAGTCATTTGCAAGTCATTGAAGTTGGACGTGATCTTGCAACATAAAACTAAATGAGAGATTTATTAGTATCTGTGTGTGCAGTAAACTCAACAAACAATAGAATTAAAAATACAACATATAAATTGGTCAAAAATATTCTCTTATTTTTTGATTATCAAAAGCTCGATCCCTTACTTTAAGGATTCTCATACTATTTATATTATTTTTTTACAAGGAAAATAAATTGACATTGGTTACATTTCATTCATGTTTCCTACTCTAAAATCTCATAACTTTCTTATTTTGGACGATTGTTCAGCTTAAAGAAATAGAAAGTAATTAATTGGCTCTCTGATTTCTTATTTAGAAGATTCGTGTCATCAAAGATTTGGTATTTCGGGCCTAATCCTTGTGTAACATGTTCTTGCTTTTGTGGAGGTCAAGCCTGATATGGACTTCCTACTGGTGAGTGCTGAATTCAGATCCTAAAGGAGGTCCTGCTATCAGACTCTGACGAGGTCCTAATGTCAGACTCTAAAAATAGGTCCTAACGTCAGAGTCTGGTGGAGGTTCTGACTTTAGACCCTGGTGGTGGGTTCTGCTGCCAGACTCTGATGATCGATCATGAATGCCGGTTCTGACAGGAGGTCATAAAGTTCTCTTCGTCAGACCACGTGTCATTTTACCAGATGCTTGGTTTTTCCCCTAAACATTTCCTCTTTTTGTTTGCATTATTTTTGAATAAAATGATGGGAACAAACAAGTGTATTGTTCGTACTCTACATACTCTATAGTTTGGGCCATTAATTGACTTTTGAGTGTTCTGAGCTGCATCTTTGTTTCCTCGGGAGCTTGATCGTTACGTCCCATAATATCGATTTGACCGCTTTTGTCAACTCCATCAATTCATCGTTTCAAATTTCAAACCTTTGCATTCTTTTCTCTTGGGAAATCGTTTCTTCCTAGCGCTCTCTCTTCCAAATCCAAGCTTATATCCCCTCTGCTACTATGGCTTTTTCATCTTCATCTGATGACAAGATTCAACGCCTGAGGGAGGACATTGATGTTCCTCACGATGTCTACCTACAGCTCCTCTTTGAGAGTGCATCCCTCTAGGAAACCAATGTTAGGGTTGGTGCTCGGAGTGCCAATTCGGATCGTATTTATGTTCGATTCATGAATACGAACAATGCATTTTTCCATAATATTACTTATTTAATGGTAACACCTCTTGTCTTTTATATACATATTCAATCTAATTACGATTAGATATCTAATTATGATTAGATTGAAGCTAAATCTGATTTAGTGATACGTGTATATTAGACAAAGACCCTAGGATTTACAACGTAGTGCGTAGTTACAACGTAATTTGTAATTGACATTGGGAAGCGTCACTATAAGTTGTATATCCTTAAATAAAGTTCCTGGTCAAGATTTACTAACACGGGTCGGTTAGTAAAATCCGCTGAGACCAGTACATGTCGTATATCGTGACTTGGTCCGATGGTTTGTCCCAATGAACCATGAGTCTCGGGAGACTCGTATAGACATGTAGGTGTTTATTTGATAAATACTGAACGACTCACTGAAGATTTCCTAATAGATGGTGCACCAACGTCAATAGGAATCTTCTCTAGTTGAGCGAGCATAGTGGTCATTCGACTTGAGATACCACAGTGGATATATGAGTTATCATCCACATTTTGATGGCAGTCACGTCACCAATCTATTTAGATCAGACATCCGCCTGTTCGTTGGGTGTAGACTGATGCTTATGATATCCAGTGCGTATCAAGATAGAATTTGTCAGTCCTGTGTACATGGCATATGTATCCTACACGTGTTTACGATCTAGTAAATCCATGGCCGTGGTATAACTTCGGAAGCAAGTTCCGAGTGTTATTTAGAGATCATAAATTTGAAAGTCGACTATATTATACCATAAAGATTTGACGTTCTTATCTATATCTCAGGTATAATATGGATAACCTGTGACGGAGGGATTATATGTATGCAATGACCTCGACTTGCATAGTTTAGCGATATTATCTGTGGTCGTCATAATTCATGAGTGGGTGAATTATGGACACGAAATTGGATTTCATGATGGATAAACTTAAACTTAGAGAGTCACACAATATGAAATGTACTCGTTGAGCACTTGGGCAACGCATTATGAATAATACAGATTACTCATAATACTTCACCGAATTAAATGAGTTAATTCAAATCATTTAAACGTTAAACGAAAATACATGCATTATGGGCATTTCGGTCAACTAATAATTAATGTGTATTTGTATTTGATACAATATTTGATTTGATACATATTAATTAATTGTCAAATGAGATTTTGACACATGTCATTAATATATGTATTTGTTATTTAATGTAAATAAAAATACATATATAATAATAATCGCATTAATTAATTATTTAGATGTTTAAATGTTAAATATATAGATAATTAAATTATTTCAATATTACATAATTGTTATGCAATATGTTTGATTATTATTGGTCACATGTGGCATGATTCTTTTAAGCTTGAAGCATACAAATTGGATTTGTCAACTTAAAGCTTATTATTATTATTTAATTAGTTTAATTGACCAAATGACCAAAATACCCCTCATTTACCCCCAAGTCGGTTTTGGCTTGGTATTTAAAGTGGAAAATTTTGTTTTCTCATTTCTTAAGCTTCCATGGTCGAACCTCTCAAGTAAAAAAGCACCCAAAATTTTCTTGGAGAATCAAGGAAGAAAGTGAAGAAATCAAGAAGGAAGTTTAAGGAAATTAGGAGATTTCAAGGTAATATTCAATAATCTTAAACTTATAAACTTGTTTCTTGTTCTTGAGCATCTAGACAAGTTCTAGGGTTTCTTTCTTTCTTATATTTTGGGCCTTTTTGATTTGGAGGATGGATTTGGAGGCTAGATGCATATGTGAAGTTGGATTGGATAATATTATTGTAATATTAGTTCAATTTTCTCATTTGATGACTTGTTGCCATTCTAGAGTGTTATGACCACTCTTGTAACTCCTAGAATTTTTCTTGATTTCTTCATAGGTGGTGGCTTTAGTTGGTGTTAATGTTGAGAAAATTGGATTTAAAGCATGAAAAATGATATTTTTGATTACCAAATCAGATCTGGATTTTCTGTGATTTTGGTGATGAAAGGTATGTTGTATAAATGTATTGGATGTGTTTTGGGCATTGGAACAATTTTCGGAAATTATTTCGGCGTTGGAATATGCGAAAACGGTGAAAAACGGCATTACCGGGTGAGTTTTGAGCCAACCGGGTGACGGCTGCCCAAACAGTGAATTGGTCACTGTTCGGGCAGCCCATGAACTTCCCTAGTACTGTTGGGGCTGACTTGGGCAGCCCTCATGTGTATTGGGTGGTCGGTTCGGTCAAAAATGTGTTTTATGCCATTTTGCGGAAAAACATTTTCGTAAAAGTTTCGCGACGTTCCTTAACTATTTATGTCGTTATTTGATATCGAATAAATATGTTTAGGTGAAATATGAATAAATTATTCATATTAGATATTGAATAATTTATTCGGTAATATAAAAAGTTTTAAAATTACGATTTCACTTGAACCGCGAGCTTCCGATGCGCCCGCGATCAGAGCAGGTCTGATCGTTCATCCATTACATTTTTCATGTTTGATATATGATATATAATCCAATTTTGATGTTTGCACATACATGTAATTTAGATGTTTCTGGACTTTTAGTTCTACGTTAACGGGAAACGTAACAGAAATTTAATGGTTAATTTAAGTTATGTTTTCTAAGGTAGAATTGAATTGTTTAGAAATTGATCTAGATTAAATTCTGCATTTGATATAGAGCAAAGCTTTCTTGAGGAATATCCCCGCTTAAATAAGGCAGTGAAGTGACATGTATTGGATGCATGTTTCTTAGTCCGTCTTGTCAATACAGTTTATGGGTATCTTTCTATGGCTACATCCGAGAAAGTGCCAAAGCAGTGAGGGTGTAGTTGATAGAATTTTATCCACATACCGGATGTATATTTGATACTAGACAAATTCAAGTGAAAGTGGAAATCCTGAACATGCTAAAGCTGTCAGGACTACATCGGTAGCTTGAGTTTGTCTTGGCAAGTGAAGCCTTGATACGCCCCCTTGTGAACGTGCCAAAGCTGTCATAACGAGAAACGTTCAGGACCAAAATCAGGAGTCACAGTGAGTGTGATTGATAATGAGTTGTCTACCTAATGAATATACGTAGGCGAGATCGTGCCAAAGCTGTGAGTCGAAATATATTCATGGGGTCCACCTCTCACTATGGAATTCGATTTAATTATTGAATTTTCATTTTCCGTTGGGGATTATGGTATTACGTAAAGTAGTGGGAGACACTGCTGGGTTAAAAATCCATAACTAATGTAGTGTGTAATATTATGGAAATTACTGCTTTTGTTTTCCTTTATTCTATATTGTTAATAGAATTAAACTTCAAATCCACTGCATGTATATTATTTGAATATATTTTCTGACTTCACTTATGGTTGCGAATTTCTAGAATAGGTTCTAGAATGTTAGTAGACTTGGATATTGTTAGATTAGTCAAAACCATCGGGAACTGTTGTTCCGATTTTCTTGAAAATCAAGATGGTTAGTGACTTAGTTACTAAGTCACGATAGGTAATCAAAATAGATATATGTTTTAAGGATATAATTGTCTAGAGAGAATAGTTCTTGTGCGGTAAGAATTGACGTGAATTAGTTCATGTCTCGAGATTCTTGACTGGCATTAAAAAAACTTCATTAGGTATTTGTTTATCTTATAATGATGTTTCTTGGCTTTAGTGACTTTTAGAAGTCACGTGTTTGACACAGTTTGCTAATAAATTATTTGCAATTGTTGTGAATAATTGAAGGCAAATTATAAAGCTTAAGATATGAGATATGTATAGTTGTGTGTTGAGAATATCGATTCTCACAATACGAAAATTATAGGTATTAGATACCAGATCTCCCGTCTAGTTATTTAAAATAGTGTTTAATGATTGTTTTTTATATTTGATATAAGAACTTGCGACTATTGGATAGTTACTTGTTCTTTATAAACAGTTGTTACATATTTTAATACGACTGGTAATGTCATTGTCGAAGAGATAAACATTAAGAAAAATATTCGGTTAACTAAATAACTTAGAACACTGCTTTATGAGATTTTATCATATAAGTATTAGATGTTTATTCCGTATGGTAAAGGATGGTCTGATATAAGATCACACCATATATCATTATCCATTTAATGAATATTGTATTCAGGATGTGATTAAATCTCATTTAACCAATGATCGTCATTGGACCACAAATTTATTAAAATAATACTTTGGAAGTATGTAGTTTAATGAATTATAAATTACCATGGATAGTTTTCTTTACTTCGTAACTTAGTTAATGAATTGTCATGACTTAGTTACGTATTTCTAAGAGAATACACATTGATAATCTTGAATAGTTTGAGAACTTTCAATATGTTTTTAATGAAACGTGGATAGAATATTTTGAATGGTTCAAAGATATTCTATTTGAAGTGTTGAAAACCATATTTTTAAAATTCGTCGTGAGCCTTTGAATTGTTCAAGGATGTTTGATATGATCAAGCATATGAATTTATGGTAATTAGTTCTAATGTCATTTAATGAATGTGATTCTTACTCAATATTATTCTTCTACGATTCCATCGTGATAGAATTGATCAGTGGGAGAAATCGAATCTTATATGATTTGATTCGTTTGATATTGAGTGTTACCAAATTAGTTTCAATACTCTTGAGGATATGCTCCAGTAACACTAATTCATCTTTTTAATTAAGGTTCCATTAGTGTCTACAGTTACGTATATGATATGTATAAGTAGAAAATTCGAATCTTGAAAAGTTTGAGATTTGAATCTTTCTTTTGTATAATGGTTATATAATTGAAAGTACTTGCGCCTTGGAGGTACAAGTAAAAGTTTATCACTTATTCTATTTAATAGAATATTGTATTCTATCTGATATGATATCTTTTCTACGATCCCGAGTAATAAAATTATTTTATTATTTGGTGTGTAACATCAGATGTTGACAATTGTAGAAAAGATTTGACTTATTGAAGTCAAATGTGAGAATGATAAACTATAAATGGAACCACATAATTAATAAAACTAAAAATCCCTTAGACAGCTTCCATATAAGTTCAATATGATGTTAGAATCATTTACGAAGTATTTGATACTTAGTGGTTCTGCTGTTTTTTTATCGAAGAAAATTATCCTATAACTTATAGTGGGAGCGACATTTGATATCGATTTCAGAAATTAGCATTAATAGATCTAAGATTGTTCGTAGCTTACTACGTTCAGGTTTTGAACTTGATTGAGCTTTCGTTATGAATCGTTCATAAAATGTGCAAATTATTTGCGCAGCAAAAGTAAAGTGAGCTTATTAAAAGTTTGACCTTTATAGTATGACAGTGAGAAAGATTATACTCAGTAATCTATTGTAGATTCTCAGAAAACTCGTCTCTAGTCGTACTAATTGAACAATTAAAGATCTGTTGGTTAATGTTGATATTAAATTATGTAGTTTGGCTAAAGAATGCAAAGTGGTATTCCTGAATGGTTTCTTCGAATGAGAGATCCGTTGTGGTTTCTTTGTTTGAAGAGTTCATTCTAGAATGGCCCTAGAGTTTGTATTATGCTAAGATCACAGTTTGATATACTAGCTTATAGAGCCTATTGTAGACTCAGATAAGCTTTCTAGAAATCTGTGTTCTAATTTTGATAACAGTCAGATTGTCTGATTTTATCAAAGCATAAAGAATACACATATGATAGTAGGGTCAGTAGGAGCGTATAAATTTCTTTCTAGTGTTATATATCCTAACAACATTATCATTATTAATGTAATAATGAGATGTTTATAATGTAAAAGGTTTACCTAAGTCTTCTTTTCTCCATGAAAACAATGGAGTAGTCTTTGTTATATTTGATATAAAGTTTCATATACGATATAAAACAAGAGACTTATGTGAAACTTCCATTAGTCATGGATTAGATATGATCTAATAAAGGACACAACAAGAATATATGTATGACAGTTAATATAACTGTTTGATAATTAATGTGTCTCTTATATATAGTATTCATCTTTCGTAAAAGATGATTCCTTTGTCGAAAGAGAAATTGATTAGAATGTCTAGTCAATCTTATGCATTATAGGATGATGGCATAATGAATACTATATTATGTACGATTAAAGATATCAATTTAATTGTAATTATTACGAGTTATTTTGATATGCTGTAGACCATATGATGTGTCTTGAAACATGTTCTTTGTTATCTTTGAGATATTAAGAACGAATTTCTTATTCATATAGAATATAATCCGCAACCATTAGGGTCATATTAGTTTTGAGTCTAATTATTATGTTAGACAGTCTACGTCATATAAAGTCAGAAAATATGTAGTGGGAGTGTCACATATGATTCTACTCTGTTAGTGGAATTAGTTGTAACTTATGAAGTATTGACTTATGAAGCTACAAAGTGACCTTATAGATTAGAAGTTTTGATATTAGTGTTGTGTTTGCAGTTGTCTGCAAAGTATGTTGGATTTGATCCCTAAATACATAGACAACTTAATAGCTATGGCACAATATTGATATCGCATCTAAGTCATATTGATGTAGAACTTGGGTTCTATAAAAATATGAATGATGATGTTTAAGGGAAACGATTGGGTGTGTTGGACAAACTCAATATGTGTTAAAGTGGACATACTTGTTGTTGCCTACCTCTTGAGTGCTAGATGAGCTCTTGATGGCCATGAGTATGTGATACACATTGAGATGTGTATATGATACCGTGGATTAGCACTAGAGCAAGTGGGAGAAATTTTCAGGGTTGATGCTCAGAGTGCCAATCCGGATCGTATTTATGTTCGATTCATGAATACGAACAATGCATTTTTCCATAATATTACTTATTTAATGGTAGCACCTCTTGTCTTTTATATACATATTCGATTTAATTACGATTAGATATCTAATTATGATTAGATTGAAACTAAATGTGATTTAGTTATACATGTATATTAGATAAAAACACTAGGATTTACAATGTAGTGCGCAGTTACAACGTAGTTTGTAATTGACATTGGGAAGCGTCACTATAAGTTGTATATCCTTAAATAAATTTCCTGGTCAAGATTCACTAACACAGGTCGGTTAGTAAAATCCGCTGAGACCAGTACATGTCGTATATCGTGACTTGGTCCGATGGTTTGTCCCAATGAACCATGAGTTCGGGAGACTCGTATAGACATGTAGGTGTTTATTTGATAAACACTGAACGACTCACTGATGATTTCCTAATAGATGGTACACCAATGTCAATAAGAATCTTCTCGAGTTGAGCGAGCATAGTGGTCTTTCGAATTGAGATACCACAGTGGATATATGAGTTATCCTCCACACTTTGATGTCAGTCATGTCACCGATCTATTTAGACCAGACCTCTGCCTGTTCGTTGGGCGTGGACTGATGTTCATGATATCCAGTGCGTATCAAGATAGAATCTGTCAGTCCTGTGTACATGACATAGGTATCCTTCACGTGTTTGCGATATAGTAAATCCATGTCCTTAGTATAACTTCGGAAGTAAGTTCCAAGTGTTATTTAGAGATCGTAAATTTGAAAGTCGACTATATTATACCATAAGGATTTGACATTATTATCTATATCCCATGTATAATATGGATAGTCTGTGACGGAAAGATTATATGTATGCAATGACCTCGACTTGCATAGTTTAATGAGATTATCTGTGGTCTGCATAATTCATGAGTGGGTGAATTATAAACACGAAATTAGATTTCTTGACGGATAAACCTAAACTTAGAGAGTCCCACAATATGAAGTGTACTCGTTGAGCACTTGGGCAACGCCTTATGAATAATACAATTATTCACAATACTTCACCTATTTAAATGAGTTAATTCGAATCGTTTAAACGTTAAACGAAAATACATGCATTAGGGGCATTTCGGTCAACTAATAATTAATGTGTATTTGTATTTGATACAATATTTGATTTGATACATATTAATTAATTGTTAAATGAGATTTTGACACATGCCATTAATATATGTATTTGTTATTTAATGTAAATAAAAATACATATATAATAATAATCGCATTAATTAATTATTTAGATGTTTAAATGTTAAATATCTAGATAATTAAATTATTTCAATATTACATAATTGTTATGCGATATGTTTGATTATTAATGGTTACATGTGGCATGATTGTTTTAAGCTTGAAGTATACAAATTGGATTTGTCAACTTAAAGCTTATTATTATTTTTTAATTAGTTTAATTGACCAAATGACCAAAATACCCCTCCTTTACCCCCTAAGTCGGTTTTGGCTTGGTATTTAAAGTGGAAAATTTTATTTTCTCATTTCTTAAGCTTCCATGGTCGAACCTCTCAAGTAAAAAAGCACCCAAAATTTTCTTGGAGAATCAAGGAAGAAAGTGAAGAAATCAAGAAAGAAGTTTAAGGAAATTGGGAGATTTCAAGGTAATCTTCAATAATCTTAAACTTATAAACTTGTTTCTTGTTCTTGAGCATCTAGACAAGTTCTAGGGTTTCTTCCTTTCTTATATTTTGGGTCTTTTTGATTTGGAGGATGGATTTGGAGGTTAGATGCATGTGTGAAGTTGGATTGGATAATATTATTGTAATATTAGTTCAATTTTATCATTTGATGACTTGTTGCCATTCTAGAGTGTTATGACCACTCTTGTAACTCCTAGAATTGTTCTTGAGTTCTTCATAGGTGGTGGATTTGGTTGGTGTTAATATTGATATAATTAATGTTGAGAAAATTGGATTTAAAGCATGAAAAATGATATTTTTGGTTACCAAACCAGATCTGGATTTTCTGTGATTTTGGTGGTGAAAGGTACGTTGTATAAATATATTGGATGTGTTTTGGGTATTGGAACAATTGCCGGAAATTATTTCGGAGTTGAAATATGCGAAGACGGCAAAAAACGGCGTTACCGGGTGAGTTTTGAGCCAACCGGGTGACAGCTACCCAAACAGTGAATTGGTCACTGTTCGGGCAACCCATGAATTGCCCTAGTACTGTTGGGGCTGAATTGGGCAGCCCTCATGTGCATTGGGTGGTTGGCTCGGTCAAAAACTCGTTTTATATCATTTTGCGGAAAAATATTTTCGTAAAAGTTTCGCGACGTTCCTTAACTATTTATGTCGTTATTTGATATCGAATAAATATGTTTAGGTGAAATATGAATAAATTATTTATATTGGATATTGAATAATTTATTCGGTAATTTAAAAAATTTTAAAATTACGATTTCACCCGAACCGCGAGCTTCCGCTGCGCCCACGCTAAAACCCCAACAACCAACCATGCTGCTGTCTCTCGCGGTGGCATCGTTCTGGGGGAGTACCACGTTTAAATCCGGACTATTTTAAGTAGCTAGTTCAATACAGATAAATGTGCAAGTAATTGGTAATTGATATGGAATCACATAAAGCTTATTTTTCTTTTTTCCTTTACATGTTAATATGAGCAGCGTCTAGTGTTTCGCTACGAAGTCATTTATGGCCTCACTAGTTATAACAAAGAAGCATGTAGGTATCTTCGAGCTATGAAACTTGGAAAAATTTTAGATGTACAAGACTTTATGTCCACTTTTGGGTTTGTGGGTCCCGCACGGACAATGTTCTAAAAAACGTTTGGTGGGATTGCGTTTAGCATTTAGGCCTTCTAGGCGGTGCCTAGAATGATAGGCTCAGGTACCGATAAGCGATTTTGTTATTTATTAAAACAAATTAGAAAAAATAAATAAATTTGGGGAAAAATGTACATACCCACCTAGGCAATCGCATAGACCCACTTGTCATGCTTCGACGTGTATAAACTCGTGTAATTACTTGATACTATCTAACAATTATTTTCATATATAATCGGACGGTCAGACATTGCATAAGCGGCCACCTAAGCCTTTTTATTAAACAGAGTGCACATCTTTGTCCCCAAAAGACGTGACTTGATGGTGTAGGGTTCAAAATCTCACATTGAGGTCCTGAGTTCAAATTCAGTGAGTGCGTTTCTTATAAAAACCTAGAACTACTGGGGATTTTATATATTCCGCTTAAGCCCGAAAGAGATAATTTGATAATGAGATTTTCAACGATTTCAAAAAATAAAAAATGTGTTCCTCAAGCCAGTGTGTAGGAAGCCTCTCGCTGCTCCAACCCAGGCGTATTGTGAGTACACTAAAGGTCCCTGCTAGGACCGTACATTAGATATAGGACAGCGAGACAAAGCCTTTCATTACAGATGGGAGTATCAGCATTTGTGAAAAGCTTACTGTAAAGTAAAGAGCATGTTTCCGCGTATTAATAAATCTGTTGCAGGACCGCTAGTGGTTGTTCGTTTCTACCAACCCTATAGTTTTGGTTTTGAAATGTTTCAACTTCTTCAATATTTTTATTTATTTTATTTTTTTTTTTTTTGCTACCTTCACTCGTCTTTTAATCTATCGTTACACTCATAAAATATATATATAATTTTTTTTTTGTCGGCTTCAATTACTTGGTGATTTTTCTCTCATTTGGAGTTAAAATTTACTCACAAAATAATTATTTAATTGGAATTGTAATATCTATTTTTATTGAGCATTAATTTATCAATATTTTGTTCTATGCTTTTTTTTTAAGTGCATTTTAAAAAGAAAATACTTCATTTAAAGTAACTGAATTATTACAGATGATTGATTTTTAATTGATTTAAATAGTTTTCACAAATTACACGACAATTATCCTAATTGGTTTGATTTATGTCATTTTTTTTAACGAAAAAAGGAAAATGTTGGTAATGACTTAAGTTGAAATAAAGTACCACGTGCATTCGGAGATTGAACACCTAATTAATCTCTCAAATTTGAGTTTCCCTTCATTTTATTTCACAATTTCTTTTAAAAAAAGATAAGTCTTATGAGGCGGGGACGTAAAAAGACAACTTTCTTCTTTTAATTTTTTCCCAATTTTTTCATGCTTGACGACGTATACAAATATTTTCTAAGTTGCAACGTGGCAACTTTTTATTGACTGTCCAGAAAATTAACAGCTCATGCAACCATATGTTTTGTGCGCACGCCAATGGACCGACAATTTAAATGTTGAGCTCAATAGTATTAAAATTTTTATAATCTTCTAATATATGGTAAATATTAATGTGTTATTGAAATTTAATTACATTTAAATTATTATCAATTATAATTTATAAAAAATTCAGTATATAATTTAGATCAAAATCAAATCAAGTCTCGAACCGAGTCATTTTTATATGTTCTCAAGTTTAAAAACAAAAAAGGAGGTCGTTTTCTAAGTCTATAGAGTGTGTCCACGGCTGCCCTTTTATCCTATATGAATGAACACTTCATTTTCCACGCCGCCCTTGATAAAAAAGCCCTAGTATTTTGTAATCCCGCTCCCATATTCCCTAACTCCACACTTCAAAATAGGGGTGATCACGGTTTAGGGTCAAACCGCAATCCAACCCGAACCGCACCGCGCGGTTTGAAAAAAAATTAAAAATAATTTCGGGTCAATCGGAACTGAACAATAAATTTCGGGTCGGTGTGCGGTTTTGACCCAACCGCGACCCGAACAGCCCAAAATCGTAAATTTTGACTCAAACCGCGACCCGAACCGCCTAAACCGCCGACCCGCGTTCAAATTAGATATTATTTTATATTTTTGTTCTTCTTTAACCATGAAATTTAATGATCATATGACAATATGCAATGTATAAATGAAAATTATGTATTTTTTCTCTTCAATTGTTATGTGAAAACACACAAAATTTCCTTAAAAAATTTATAATTCAAACCGCCGATCCGAACCGTCCAAACCGTTAAACCGCCAACCCGAACCGCCGCAGTTTTCCTTATCAAATTTGCGGTTTTGGTTTCTAATTTCCTAAACCGCCAACCAGTACGGTTTAAAGTGAAAAATAAAAAAACCGACCCGAACCGCACCGCAAACACCTCTACTTCAAAACTATCAAAGCCACCAACTCAATCTCCAATCCTGGCCCCACACACCTCCTTGCACCCATCACAACCATCCATTTATGTACCTACATACTTTCCAACTAACTTTTCAAACTTTTACACAAAAAAGAAAAAAATTGAAAAACTCTTTTTGTTTAAGAAGAAGCTCCCATGATACTTCATGGAAATGAACCTTACACACAACTTTATAAATACTTGACCCTAAACACAAAACAAAGCAAAGCCAAAAAGAATTATATTTTCTCCAAAAATGTCTAACCTTATCTTCAAAAAATCATCATCATCAAAAAAAGATGTTGTTGTTGGCAAATCAAAGCATGAAATTATGAAGATTAAGTGCAAGAAGCACCCTAAACACAAGCAATCACCAGGGATTTGCTCTCTTTGTTTAATTGAAAAGCTCTCTCAGCTGTCATCAAAAAGTGTAACAATGGGGTCTTCTTATGGTTCTTCTTCATCATCTTTATCTTCTTACAACTCTTCTTCAGCTTCTTCTTGCTCTTCTCCAATGTACAAGTTTACTACTAATGGTCATCATGGGAAGCACTCTCTGTCAACTTTGTTATTTGGTGGTGGCAAGAATAATAAAGTGTTAACAAAAAGTAGATCACTGGTGAATTTTGTTCCAAGAATGAGAAGTAACAAACAATGTAATGATACAAAGAAGAAGCAAAATGGGATCTTTTATAAGTTACTTAAGCTAAGAAGCAAGAAAATTGATGAGGGTTTGGTCCATTCAAGAACTTTGAAAGAGATCATTGTTACTACTAGCTAGCTAAATTGGTTCAACTTCTTTTTATTTATTTATATTTTTTATTATGATTCTTCTCCCTTTTTTTTCTTTTCCTTGATAGATTATAATGTAGCTCTTACGCTTTTTTAAGTTTTACACCCAACAAAAAAAAAAAAAAAAAGAAGAAGAAAGAATAGTGAAAAAAAAATTTATATGAAGCATATTATTGTGTATACATTTATGTACGAATCTCGTGGGAATATTATGAAGAAAAAAAAGGTTATTGAGAAACTATTAGTACAAGATTATTTATTTATATTCAGTAGTTTTATTATCGTATTGAGATTTTAAAAGGGTTGTTTAATTTTGTCTCTGTGTAACGATGTGGACAAAAAATGTCCTCATGTAACATCGAAGAAACATTCTGGCAACTGGGGGGTGGCTGGCTAGTCAGTGTCACATACAACATGTGGCTAATGGGTCTCGTGACCCCGGGATCCAAGAAATTTCATGAGATTAAAATTTTATAATTCCAGTTCAACATTACAAGTCTAAGTTTGAATATTTGATTATGTTTTTTTAAGACTGAATAAAAGTTTGGAAAGTCTGTGGGAGAGGTAGTAATAAAAAATACATGCACCAAATTCTTAGCAGCTTCCTAGCTTAGAGCTTAAAAGCTCACACTGTCACGCTGGCATCATGAAACTGAAAAATCAATTGGCAAGCTGGCAAAATTCCCAGATCACATTCTTGGAAATTACAATTTTTAATTCATAATTTGTATTTGTTCAAACTTGTGGTTGGCAAAAGGTAGACAAACGTAATTGAATATGTTCCAGTTCACACGATGATAAGTTGAAGCTTGTACCGATTTTTTTTTTTTTTTTTTTATTTTTTTTAAATAGAATGTTGGAAATCCCGTTGTCAAACAACCTGACCTAAATTTAAATGGAGTATCTAAAACTCTCAATTATTCTAGGTTCTTATAAGAAATATACTATTTGTACATGAATTTATGACATAACAAGCAAGTCACAAATCGAAAATATTACCTTTTCTATGGTAATTAACTATAGTTTCTCGAATCTTAATTGAAGATTAATAAGAACTAGTAAATAGAAATAATCAAACGAATCCTAAACGAATAAACGAATCAATGAGCTTAAATTCGCATTCGATTCGTTTAATAAATGAATCGAATCGAATTGATCCATTTATTAAATGAATCCATTTTTCAAACCCGTATTCGTTTTAAAGCGAATCGAATCGAACGAATAAACGAATCCTAAACCAAATTGCCACCCCTAGTATTTTAGATCATTTTCTCAGTGAATTTTCCTCTGCTTTCTCAGCAACCAAATAGTCTCAGTAACTTCAGATTAGTTTTAACTTGGTACTAGCTATCTAGACTCTAAATAACATATCAAGAATCAATGACATCATCTAGCAATTCTCAAATACATAAAATCTTAAATCTCAATGTCCTCTTTTACTTGATCAAACTTAATCGAAACAAATATTTCATATGGAAGTCACAAATTCTCTCCTACATTAGAGGCAATGGACTTGAAGAGCTTATTGATGAAGCTGGTGCAGTTACTGCTCCTAGAAGTGTAGAATTTGCCGTGTGAAAGAGGCAGCAGCATCAACTTCTATGACTCTCGAGATCATGACCTTGGTTGCAAGCTCAAAATCTTCTCTGGAACTTTGGTAAAATTTGGAAATGGAATTTGGTTCTGAATCTGAAGCTAAGAATGAGAAAGGAAATCTTTCTACTACTCAGTTCTTTGTTAAGCTGAAAAGATAGCTTGGTTGTTGTTGGATATTGCTGAGAGATGTTTTTCGTTTTAGGGGCGATTTAGGAAAATCGATTTCTCGAACAAAACCTCCCCCAAATAGTGAATTTGTTTGGTTTGTTGGGAACCAAATCAAACTTGGCAAACAAATCAGAAAACACAGACTAGACAAAAGATTTAACGTGGTTCGGTAGAATGGATCCAACCTACGTCAACTAGGGGTGAGCATCGGTTCCGGGTCTACCCGGAACCGGTTGGAACCGGACCGGAAATCCGGGTTTGGAACCGGAACCGGTTGTAACCGGTCCGGTTCCGATTCCAAAAATAAGGAACCGGTTGTAACCGGTCCGGTTCCGGTTCCAAAATAATCGAAACCGGAACCGGACCATAGAACCGGAACCGGAACCGTATTTCAAAACCGGATTAAATACCCGGTGCTGCGCTCCTAGCAAACTTATGACCGATTTTCAGTGGAAAGATTTTTTCTTTGTCTTGGGATTTATAAATTGAGCAAGCATTATCATCATCAGTTACATCACTTTACCTTCCACTTCAATAATTTTGTAATGCAAAATACTACCATTATATTTATAGTTGCTTCATTGATGTTTAAAAGCAACAATTGCTGCCTGTAAAACCAGCATCATCATCAATCATCATAGCAAGAACTTTTTGTGAGACAATAGTAAACCTGTTTTGTAAACTTGTTTTGACAGATAATTTTGTAAACCTGTTTTGACAGATTCATAATGTGTCAATAGGGTAATTCGGAACCGGACCGGAACCGGATTGGAACCGAATAATAGGGTACCTTGTTTAATTGGGTAGGTTCCGGTTCCACTTAGTGCGGAACCGAATTTTTCCGGGTAGGTTCCGGTTCTATGCGGAACCGGAACCGAAACCGGTTTTGCTCACCCCTAACGTCAACGGGAACAAAGTAAATAAAATCTTTTATTATGAGCTCGGGTCAGACCAATCTGCTCTATCTCTTGCTTACACTAAGCTTTTTTCTATTTCTTACTAGTTATCAGAATGCGTGAGAAAAATTAATCAACCCCTTACAATGAGTTTTCAACTCCTTTATACAATGAGTCTAGATCCACTATTTCACCAATTCGTGACGTCAGCCACGTTATCAAGTTATCATTGCGTAGACTCTCTTCCCCAATCAACCTACAAGTAGTAGCTCTGCCGCCTGACACAACTACTCATTGTCATCTGAAACTCATTAATTCACCATTTTTATAACTACTACACACTTTGCCCATGTGACAACCTGTATTCCAACCATTCACGCGGTTTTGTGTGTCAGTGGATAAGCTTGAAGCTCTCTCCCATCCCATCACCCGCTAGCCTACTCCTATGTCATCAGTCCTTGGGAGGCTTAAACTTTCATTTAGGGTTTACGTCGTCTGTCTAAGAGCATAATGCTACAACCCTAGCCTATATACTCGGGTCGGTTCACCGAAACAAGTGACATCTTTCCTTGCATCTACTAACAGGTCGGGTCGGTAGAGATGCCTTCACTTCCCTCATATTCTCTTTAAAAGGGTCAAGCCAATATTAAGTTCCTTATTGGCCGCTTTAGTTATGGGCATGTAAAAACATTAAGAAAGAGCTTCCCTTGATGAAAGTCTGAACTGTTATGATTTTATTCTAACTTGTATCTTCTAATAATCACCTTCCTCGGGTGTATGTGATTGTGCCTCTGTTGGTTCATCACGAGTCCCTTTCATATTGCTTCAAAGCTAAAACCAGAATCCTCGGGTCGGTAATCAAATATAGCCGAATCTGACCCACTGGTCGGGTCGGACTCCTCTGGCCTTGGGTCTGGACCCTCATCCTCGCAAAGACCTTGGTCCCTCATCTCGGTAAGTAGAATCCTCTTAATACCTTTCTCCATATTTCAAATCTTCTCGGGTCTGAAAATCACCATCAACATCAGTCCAATAGTTCTCGGTATCAACGAGTCTGTGAGTTGAGGCCGGGAACTTCAAAAAATAGTGTGATTCTTTCTTATGCTGATGCTCAATCCTGATCAAGTCTAGAATCCAAAATCTGCCCCTTCTCATAGCGGGTTCCACGACTGTAAGCTTCAGTGCTCCTCGCGAAGATCCATGTCGGGTTCACAATCCTAATCTAGCATCTCTACTTCTGACCCATTACTCAGTCATCTCTTATACTAGGCCTTCTCGGACTGAAGAAATCGACCCGAACTATTTCTGATCAGTATATCCTTCAACTTCCCTGCTTGAAGAAGCTCATTCGCGCCTTCTTGGGCTGATTGTAAGCTCTTTACATGCTGCAATCTCGGAAGAGAATGACTTGCTAAGGCCTTCAAAATAAAATATAAACCATGAGGGAAAGCCACCATTGGTTCATCAATCAGAAATGGGGTCTCGGTGGGACGTAATCCATCTTCAGGCAGATATAACAACTTTGATAATTGGCCTTCGGGGAGAAACTCCAACCTCATGCCAATAAACCATAACAAGGCCTCAGTGAGACGTAACCCGACCCCGAACCAATGCAGTAACTTGACCACAAGAGAATGCTCTCTCATTATGCCATCAACACTTGGCCATGGAGGAGACACTTCAGCCTCATGCCAACGAATATAATAAGGCATCGGTGGGACGTAACCCGACCCCGATCCAGTGCAGTGCTTAACCATAAGGTAATATTCCCTCATTGTGCCATCAACACTTGGCCATGAGGGAGAAACTCCAGCCTCATGCCAACAAATATAATAAGGCCTCGTTGGGACGTAACCCGACCCCGAGCCAGTACAGTAACTTGGTCACAAGGGAATATTCTCTCATTCTGCCATCAACATTTGGCCATGGGGGAGAAACTCCAGCCTCATGCCAACAAATAAAATAAGACCTCGGTGTGACGTAACCTGACCCCGAGCCAGTGCAGTAACTTGGTCACAAGGGAATATTTCCTCCTTATGCCATTTACACTTGGTAATGAGGGAGAAACTCCAGCCCCATGCCAATGTATTTAACAAGGCCTTGGCGAGACATAACTTGACCCCAAGCCAGTGCAGTAACTTGGTCACAAGGGAATGTTCTCTCCTTGTGCCATCAATACTTGGCCATGGGGGAGAAACTCCAGCCCCATGCCAACGAATATATAAGGCCTCGGTGGGACGTCCTGACCCCGAGCCAGCACAATAAATTGGCCACAATAGAATGTACCCTCATTGTGCTATCAAATATGAACTCACTGGAACGAATGCAGTCCCGAGCCATCAAATTTCTTTCCAAGATTTAATCGCGAGAGAAGATTTTCAACCTCCAGTAATCGCTATGGAGATTGGAAATGGCGTCCCACTCTGGGTCATCTATAAAAAAAATATTCAGGATAAAAAAACAAGATATGTACAATTGGGGTGACGTATCACATACCTCGTATTGACCCAAAAGAAACAATAAGGGAGCATGAGACAACGTCTTGTCCCCTGCTACCAAAAATAATAATTTTGAACCTTACAGTCCAACGTCTTAGAGAACCGAGCTACGGATCGAGGGGGTAGCCAAAGCCATGAGATTTTTCCAATGCTAGGCATGCCCCGAGTCTGAAAACGCCACAAATTCCCTTAGGCCTTCCTCGTACTATCCTCATACGGATCCAAAATGGGATGGTCAATGCCACATGGGCATTCTCCCTCCCCGTTCTAGGCATATCCCAAGGCTACAAATGCCACAGAGGCTCCAAGGCTTTCCACGTGCTATGCACCTTCTGATATTACAAACACCACAGAGGTCTGTGGGCCTTCCCCGTGCTATGCACCTCCAAAATTGGGTGGAAAATGCAGTGGGGGAATTATCCATCCCCAAGTTATGTAAACCCAAAGGTAACGTAGTATAGGAGCCATTCACTATCCATACATGTTATTATTACCTTTAGGCACCAAACGCCACACCAACTCGCTCACCAAACGTGCTATGGATACTTAAGGCACTAAACAACACACATGTCTTCATGTTATACTCCTCAAAGATGCAAGTCATTGGGTGTTAACATTCCAGCCCGGGGATTTAATGATGACATCATGGATTGTCATGCCACGGGGGTGCACATTTTTCCCACATGCCTTGCATCCCTTCATGTGCTATGAATTCCCCGAAAGTAAATGGCATTGGGTGTTGATGATGTTAGACAATTATGACACATAACATCACTATTTGTAAGGAACATTATGTTTTTGTACAAATTAACTATGTGACAAAAAGAAATTGTTATTTTATCATTATTGTAATTAGATTACTTGGATATATACTAATGATAAAAGTCCATATGGTTAAATCGGATTGATAATATATGAGAAATTATTAATCCATGAACGGTTTAATCATTAAATATCCATAGTCGAAGTATTATCGAGACTGGACATTAATAATGCGGAATAGACTAGTATTACACTTGTGCGCGTTATGAAAGCTTAACAACATAGTTCTCATATATTTAGGTATTGGATACTTATGCAAGTGTAATAATAGGTTCTGTTAGCAGTTAGACCGGGAACAGTTCGCTCTGGATAGGCCCACTCAGAATCCCATTAGTAGTATTGTTAGACAGTTATGACCCATAGCGTCACTATTTGTAAAAGACATTGTGTTTTTGTACAAATTAATTATGTAGCAATGGAAATTGCCTTTTATCATTTCGTAATTAGATTACTTAAATGTGTGAATGATAAAAGTCCTTATGATTAGTTCTGGATTGAGATGATATGAGACAATATCAATCCATGACGGTTTAATCATTAAATATCCTTAGTCGTAGTATTATCGAGACTAGACATCGATAATGCGGAATAGACTAGTATCGCACTTGTGCGTGTTATGGAAGCGTAACATCATAGTTCTCATATATTTAAGTATTGGATACTTATGCAAGTGTGGTAGGAGGTTGTGTTTTACCGATGGTACGGAAACAGCTTCGCTCTGGATAGACCCCACGGAATCCCATTGGTAGAATGACTATGTGTCTATGGGAGTCCGTATCAGGGTAGGTGTATTATGTCTTAACCTGAGACTTGCATCGCTAGTACTTGTGACAATCAATACGTTTTAGTTTTGGTCATCCAGGACTTTAACAGGTTATGTGTAAGCCTCTTCTGGGTTTATTGAGAATCGTAGTGTATTGGATGTGATGTCAAGACGGAAGTATCACTTCAGTCATATGGAGATGATAGTCACGCAGGGATACAGAACTGGTTCTCTAAAAGGTTGCAACCGTTAGGATAATATGACTAGGTCATGATTATCTGATAATAAAGAGACTAGTTGCTTGTGATCTGATATATTCTTCGTATGGGGCAGACACTATTCCAGCCACAGGCCTTGCATGTGACATCAGATACTGGATCACGAGATACGCAATACTATGTATACTACGTCTGACATAGATTATATATTCCATTAAGAATATTTCTGGAGAATTGGGTAGGCATGGCGCTTTGCTAGAAGCCAACATTGTCTCGTAAATCGATAGGAACGTAGTACAAGGTACGTACGTGTTCGGATAGTCCAACGACCGGATTTACTGCCAACATATCCAGGGATCTCTTGGGTCGCTTCCCGAAGATTCACCGATGACGTATGATTCGAACTTTATTAATCTGGGATTAATAGCGGAGAGACTTTATCTGGGATAAAGTACTATTTGAAGAGAGAGAACGATTAATTTGGAATTAATCGATAAAATAATATATTCGATATATTATACGAAATTAGATTTCGACGCGGAATTAAAATTAGATTTTAATTCGGGCTAAGAATTGATTTAGAATTAATTCGCAAACGACGTGAATAGTAATTTTGCTAGGCATGATTATTTAATTAAATTTGATTTAATTACGACGCAACGGAAAACTCGTTAATTCGGAATTAACGAAATCAAGCCCGGAATGTGTTTGCGACGCCACTCCGATTTTGAATCAAGTGCGGCCGCAAGTCACATCGCGAGTCACATCACTTGTCACTTTAGTGATAGATGTCTAAGTCACCTTTTTGGTGAGTGACATGCAGTCACTATTCATGATGTTGGTTGGTGTGGGCATTTAATGCCATTTTGGAGCCAAAAATTGGTGTTGACTTTTGGAAATCATATACAAAATTTTGGTATAGCTTTTTCATTATTGTTTTTTAGAAAAACAGTTGAAAAACAAAACAAACTCTCTCTCACCAAACAGCAAAAATCGTGACTCTCCAAGGAAGAAAGGAATTGTTTTTCTTTCATCTTTTGCTAGCACATTCAAGGAATCCATACAAGGTGTTAGGGAAACCGAACTAAGAGCTTGGGATCCATTTAAAGCTTGGAGCTTGTAGAACATCTTCAACAAATTCAAGCCTTGGCCGAATCCATCCAAGTGCAAGGAGAAAGTTTTGTTGATCATCACATCCAAAAGCCATTCAATGTAAGTGTGTTTCCGCCACTCTTCTTTGTGTATTCATTCAATTTCTATGCTTATATTGATCTTGGGACCACCTTAGAATCCAATAATGGTATCATGGAGCAAGGTTTAAGCATGAAAATGATTTGGGTAAATTGATTTTGAGCATGTTTTGACTAAATTACTTGTTTGAGCATGCTTGTATATGGATGACTTGGAGTTATTTATGATCAATTTCATGAAAAATTAATTGGATCAATTTTCCCCAAAAATGAGGCTTGGCCGAATGTTTATTACCCTTATATGTCATGTTATTTTTTGTTCATTTGATCATTGGATGACTTGAAACAATTGGGTAATGTTGATTTGTAATTCAATCGGATTGAAAACGAAATCGGACAAATAAAACCCACAAATGCCGTGAGTGATGAAGCATGTAATGAGATTTTTTTTGAATCAATTATGTTGGACATGAGTTGAGGATAAAAAGCATGATTAATGGATTAGATTAGTATTTTGGAAATGTTAATTTAAAAGATTAATCATGGCTAAACACTTTGGTTTATTAAATTATGAATTTTGGAAAATTGAAATTTAATAAATTGGGCTTGATTTTGAATTGGGCTTGTAATTGTTGTATTTGAGCCTTATGGACTTGGTTGGGCCAAGTAGGTTTGGGCCAAATGGATTGGATCCATATTGGGCCTAAATCATTCCATTAAGTCCAAATATAACAAATGGGCTTTAAATGTTTAATTGGGCCTAATTGGCCAAAATTGGTTTCTTGGCAAATAAGGGTGATTCCTTACTTGGGCCTTGGTATTTGGGTTTGACCCATATTGACCAAAGCACATGCCTTATGAAATCAATTGAAAGCCCATTGGACTTTTAATTAAACAACATTGGATGTTAATTGGGCTTTGAGGCCCATTTAGATTAGATTTGGAATCTAAGTCGTTAAAGCGCATTAAAAAAAGTGTAGATATTTAATTTGGAATTAAATAAATGAATTAGTATTGAATACAAATTAAATTAGATTTAAACAGTAGTTCGATATAATTCAAGAATTCGTACTTTGAGTACTTATTCTCAAACGAGTTGGACTCGCGCAAATCAAATCATTGTTTGAACATTGGATGATCACTAATATTCAAAGATTAATTAATTTGATTAGATTGATTGAATAACATGCTTGAATGAATACATGGATGTGATGAATGAATAGCGTATATCAGATGGATATTAGAATGGAAAGGGAAATTTTAGAAATTGTTGTAAATTTAGAATTTATAAATTGGACATGCGTGTCCAGCCTTCTCTCTTTATTGATTCTTTGTATTCTCTTCTCACCTAATTCCCCTCAATGTTAATGAGGTTTCTATTATTGTATTATGTATTATTGGTAGTAGAAGTAGAATGAATAGTGCTAGCCGGGGAGAGGAAATGAACTGATTTGTTCTAGGAATAAGTTGTTAAATATCCATCCGCATATCGTTATTAATTTACTTTCCGCGCCTTATTATGCTTTTAGAATGCATGCTTAAGGGTGTATGATGAGACCTAACAAAGATAATAAATTGATTGCCAATTTACGCGAAAAACCCTCAAAACATATTAAGCATTTTCCTTCCATTGAGTGATTCTTACTCAAGATCCAAAATTGGCACTGGTTTGTTGGCCAAAGCCAAGACCTTTGTCATTTGCGGATGTGTTTGAATCATGAAAGATTTGTTCCATATCGGTGTCTTGTCCAAGTTGTGATTTGTTGGCCAAAGTCAAGATCATTTCTTGTCCATCGACATTGATTACGAAGTTTTCCAACGTCAATGGGTCCTGCTTAACTGGAATCATTAAGCTTGTTGTGCAAAAGCCAAGGCTTAGTTGATTCAGAGGAAAAAGGTTAGGAAAATATATTGGATATATTGGCATATATATTGTATATATGTTTCGGACTTGGAGGTCCACTTACCGGATCTAGGAATTGGATGAGATCCAATTGATCTTCGAGATCTACCTAGTTAAATATCATATAGCTTGTTGGCCAAAGTCAAGGTTATGCGTTATTTAACAGGATCCTAGCCCACTAGGAAACTGGGTTTCCCGAGTACTCAACAGAGGGTTAGAGGCTCGTCGAAAAATAGTGGGATGCTAGTATTGAATTTGCAATTTCATTCAAATACTTAGCTTTACGCGCTTTCAAATTATTTCGTCAAAACTATTTTATTAGTTGGACTAATATTGTATTATTTTTCTTGTAACAGTTAGACTATACCCTACATTGTTAATTAGATAATTAGATTATCGCAGTTAAAATGACTAGAAAGAACAGTGTCTGAGACATCATCATGGGCGATAATGTATTCAACGGCACTAACTTTTCCGATTGGGACATTATCTAAGGATAGTCTTGGATCCGAGAGGCTGCTATATACTATAGAGAGACCTCTTGGGCCTAAGCCCATATGATCAGTTGCTCGAGCTGGATCTTTGGAAGACACATAGTGATGACAACGTAACTGCTCAATCTATCATGCTTGCTGCTATGACTCAGCAATTCCGTCGACAGAACAAGGGATTGGATCCCTATACTATGTTGGCGAAATTGAATGATCTACACCGATCTAACCTTAGATCGCAAAGATTTAAGTTATAGAAGAAGCTCTTCCGTGCTCGGATGTCAGAGGGTACGTCTGTTGAACATCACGTGACACAGATGATTGCCGATATCGAGCAGCTTGGACAAATGGGGATTGTCTTTGAGATAGAGACCTCTATATATTTGATCTTGCAGTCTCTCCCCGACACTTGGAGTGGGTTCATCATGAACTACAATATGATGAACCAAGAGCAGACTCTTGAAGAGCTGATGTCCACGCTGCGAGAGGCAGAAAATGAACTTCTTAAGGGCAAGAAGCGCGAGGTGCACTTTGCTTCTACATCTCAGACTCCGAGGGCTGGGCCCAAGGCGAATGGAGGTGTTAAAAAGAAGAAGCATAAGAAGAAGGGCAATGGCAAAGCGTCAAAGGCTTCTGGGAAGCCAAAGGACAAATCTCAGGATGTATGCCTCCAGTGCAGCAAGCGGGTTCACTGGAAGCGGGACTACCGCGAGTACAAGGCGCTCCAGAAGGAGATAAAGGCGGGCAAGGCACCGGCCTCAGGTATGTTTGTTATAGAAATAAACATGACTACTTCTAGTTTTAAAAATTGGATTTTTGATTCTGGTTGTGGTACGTTCATTTGTACTGATGTGCAGGATCTGCGGATTAGCAGGAAACTGGAGTCAGGAGAGATGGACCTGCGTGTTGGAAATGGGACATCTGTCGCTGTTTTGGCCATTGGCACTTTTGTTTTAGAACTGCCCTCGGGGCATGTACTTGAACTTACAAACTGTTACTTTGTACCTAGTTTGACTAGGAATATAATTTCTGTATCTATGTTAACCCAATGTGGGTACACTTTTGTATTTAGAAACACTGGGTGTTTTATGTATAAAAATGATATAGAAATTTGCACAGCTGATGCAAATAATGGTCTTTATATTTTGAATATAAATCAATCTCAAAATGTAACAAACAAAAGGCTTAAAGTAAGTCATAAAGATGAAACTTATATGTGGCATTGTCGTCTGGGACACATAAATAAGACTCGCATATCCACACTTTCGAAGAGTGGGTACTTGGACGGATTTGATCCAAATTCATATGACGTCTGCGAATCTTGCTTATTAGGCAAAATGCCTAAGTCACCTTTTAGTGGTAAAGGTGTGCGAGCAATAGAACTGTTAGCCCTTGTTCATAGTGACGTTTGTGAGCCAATGTCTTGCCAGGCTAGAGGTGGATACGAATACTTCGTAACTTTTACGGATGATGCATCGCGTTATGGTTATGTGTATCTTATGAGACATAAGTTGGAAACTTTTGAGAAATTCAAAGAGTTTCGACACGAAGTTGAAAAACAAACCGGTAAAAGTATTAAGACATTACGGTCGGACCGTGGTGGCGAATACTTGAGCAATGAGTTTCTTGACTACTTGAAAGAATATGGTATTCTTTCACAGTGGACTCCTCCGGAACACCGCAATTAAACGGTGTGTCCGAACGGAGAAATTGAACCTTGTTAGACATGGTAAGGTCTATGATGAGTCGCACTGAGCTACCTATTTCCTTCTGGGGAAATGCATTGAATAATATAATACTTATTTTGAATAAGGTTCCGTCAAAGTCTGTTCAACAGACTCCGTATAAGATATGGACAGGAAAGAAACCGGGTTTCTCATTCCTGAAGATTTGGGGGTGCTGGGCATACGTCAAACATTTGGAAGGTACCAAACTAGAACCCAAATCGGATAAATGCCTATTTGTAGGATATCCTAGGGAAACCAAAGGATATTACTTCTATCACCCACGAGAGAATAAAGTTTTTGTTGCACTACATGCGGTTTTCCTTGAGAAGGAATTCCTAAATGCAATGATAAGTAGGAGGAAAGTAGAACTCGATGAAAATATAAGTGATACTGTTCCTGGCATAGAATCCTCAACGGAACATGAACAGTTCATCAGGGATGAAACTGTACCACAATCTTCGAATACACAAGGACAACGTAGGTCGGAGAGAGTCAGAAAACAACCTGAGAGGTATGGGTTTCTGATCTCACCTCATGCAGATATCAATCTCATTGAGGAAGACGAGCCGGCTACGTATGAGGAAGCAATACAAGGTATCGACTCCGAGATATGGCAAGATGCCATGAAATCCGAAATGGATTCCATGTACACCAACCAAGTTTGGACACTGGTTGATGCACCAGAAAGCGTAAAGCCTATTGGATGCAAATGGGTATTCAAGAAGAAGACCGACATGGATGGCAACATACAAACGTACAAAGCTAGGCTTGTAGCGAAGGGGTATCGTCAACGACATGGTTTCGATTACGACGAAACTTTCTCACCTGTTGCCATGATTAAATCCATTCGGATAATGTTTGATATTGCTGCATATTTCAATTTCGAGATATGGCAGATGGACGTCAAAACCGCTTTCCTTAACGGAATCCTATTGGAGGATGTTTATATGCAACAGCCTGACGTTTTTGTCGTGCATAAACATGCAAACAAGGTTTGCAAGTTAAATCGGTCCATTTATGGACCGAAGCAAGTGTCGCGTTCTTGGAACCAACGTTTTGATGAGATCATAAAAGAATATGATTTCGTTCAAAACGAAGATGATCCTTGTGTATACAAGAAGGTTAGTGGGAGCGCACTGACTTTCATTTTCCTTTATGTTGACGATGTATTGCTTATGGGCAATGACATTCCCATGTTAACATCGGTGAAAGCTTGGCTTTCATTAAAATTCTCCATGAAAGATCTGGGAGAAGCAGCCTTTATTCAGGGAATAAAGATCTACCGGGATAGATCTAGAAAGCTGCTTGGACTCATCCAGAGCACGTACATTGACAAAGTGTTGAAGAGATTCAACATGGATCAGTCCAAGAGAGGACTGTCGCCAGTGTCATATGGCGTCACTCTATCTAAGGACATGTGTCTCAAAACTCAAGATGAGAGAGACAACATGAGTCTGATATCGTTCGCATCTGCAGTCGGATCGATCATGTATGCCATGATATGTACAAGACCTGATGTCTCCTATGCTTTGAGTAAATGTAGTCGCTATCAGGCCGATCCAGGTGAAGGTCACTGGATTGCGGTTAAGAATATCCTTAAGTATCTTAGACGAACTAAGGATGCTTTCTTAATCTATGGAGATGGATAACTTGAGGTAACTGGGTATACCGATGCAAGTTTCCAAACCGACAAAGATGACTTCAAGTCACAATCTGGGTACGTGTTTTGTTTAAATAACGGAGCAGTGAGCTGGAAATCTTCCAAGCAAGAGACTGTTTCCGATTCAACAACAGAAGCATAGTATATCGCTGCAGCTGAAGCAGCAAATGAGGAAGTTTGGATCCGAAAATTCCTAATTGGATTAGGAGTAGTTCCGTTAGCAGCTGAGCCCGTTCCATTGTATTGTGACAATAACGGGGCTATAGCGCAGGCTAAGGAACCGCGGTCTCATCATCAATCCAAGCATGTTCTTCGTCGTTTCCATCTGATTCGTGAGATCATACATCGTGGCGATGTGAAGATCGAGAAGGTCGCATCAGAGGACAACATAGCAGATCCACTGACGAAAGTAATATCTCAGTAAAAGTTTGAGCGCCATGTACATAGTTCAGGTATTAGATGCTTGAGTGACTGGCTATAGGCCAAGTGGGAGATTGTTAGACAGTTATGACCCATAGCGTCACTATTTGTAAAAGACATTGTGTTTTTGTACACTTAAATGTATGAATGATGAAAGTCATTATGATTAGTTCCGGATTGAGATGATATAAGACAGCATCAATCCACGACGGTTTAATCATTAAATATCCCTAGTCGTAGTATTATCGAGACTGTACATCGATAAAGCGGAATAGACTAGTATCGCACTTGTGCGTGTTATGAAGTGTAACAACATAGTTCTCATATATTTAAGTATTGGATACTTATGCAAGTGTGGTAGGAGGTTGTGTTTTTCCGATGGTACGGAAAACAGCTTCGCTCTGGATAGACCCCACGAAATCTCATTGGTAGTATGACTATATGTCTATGGGAGTCCGTATCAGGGTAGATGTATTTGGTCTTAACCTGAGACTTACATCAGTAGTACTTGCGACAATCAATACGCTTTAGTTTTGGTCGTCCAGGACTTTAACAGGTTCTGTGTATGCCTCTTCTGGGTTTATTGAGAATCGTAGTGAATTGGATGTGATGTCAAGACGGAAGTATCACTTCAGTCATATGGAGATGATGGTCACACAGAGATACAGAACTGGTTCTCTAAAAGGTTGCAACCGTCAGGATAATATGACTAGGTCATGATTATCCGATAATAAAGAGACTAGTTGCTTGTGATCCGATATATTCTTCGTATGGGGCAGACATTATTCCAGCCCCAGGCCTTGCATGTGACATCAGATACTGGATCACGAGATACGCAATACTATGTATACTACATCTGACATAGATTATATATTCCATTAAGAATATTTCTGGAGAATTGGGTAGGCATGACGCTTTGCTAGAAGCCAACCTTGTCTCGTAAATCGATAAGAACGTAGTACAAGGTACGTACGTGTTCGGATAGTCCGACGACCGGATTTACTGCCAACATATCCAGGGATCTCTTGGGTCGCTTCCCGAAGATTCACCGATGACGTATGATTCGAACTTTATTAATCTGGGATTAATAGCGGAGAGACTTTATCTGGGATAAAGTACTATTTGAAGAGAGATAACGATTAATTTGGAATTAATCGATATAATAATATATTCGATATATTATACGAAATTAGATTTCGACGCGGAATTAAAATTAGATTTTCATTCGGGCTAAGAATTGATTTAGAATTAATTCGCAAGCGACGTGAATAGTAATTTTGCTAGGCATGATTATTTAATTAAATTTGATTTAATTACGACGAAGCGGAAAACTCGTTAATTCGGAATTAACGAAACCGAGCCTGGAATGTGTTTGCGACGCCACTCCGATTTTGAATCAAGTGCGGCCGCAAGTCACATCGCGAGTCACATCACTTGTCACTTTAGTGATAGATGTCTAAGTCACCTTTTTGGTGAGGGACATGCAGTCACTATTCATGATGTTGGTTGGTGTGGGCATTTAATGCCATTTTGGAGCCAAAAATTGATGTTGACTTTTGGAAATCTTATACCAAATTTTGGTATAGCTTTTTCATTATTGTTTTTTTGAAAAACAAGTTGAAAAACAAAAAAAAAATTCTCTCTCCCAAAACAAGCAAAAACCGTGACTCTCCAAGGAAGAAAGGGAATTGTTTTCTTTCATCTTTTGCTAGCACATTCAAGGAATCCATACAAGGTGTTAGGGAAACCGAACTAAGAGCTTGGGATCCATTTAAAGCTTGGAGCTTGTAGAACATCTTCAAAAAATTCAAGCCTTGGCTGAATCCATCCAAGTGCAAGGAGAAAGTTTTGTTGATCATCACATCCAAAAGCCGTTCAATGTAAGTGTGTTTCAGCCACTCTTCTTTGTGTATTCATTCAATTTCTATGCTTATATTGATCTTGGGACCACCTTAGAATCCAATAAGTATGACTATGTGTCTATGGGAATCCGAATCAGGGTAGGTGTATCCGAATCGTTATTACTTTCGACAATCAGTTTACTTTAGTATTGGTCGTCTAGATCTTTAACAGGTTCTATGTACGCCTGTATTGGGTTTACTGAGAATTGTAGTGTATTGGATGTGATGTCAAGATGGGAGTATCACTTCAGTCATATGGAGATGATGGTCACACAGGATACGAAACTAGTACTTTTAAAGCTGCAGCTATCGGGATAGTATGACTAGGTCATGACTTCTCGATTACAGAGATTAGTTGCTCAGGATCCGATATATGTTTCGTACGGGGCAGACACAGAACCAGCCCTAGGCCTAGCATGTGACATCCGATACTGGATCGTATTACGTATTACATTATATTGTATTACCACGCCTGATACAAATTATATTTCTCGGTGAATATTTCTGGAGAATTGGGTAGGCACGGTACTTTTCTAGAAGCCAACCATATCTTGTAAATCGGTGAGAACATGGTACGGGGTACGCACGTGTTTAGATAGTCCGATAATAATATTTACTGCCAACATATCCAAGAATCTCTTGGGTCGCTTCCCAAAGATTCACCAATGATATTTGACTCATATAGAATTAATCTGGGATTAATTATGAGAGAGAAAATTAATCTGGGATTAATTGCGGCAAGAATTAATCTGGGATTAACTTCGTATAGAAGAGAGAACGCGATTAATTTAGAATTAATCGATAAAATAAATTTAATAGTTAAATTAGATTTTTCTATTTAATTTATTTATTTGTGGCTAAATCAATATATCGGATTTTTTAATTGAAATCAGATTTCAATACGAAATTAAAATTGGATTTAAATTCGGGCGAACGAATTAATTTAGAATTAATTCGAAAGCGACTATCGTAATAATTTTGTGAGGCATAATTATTTAATTAAATTGGATTTATTTATGGCGATACGGCAAATTCGTTTAATCGGAATTAAACAAACCCGATAAAATTACCCGTGACTTTGCGTATGTCTTTTTGTGTTTTGGAAACACAAAATATCTTTGACTTTGGTGGGCCCAAGTCAAGTTGTGTGTTGAGGAAGCCAACTCAAATTTTGAATTAAAAATATGATGGGACCACATAACTTACATCAAAGGTCAAAACTTGATAGAAATAGTTGGCTTAATTAATTAAACATACAACCACCAATTTTTGGAACAACACACCAACTCTCTTCTTCTCTCTATGGCCGAACCTTTCTCTCCATGGAAATGAAATTTTGCTTCAAAATTTCTACATAGCTAGCACTTGGAAGAGTCAAATTAGGTGATAGGGAAACTCACCCAAGGACTAAACAACATAACAACAAGCTTGGAGCTTCATTCAAAGAAGAAATTTTGAAATTTCTCCAAATAACAATGTAAGTGATTTCGCCATTTTTTCTTGTTATTTCACACATATAATCATGTTTAGGATCTTGGGTCATGTCTTAGAGACTAACAGATGCTCCAACCCGGGGATTTGATAATGGAACCGAGGATTGACGTGCCACGGGTTTCACGTCTTTCCCACATGTCATGCACCCCTTGATGCATTCCAGTCACGAGTATTTCATAAGAATATTAAACATGTCTTTCCCGCCAAAATAGCAAACAAGTATAGATGAACAAGTTTTTATTTAAGAAAGGAAAAGTCTTATTCATATTCAGGAGATCTACTACCCATCTTACAACTCTTTGATGGTCATTCTAAGAAAGGCTATATTGAAAATATTTCTATGCATTTCTGAATAATTCTTAACAATGTCCTTTTGAATCGTGCCATTCCTTCGTATCTTTGAACAATTCTTAACAATGTCCTTTTGAACCGTGCCATTTGGAGAACTAGAAGACTGACAGGTTGAACAACAACCACAATTTCTCTAAGCAGAATTTTTTCAGAGTTAGCACCGAGGGCTGAGAGAAACCTATCAATCTCCAACTCCTGACATTGCATTTCATTCAACAACTCAATCCCATATGGGGACTTCTGATGACACTCATTCACTTGCTTGTTTGTGGGAGAATGTAAGAAGTTGTCTCTATGATTAAACTTTGGCCTCTAATTTTACACCCGATCACTTCTCTTATTCCTACTTGTGGGACCATCCTAGATGTTTCACCTTTCATATAATAGCGAGCCCGGAAAGTGGCTAAATAAGCTTTATAAGCAGGAGGCACTATGGAAACTGATCGAGTACACCTTGCATATTGGCTCCCCCACTACTCTATACGAATGTCGCTATCGGCACTGTATGGCCTTCATAGTTGCGTGGTCTATGCACTTATTTAGGTAGTCGTTCTTTACCAAGTCTTACACCTGCTCTTGCAGGTCTTTACATCTTTATATGGTATGTCCCTTCATATTATGGTACACGCTTATACCCGTCGTCTCTCTTATTAATTAGAAACCTCCTTGGGTCGGGCGTAGTTAATAAGCCTTTATCCTAGATTTCCGGAGCTATCTGGGATAATGGTCTGTTCAGGGCAGTGTACGTCGTCCCCCTGGTGACATGGGCGACCAAGATAGGTAGCCTTCTCTCATGCGTAAGATTATTCTGAAGTATCGGCCTAAACTCATTCTTCCTTGGGACCAATCTCCTCAGGTCTCTGTCGGCATCCCTTGATTTTCCGGCCTTGGTGATTTCAACATCTGAACAACCTCTCCTCGAACGATATTCTCTTTTCCCTCATTAATATAAATTTCCTCGTATGCTTTAAGCCTGTGACCCTGAGGGCTCCTTTAAAGCTTTCTAGTGCCTCCGGGGACTTATACGCCCCGACCTTTAGTACCAGACTGTGGTACCTATCAACAAAGCTTTTCAAAGACTCATCGTCTCTCTGCTTCATCAACCTCAACGACCCCACCATCTTCATTAGTATGCATGCCCCATTTGAAATGGCGTACAAGGACTTCCTCAGTTGGGAGAAGATTCTGACACTTCCCGGAGTCAAGTTCTTGAATCACAAGTTGGCTGATCCTCCCATAGTCAATGAGAATACCTTGCAAATGGCCTCCTCTGCCATTCCCTGAATTTCCATCAACAAGGCAAACTTCTCGATGTGGGACTTGGGGTCCATGTTTCCCTTGTAAACATCCATCGTGGGCATGGTAAATCTTATTGGAAACATCATTGCCAACACTTCCTTCATGAAAGGGGATGTTGTCTCCGTATCTCGGTCCCTTCGCGTCCCGCTTTTCACTTTTTCCTCATATTTTTTCATCTCTTTCTGGAACCAACTTCTCATTTGGCTCTCAGAGTTGTTATACTTGCGTCCAAAGGTCTCTTCACGCCATCCACCACGAGTGTGGTACCTTCAATAACTCGGTACCCCGTGCCTCTCTTACGGGCACTGTACCAAATCATTCTCCCATAAACACGCGCTGTTACTGGACGATTATGGGGTTTGCTACTTTATTCTTCTTCCCACAGCTCCCGGTTGGTAAGGCGTTAGCAATGACTACGAATTTCATTCTTCGAGTATTCTTCTTCACATTTATGTGATCTCATTCTATTCCGGTGATCATCTTTCCCCTCACTATCTCCTCTCTCCTTCCGCTAGGGCCTTCTTCCATAATTTCTCAATCTTCTCTAGCATAGTCTTCATAAAGGTTTGAGTCGTTTCCTTTTTCCTTCGAGCATATTCTCTCTCGTTTCGCAGGATTTCTTCCATTTTCTCCATCCAATCCATCGTATAAGCCTATGAAGTTCTGTGTTTTCCATCTTTTGCCATCGTTTTAGTGTGTTTGCCATTTTTCATACGGATTCCCTACAAATGGAGCCAACTGTTGACAGCTGTTTTTCGTTCTAGAGGCGATTTGGGAAAATTGATTCCTCGAACAAAACCTTCTCCAAGCAGTGAATTTATTTGGTTTGTTGGGAACCAAATCAAACTTGGCAAACAAATCAGAAAACACAGACTAAACTAAGGATTTAACGTGGTTCGGTTGATTGGATCTAACCTACGTCCACGGGAATAAAGGAAATAATTTTTTTTTTGGAGCTCGGGTTAGACCGACATGCTTTATCTCTCGCTTACACTTAGTTTTTTTCTCTCTTTTATAAGTTATCAGGATGCGTGAGAAAAATTAATCAACCACAAAGTGTTCTCAACCCCTTTATATAGTGCGTCTAGATCCATTATTTCACCAAATTGCGATGTCAGCCATGTTACCAAGTTATCATTGTGCAGGCTCTCATCCCCAATCAACTTACAAGTAGTAGCTCCGCCGCCTAAAATAACTACTCCATGCCATCTGAAACTCATTAATTCACATTTTTTTGGTAATTGTTACACACTCTACCCATATGCCAACTTGTATTCCAACCATTCAAGTGGTTTCGTGTGTTAGTGCATAATCTTGAGGCTCTCTTCCATCCCATCAGCCGCTGGCCTACTCATATTTCATCAGTCATTGAGAGGCACAAACTTTCATTTAGGGCTTACGTCGTTCGTTTAAGAGCATAATGCTACAACTCTTGCCTGTATACGCGATTCGGTTCACCGAAACAAGTGACATCATTCCTTGCATCTACTAACAGGTCGGGTCGACAGAGATGCCTTCACTTCCCTCACATTCTCTTCAAAAGGGTCAATCCAATATTAAGCTCCTTATTGGTCGCTTTAGTTATAGGCATGTAGAAACATTAAGAAATAGATTCCCTTGATGAAAGTCTGAACTGTTATGATTTTATTCTAACTTGTATCTTCTAATAATCACATTCCCCGGGTGTATGTGACTGTGCCTCTGTTGATTCATCCTGAGTCTCTTTCATAGTGCTTCAAAGCCAAAATCAGAATTCTCTGGTTGGTCTTTAAATGTAGCCGAATATGACCCATTGGTCGGGTCGGACACCTCCGGCCTTGGGCCTGGACCCTCATCCTCGCAAAGACCTTGGGCCCTCATCTTGTTAAGTGAAATTCCCTTAATACCCTTCTCCATATTTCAAATCTTCTCGGGTCCGAAAATCACCATCAACATATATCTTGTTAGCAATGCAAATTTTATTACTCATATGATAAATTCTTTAGATCAAAATTATGATGTTGTTGTGCTGATAACAACAAATGTTGCAAATCTTATGCTGTTGTTGTACTGATAATAACAAATGTTGTAAATCTTAGTATATAAATATAATTTTACTAGAATTAAATATATAAATGCTAATTTTAGTGGTAATGTTACACAATCTAGTTTTAACCAAAGAAATAGTCAGGGAAGATATGGCAATGAAAATAGAGGATATGGTTTTAGTAACTTTGGTAGAGGTTGTTGGTGCAAATAGAGAACGTTGATAAGTTTGATTGACTTACCTCGGTTTGATGGATAGGCTGGCAGCTGAATCACCAAGGCTGTTGTTCTTGGGCATGGTCAATTCGAGTATCTATATTTTGGGAAGGGAGCACGCTGAGACGGGAATAAGACTCTTTATGGGAAGTTTTCAGATCATTAAACTCTGCTTCACATTGATCAGTCAGTTGAGTTGAGAAAACACCTAATTGTCTTTCCGAGTGCTATTGTATAATAGAATAAGCTCGTCATCTCTTTCCTTTAATGAACTACAAAGTAAAGAGTTACAACCAGTTTGAGAAGCTTATCTAACAGCTGATTGTTGGGGTTTTGGCACGGGCGCAGCGGAAGCTCGCGATTCTGGTGAAATCATAATTTTAAAACTTTTTAAATTATCGAATATATTATTCAATATCTAATATGAATAATTCATTTATATTTCACCTAAACATATTTAATCGATATCAAATAACGACATAAATAGTTAAGAAACATCGCGAAACTTTTACGAGAATATTTTTCCACAAAATGGCAAAAAACACGTTTTTGACCGAACTGGCCACCCAATGCACATAAGGGCTGCCCATATCAGCCCCAACAATATTAGGGCAGTTCATGGGCTACTTGAACAGTGACCAATTCACTGTTTGGGCAGCCGTCACCCGGTTGGCTCAAAATTGAACACATTGAACAAATATTACAATAATATCATTCAATTCTACTTCACACATGCACCAAGCTTTCTATTCCATCTTCCAAATCAAAAACACCCAAATTCTTAAGAAAAGAAAAAACCATAGAATCTCTCTAGATGCGCAAGAACAAGAAACATGCTTTCTAAGCTTAGAGATATTGACGATTACCCTTAATCTCTTAATTTCCTTAAGTTATTTCTTGATTTTCTTCACTTTTCCTTCTTGAATCATCAAGCAAATTTGGAGAGAAATTTGGAAGAAGGGTTTCGGCCAAGCTAAGCTAAGAAAAAGAAATGAAAAAATTTCTCTTTAAAAAATCACATTGCCGACTTTGGAGGGGTATTTTTGTCATTTTTGGAAAAATTAATTTGGTCCAAAATCAAATAAATAAATCATGCCACATGTTATCACTTAATAATTAAACATGTGTGATAATGATTATCACAAATGAAAATTATTTAATTAAATTAAATATAAAGTTAAAGTAGTCAAAAATCAAATCTAACACTTTAGCCTTAAATTTAATGTCATGTGTAACCAAAAATAATTAAACATATATTCCATAACAATTATGAAATATATATATATATATATATATATATATATATATATATATATATATATATATATCATTTAATCATCTAAATATTTAACATTTAAATATCTAAATAATCGATTAATAGAATTATTAATTCATATGTATTTTATTTACATTAAATAAAATACATATAGAAGTGACATGTGTCAAAATCTCATTTGACAATTAATTAATGTGTATCTAATTAAATTATGTATCAAATACAAATACACAATAATTACGATTGACCAAAAATGCCCATATGCATGTATTTTCGTTTAACCGTTTAGACGATTCAAATTAACTCATTTAATTCGGTGAAGTATTATGAATAATCTGTATTATTAATAAGGCGTTGCATAAGTGCTCAACGAGTACACTTCATATTGTGGGACTCTCTAAGTTTAGGTTTATCTGTCACAAAATCTAATTTCGTGTCAATAATTCACCCACTCATGAATTATGACGACCATGGATAATCTCACAAAACTATGCAAGTCGAGGTCATATTGCATACGTATAATCCCTCCGTCACAGACTATCCATGTTATTCCCGAGATATAGATAAGAACGTCAAATCCTTATGGTATAATATAGTCGACTTTCAAATTTATAATCTCTAAATAACGCTCGGAACTCGCTTCCGAATTTATACCACGACCATGGATTTACTAGATCGCAAACACGTGTAGTAAACTTATGCCATGTACACAGGTCTGGCGGATTCTATCTTGATATGTACTGGAGATCATGAACATCAGTCCACACCCAACGAACAGGCGGAGGTCTGATCTAAATAGATCGGTGACATGACTGTCATGAAAGTCTGGAGGATAACTCATATATCCACTGTGGTATCTCAAGTTGAAGGACCACTATGCTCGCTCAACTCGAGAAGATTCCTATTGACGTTGGTACACCATCTATTAGGAAATCTTCAGTGAGTCATTCAGTTTTTATCAAATAAACACCTACATATCTATACGAATCTCCCGAGACTCATGGTTCATTGGGATAAACCATCGGACCAAGTCACGATATGCGACATGCACAGGTCTCGGCGGATTTTGCTAACTGACCCGTGTTTGTAAATCTTGACCAGAAACTTTATTTAAGGATATACAACTTATAGTGACGCTTCCCAATGTCAATTACAAACTATGTTGTAACTGCACACTACATTGTAAATCATAGGGTCTTTATCTAATATACAGTATCACTAAATCTGATTTAGTTTCAATCTAATTATAATTAGATTTCTAATCGTAATTAGATCGAATATGTATATAAAAGACCAGAGGTGCTACTATTAAATAAGTAATATTATGGAAAAAAGAATTGTTCATATTCATGAATCAGCCATAAATACGATCCAGATTGGTACTCTGAGCACAAACCCTAACAATTTCTCCCACTTTCTCTAGTTTCAATCCACGGTATCATATACACATCTAAATGTGTATCACATACTCATGGCCCTCAAGAGCTCACCTAGCACTCAAAAGGTAGGCAACAACAAGTAAGCCCGCTATAACAAATTGAGTTTGTCCAATAAACCCAATTGTTTCCCTTAACCATCATCGTTCATAATAAGTTATCTATGTATTTAGAGATCAAATCCAAAATAATATGTAGACAACCGCAAACACAATACTAGTATAAAAACTTCTAATCTATAAAGTCACTATGAAACTTCATAATTCAATATTGCATAAGTTACAACTAATTCTACTGATTCAGTAGAATCAACCGTGACACTCCAACTGCATCTTTTCTGACTTTATATGACGTAGACCATCTAACGTCATAATTAGACTCAAAACTAATCTGACCCTAATGGTTGCGAATTATATTCTCCATGAATAAGAAACTCGTTCTTAATATCTCAAAGATAACAAAGAACATGTTTCAAGACACATCCTATGGTCTACATGTTGGAGTTCTACGGTCCCAAGGATCGAATAATAAGCATAAAACAATATGTGAATACAACGAGCGAAGTTGCGGAATACTTACAATCGAGCGGTTGAGTGATGCGGTGGACAACAAAAATTCATTTTCAGCCCTCCTTGAAGTTCGGCAGTGACAGATTTTTCAGCTCCCGTTTTCGGCTTTGGTGATCTCCATTGTTGCTCCAAGCTCCAAGCTTTAGTTGATAGTGATTCCATTGTATGGCTCCTATGTGTGCTAGCACTCAAGAAATTTGCCACAAATTTCCCTAGCTTCTCCTTTAGTTCTCGGTCCAACCAGAAAACAGAAGGAAGAAACAGCCCAAATGGGCGTGAGAGAGAGATGAAGTTATTGGCTCCAAACCGTGAAAAGAGAGAGAGAATTACATGGAGTGTTGTTGGTATTTTGTATATCTAATACACAAAAGAAAAAGAAAATTCAAATACCAATTAAAAATTGTAAATTTCTTTCAAGCATTCAAAAGCTTTCCAACAACTCATATCTACTATTCACATCAATCAATCAATCAAGTGACAAGTTGTCAGATCACTCAAAGTGACTAATGATTTGACGCTTGATGCGACTAGCGATTTGACGCTTGATGTGACTTGCGTGCCGCACTCGAATTCGAAATGCGAATACGCTCACAAACACTCCCGGGCTCGAGTTCGCTAATTCCAAATTAACGAATTTTCCGTTGCGACGTAATTGAATGATTGTGCCTAGCGAAATCACTATTCACATCGCTAACAAATTAATTCTAAATTAACTCGTTCGCCCGAATTAAAGTCTAATTTCAATTCTGCGTCAAAATCCAATTTCGTATAATATATCGAATATATTATTTTATCGATTAATTTCAAATTAATCGTTATCTCTCTTAAATGATATTTTATCCCAGATAAAATATCTCTGCAATTAATCCCAGATTAATTTTCTCTATCATCTAATTAATCCCAAATTAATAAAGTGCGAGTCATACGTCATCGGTGAATCTTCGGGAAGTGACCCATGAGATCCCCGGATATGTTGGCAGTAAATCGGGTCGTCGGACTATCCGAACACGTAAGTACCTAGTACTACGTTTGTACCGATTTACAAGACAATGTTGGCTTCTAACAAAGAGTCATGCCTACCTAATTCTCCAGAAATATCCTTACAGGAATAAGCGATCTATATCAGGCGTAGTATACGTAGTATTGCGTATTTTGATCTAGTATCGGATGTCACATGCTAGGCCTGGGGCTGGAATTGTGTATGCCCCGTACGAAGCACATATCAGATCTCTGGTAACTAGTCTCTATATCAGATAAACATGACATTGTCATTTTATCCCGATGACTGTAGTACATAAGAGAACCAGTATCGTATCCTACGTGACCATCATCTCCATTATGACTGGAGTGATACTTCCGTGTTGACATCACACCCAACACACTACGATTCTCAATATACCCAGCAGAGGCGTACACAGAACCTGTTAAAGCCCTGGACGACCAAAACCAAAGTATATTGATTGTCGCAAGTATTAGCGATGCAAGTCTCAGGTTAAGACCAAATACACCTACCCTGATTTCGGACTTCCATAGACACATAGTCATACTACCAATGGAATTCCGATGGGGTCTATCCAGAGCGAAGCTGTTTCCCGTACCATCGGTAAACACAACCTCCTATTACACTTGCATGAGTATCCTATACCCAAATATATGAGAACTATGTCGTTGTGCCCTCACAACGCGCACAAGTGTAATACTAGTCTTTTACGCATTATCGATGTCCAATCTCGATAATACTCTGACTAGGGATATTTTAATGATTTATCCTTTGTGGATTGATATTGTCTCATATCATCTAAATCCAGGAACAAATCATAAGGACCTCCTATCATTTATACATCTTGGTGATCTAATCACAAATGATAAGAGAGCAATTTCCTTTGTCATATAGTTAATTTGTACAACAACACCATGATCTGTACAAATAGTGACGCTATGGGTCATAAATGTCCAATAATCTCCCACTTGGCCTATAGCCAGTCACTCGAGTGTCTTACACCCGAACTATGTACCGTTCGCTCAAATTGCTGAGAAAAGGCTTTCGTCAGCGGATTTGCATGATTATCATCTTATGCGATTTATTCGATCATCACATCGCCACGATGTATGATCCAAACGAATCAGATGAATATCGAAGTATATATCTGGATCGTTGATGAGACCATTAATTCTTTAGCATGTGTTGTAGCCTAGCGCAGCTGCTAATAGAACTATATCTAATCTAATTAGATTTATTATCTACCCAAATGGCTTCTATTGCTGCCTCAGCTGCAGCAATAACCCGATTTGTTGTTTATTCGGTAACAGTATCTTGCTTGGAAGATTTCCAGCTCACTGTTCTGTTATTCAAACTGTATAGTACCGTTTGCGACTTATAGTCGTTTTATCGGTTTAGGAAACTTACAGTAGTGATCCTAGTCACTTCAAGTTCTCCATCTCCATAGTATAAGACAGCATCCCTAGTTCTCTAAGAAACTAATGGATGTTCTTAATATCAATCCAGTGACTATCACTTGGATTGGCCTGTTTGTGACTCCATATGCTCAAAGCGTATGAGACACCAGGTCACGTACATTTTTCAATGTACGAGTTCTCGGAGAGTTTTCTCGAAAGCCTAGCTTTCACCGATTATTATGGGAATATCATTTCCAAGAAATGACATATTATCATTATTTTATAGGACATCCACTGTCAGTGCGCTCCCACTAACCTCATTATATACACAAGAATCATTTTCGTTTTGAATTAAATCATAACCATTATGATTACATCAAAAACGATAATTCCAAGAACATATGCTTGCTTCAATCCAAACATGGATCGAATAACTTGCAAACCTTGTTTGCTTGTTATTGTACGACAAAACCGTCAGGATGTTGTAAACATCCTCCAAAAGGTTTCCTTTTCAAGAAAGCGATTTTCCCGTTAAGCTGTCATATTTCATAAATTAAACATGTAGCATTAGCAAATATTATCCAAATGGATTCATCGTGGCAACAGGTAAAAGATTTCGTTGTAATCAACACAATATTGATAACGATACCTTTCCGCTACAAGCCTAGCTTAGTACGTTGGTATGTTTCCATCCATCTATGTCTTCCTTGAAGACTAATATAGTACCAATAGGCACAATGCTTTGCGGTACATTAACTAGTATCCAAATTGGTAGATATACATGGAATCCATTTCGGACTCATGGGACTTTGCCATAATAGGGAGTTGATACCTTGTATCACTTCCTCATACGTAGTCAGTTGGTATTCCTCAATAAGATTAACATCTTTATGAGGTGAGATCAGAAACTCATACCCCAGGTTGTTTTCTAACTCTCTCCGATTTACGCGGTTCTTATGTATTTGAAGATTATTGGTTTAGTTTCATCCTTGATGAACTATTTGTGTTCCATTAAGGAATCGGTGCCAGGAATAGTATTACTCTGATTTTCATCGAGTTTTACTTTCCTCCCACTTACCACTGCATATAGGTATTCCTCTTAGGAAAACCGCATGGTGAGCAACAATTAAATTGTTCTTTTGTGAGTTGTATAAGTACTATACTTTGGTTTCCCTAGGATAACCTACAATTCGGCACTTATCCAATTTGGGTTCTAGTTTGGTATCATCCAAACATATGTCTAGCATTTCCAAATTATCAGGATTGAGAAACCTGGTTTCTTTCATGTTCATATCTAATATGAATTATGTCAAACATATTTTTATGGAACCTTATTCTAAATAAGTTCTTGCACTGTTAAAGCTTATCCGTTGAAGGAAATGGTAGCTCAGAGCGACTCATGATTAACCTTATCATGTCCAACAAAATTCGGTTTCTCCGTTCGGACACACCGTCAAACTGACGTGTTCCGGGAGGAGTCCTCATTGAAAGAATACTATACTCTTTCAAGTATACGAGAAACTTATTGCTTAAGTATTTTCATCATGGTCTAACCGTGGTGGTTTAATACTTTAGCCGATCTGTTTGTCTATTTCGTGTCGAAACTGTAAAAGTTTCCGATTTGTGTTTCTAAGGAGACACATAACCATAACGCGATGCCACATCCGTAAAGGTCACGAAATATTCATATCCACCTCTAGCCTAGCTAACATGGGCCCACTTGCTTCACTATGAACTAGGGCTAACAAATCGGTGGCATTTACACTTTTACCAAGTAAAGATGTTTTAGGCACCTTGCACAATAAACTAGATTCGTAGACTTTATTTGAATAGAATCAAATTTGTCCTAGTACCACTCTTCGAAAGTGTGGATATACGAGTCTTGTTTAAATTGTGTCCCAGACAACAATGCCACTTATAAGTCTCAACTGATTAATTCAGTTTGAGCTATTTGTTTGTCATGTTATATGTTTGAGATTTTATTTATATTCAAAATATAAATATTGTTATTCACATCTAATGTGTTTATCTCAATATCATCTTTATAAAATAAAACACTTTAGTGTTCTAGAATATAAAGGTATACCCGCAACGGGTTAAACCCTGATATAGAGATAATGTATCTAGTCAAACTAGTTACATTACAACAGTTTCCTAATTTAAGTACACACCCGAAGGGTAGTTCCTAAACTTAGGTATCTACGGTTAAAACAGCGACTGTGGTCCCTGTAGACACTGATTTTCGCTCCAGGTCTACAATCGAGATTTCGTGAGGATGGGGCACTGGCGATCCTGTAAAATAAAGATGTAGAATGAGCGAGAGCACTGCCCACCGGTGTGGTGGGTGCCGGGGGCACTCCGACGCTCAAGTCAGTGAAGGTACTAAGGATTTAGATGGTGGGAAGTCAAAGGTTGGATACTACCTTGAACTTTGTAGGGTGCCGTGATGGCGGTCAGTCAGAGGTGTGGTGAGCTTGAGGATGTCCCAAAGTTGTGAGTAGGAGAGCTAGAAGTTGGATCCCAACTCTTAGCCTTGTTCCTTATTTATACATGCTCTTGTAACGTGTGCCTTTATTGCCTTAGATTTATCGTCCGTTGGATTATGGTAACAGCTGAATTAATGAGGAGCTATTACTTCGTTGTAGGCTGAAACGAATGGGTTGTGAATAGCATTTATGAGCCTGGGCGTTATGTGAACTGGAGTAGGGTGAGACCCGATTATGCTTTGAGCACGTGGTATCTCATTGGGCCTGGGCTTGTGAATCTCTGGGCCTCTATACACTTTAAACATTGGGGCTTCCTTTTGAGGTAGAAGCTTGGGCTCAGAGTAAAAGGACAAAATTGCCCCTGGACCAAATTTGGCCCATACAGTCTGTCCCATACTCTCTAAGTGAAGGAGTCCTTGGCTTGGAGAGTACTTGACCATGTGTCGTAGGTGTACTTGAGCGTTGATACTGCCTATTGATTGAGCCAAACGAATGTCAAGTTATGAACTTGACTCTACAAGAGTTATTGGGGAAGTACCCAATCGACCGAACCAGATGATGGTCGGGATAATGAACTTGAATCTATTATAGCCATTGGGGAAGTACCCAATCGACCGAACCAGATGATGGTCGGGTTAATGAACTTGACTCTACCAGAGACATTGGGGAAGTACCCAGTCGACCGAACCAGATGATGGTCAGGATAATGAACTCGACTCTACCAGAGCCATTGGGGAAGTACCCAAGCGATTGAACCAGATGAAGGTTAGGAAATAAGTCATACGACATGTGTATACAACTTGACTTGACATGAGTCCAATGGGGATGTCTCCGGTCGACTGGACTTGATGAGACCAGGAAGTTATAAGTCATACGACATGTGTAATCCATGTCTATAACTTGACTCGACATGAGTCCATGGGGGATGTCCCCGGTAGACTGGACTTGATGAGGCCAGCAAGACATTCACTTGTTTGGTATTGAAGAGAGACCAAACAGAGGCTACATGTCATGTGGACCAGAGGAAGGTCTATGAACTGAACTTGACTCCATTACGAGCCAATTGGGGGGTGTCCCCGGTTGACTAGACTTGATGAGGCCAGGATAATCTCCAGCCTACTAGTCCCGAAGAAGAACTGGGGGGGCTTCATGTTGTCTGTTACCCGGAGAGCATAACTGCTGATATAAATGATTTTTTTTTAATATCTGAGGAATGTTACATCTCTTATCTTCCAGATTGTCCCCCGGATCTCATAAGGCTTCTAAATCAGTTTTTACGTCATCAAGCCTCATGAAGGTTTATACGAGTCTATATAAAACCTTATGTAAATTTGGGAGACTTTGGTGTGGTTTTAGTCTTATAGCAAGACAAATAAATTCGTATAGAGGAGACCACTCTACTCTCTGGATTCAAAGAAGCCCCAAAGGCCAAGCATTCCAGGCCTTCAAAACCAACCCAAGAAGGGCAAATCCGACCCATGTAGTCGAACTAACAGCTCATACTCCAAACAAAACAGCAGCCTAAATAAAGTACCAATTCATAGACCAAGCAAACCAGATGGGTAGCCTCACTCTCATACTCAGCTTGATTAATTGAAGCGCTCATTTCCGCGTCACTTGTTGTCGCTCGATTGTCACAGAGGACTCAGCTCCACACGACAGATGCGTGAGGGCCACATCATCCGACCTACTTTTAAAGTCCTTCGCACGATCGATCAATGAGGAGTTAAGCATAGTGGTAGTGGCGCCGAGGCCGAATGTGGCATGGAAACTCCTCACCGCTCACTCTTGCTTTTGCCTTTGTATTCTCTCCTCGTCGACTCAAAGAAGCTCTGGTTCCTGGGGGTCGGGTTCAATTCAATTTACAACCCTGAGTTCGGTTTGGTCCAGATCTGCGTCCGTGCGAGTAGTGGACTGTCGTGTGGACTGGTCGTTCGACAGCTTTGCAACTGACTCGTGGAATGGGTATGTGGGTTCATTTTATTATTTGGGGAAGCTGCTTCAATTTCGAATGGGACTGCCCATGGCTGTGAAGCTAGGTTATTTGAATAGGGCATCTGACTTCTAATCAGGTGATTGCACTTGGCGTCAAGTGGGAACGAATGCCTCTATTCTTTCGCGGTTGCTGGTCGTTTTAGGTTTCGGCCATAGTTGTTGAGTGAGGCGGTTTCGGTCACTCTCTGAGTACCGTGATTGTTTTCTTTCTTTTGATCCCTTTGCAACAGACGATGTGGGAATTTGAGTTCAGTGTGTTGGACTGGTGAAGGTCGTCTCTCCTGCTTAATTTGAGAAGCTGAGATTGTTGAGTTTATTTCTATTGAGCTTTTGGGCTTTCTATTTACTGCTTCACTTTGGATGCGTTCTTGGTAGCATCAAGCTTGATGGTAGTGCGCTTCTCATGATGTACCTGCTTCACAGGTGCCCAAATTTCAGCCACTTAGTTATATGCTTGTACTGGTTTTGCAATCTTATACCGTTGTTTTGCAAATATTCTCCTTGTCGGCAATTTCATATAGCGTGGTTCTTCTATTGCACTGTAGGTAGTAAGCTTAGGGGTGGCTCAAGGCCCGCGTCTGTGGGCTTCCATGTTTCTCAATTTCAGCCCGCTTTTGGTTTCATTGGAGCTGTCTATTGTGGTATGGGCTTTATCAATGCATGGGTTGTTTCCTTTGCTTTTAGGCTGCTTAGGAGGCTTGGTGAGCTGGCTTCAGTTTCTAGTAATTGGATCAGTATGCGATGGTCCTTGGAGTATGGACTGTTGCTGAAAAAGGTAGTGTGGGTTGTCGCTTTTGTTGTAGACTGCGGCTTTCGCCTATCTCGTGGGGGATAAGCATTGCTGTTAATGGCAACTTTGACCCTGAGCATATTTCCACGTGCCTTGGGCTTAGGGCATTTGATTAATTTGCAAGTGGGCCATCAAGTTTATGTTTGCTCCAAAATTTGTATGCATCTCTCTGGACGCTTGTATTAGGAGCTTGCAAGTAGTGCGCTTATGGGTCCCTCACAATGGATCTTCTAAAATGTTAATTGGAACCTCATCATTGAGTCGAGTCTACATCATTGCGATGTCGAGTGGGATAGTATCCTCATGATTTGTCTTTATTTAGAGCATCTTCCTTGAGCCAAAATAAAATCCTCGTAGTGCCGGGTGGAATGCCAACTTGTTGTATCTTCATCTAGAGCATCCTTCTTAAGCCGAGACTACATTATCGTAGTGTCGAGTGGTGTTTCTGACTCCAGGTAGTAGTTTTTTCCTTGTCGTGTGGGATGGAACCTCAACTATCTAGTTATAACTTCTTCCATCTCATGTCAAATGAGATCTTGAACAAGTGATAAGCCTCACATGTAGAGTGTCGAATGGAATTTCAAGAAAATGACAAGCTATACATATAATAATGACAATTGGGACATCCTCTAATACACTAATGTCGAGTGAGACATCCTTAACAAGTCATATGCCTCATTGCAAATGTCGACTGTGATTTCTTTATCAATTATCAGGTTGTAAATTGTAGTGTTGACTGGGACACCATAGCAAGTCTCATACTATAAATGGTGGTACCAACTATGACATCTATTATAAGTCCTAAGCCACATATTGATGTCGACTGGGACACCCATAACAATTTTCAACCTATATGGTGTAGTATGGACTGGGACAGTTATAACAAGTCTCAAACTATGATACCTATTATAAGTCTCACGTTTTACTAATGTCGACTGGGAGATTCTTAAAAAGTGCAAGTCATACCTGGTAATGTTGACCGGGATGTCCTCACCAAATCTTCATTCGGGTACTGTCGATTGGGACAATCTCCTTATGCCAAGTGCATCGCTTCATCATATGAGGTGAATGGTAAGGAAAAAGGTTCCATTGAAGGAACACTCCTTGTTCCCAATGTAGGTCCATGAGACTGGTCGAATTGAGTCTAAAATTATTGTCAATCTATTAATGTCTTCTGGAGGAGATGAGGATCATCTCAACGTCGTCTAAAGAAGATAACACTTCTTTCACGTAGTCTGGAAGTGATGGTAATCATCTTTCATAGTTTATTGGTTTATTGGAGTATGACTGTGGTTTATGAGCATATTCTCTGGTCGACTGGTAGAAGTGTGTAGAATGATCCAAGTGTTGGTTCACTGGTAGTCCGGCACCGGGTAGGCTAGAGAGAATCAATTTTTCCAACTCCTGTATTTCCTTATGCATAGAGGAGATAACTTGTTGTGATCGGTCGGCTGGACAATCATGGTGGTTTTTCTAGTGATTAAGTGGATGGTCGTTTCATGGTTGATTTCCACTTGCCGTATTTTTGAATGCTTCTAATGGATTGGATCAAATGGTAGGATTGTTGGTGTGACCCGTAGCCTCGGGCCTTTGGGAGGTTGAAGATATGTACTCCAATGTTTGTAATTATTCTTGGAGGATGACTAATTAAGTGATCATGAGATCTAGTGTAGATGGAGAGATCTTTGCATGCCATGAATCGCAAGGGCCCCACGGTGGGCGCCAAACTGTAGACACTAATTTTCGCTCCAGGTCTACAATCGAGATTTCGTGAGGATGGGGCACTGGCGATCCTGCAAAATAAAGATGTAGAATGAGCGGGAGCACTGCCCACCGGTGTGGTGGGTGCCGGGGGCACTCCGACGCTCAAGTCAGTGAAGGTATTAAGGAGTTAGATGGTGGGAAGTCAAAGGTTGGATACTACCTTGAACTTTGTAGGGTGCCGTGAGGGCGGTCAGTCAGAGGTGTGGTGAGCTTGAGGATGTCCCAAAGTTGTGAGTATAAGAGCTAGAAGTTGGATCCCAACTCTTAGAGCCTTGTTCCCTATTTATACATGCTCTTGTAACGTGTGCCTTTATTGCCTTAGATTAATCGTCCGTTGGATTATGGTAACAGCTGAATTAATGAGGAGCTATTACTTCGTTGTAGGCCGAAACGAATGGGTTGTGAATAGCATTTATGACCCTGGGCGTTATGTGAACTGGAGTAGGGTGAGACCCGATTATGCTTTGAGCATGTGGTATCTCATTGGGTCTGGGCTTGTGAATCTCTGGGCCTTTATACACTTTAAACATCGGGGCTTCCTTTTGAGGTAGAAGCTTGGGCTCAAATGAAAAGGACAAAATTGCCCCTGGACCAAATTTGGCCCATACAGTCCCGTTTCCAATCCGTAGATTAATCTCAACTGAAGTCAGTATCCTGCTCATAGCAGATTCTGCACACCAGTACATATTTATGTACCACACTAAGTATCTAAAATCCAATTTTAATACTAGTAGTGAATATATTTATGACAATCATATTTGAAGTCAGAGCCTTGCCCGTTCTTCAATTCCTTCATGTATGCCTTGTCCATACGGCAGTCACGCTTCCGTGTCCCCGTTTGCCACAATTTAGGCAGACATTTTGGGATATGTCATTTATCTTCCCAAAAGATTATAATGATTTTGCTTTTGCCCTATTCGGTACCCCAGAAGCCTTTGGCCAAGCCTTGGCCGTCCGGAATGTCGAAATGAGATGCGCCTTGCGCTTCTTGCCTAAATGAAAATTTCGGCTTTGACTCATTGAATATAGCCATTAACTCTCCAAGAGTTTACTATTGCAATTTGAGTACTTCTAAAATCTAAGTATAGATTTATGAAGATCCTTCAATTTCAATATCATAATATAAGGATCTAATCCTTAGTTCTGATTAAGAAAATAAGGAGTCTATTTGGCAAGCTTAATGGATTAAGCACTAAAGTTATCATCACATAAATCTTCCAAAAATTATGTACTATTTGCTTAACTCCGGGCTTAGGCCTAATATGTTATTTTATCAAATAAAGTAAGTTATTAGTTTCCAGGACCATCCTGAAATTTTATTCCCAATTTGAAAATTAAATTATTTAAATACATTTTCCCTAGGATTATGTTTTAAATGCTAATCTTTCAATTTTATCTTGATTTTAATAGTCCAACTATTTAATCAACGATTTCGGTACTATTCATTATAATGATTACTATAGTCCAACTATTTAATCAACTATAATTTAAATTGTTTGAATACAGTCCAACTGTTAATTAAAACAACGATTTAAATATTAGTCCAACTAACATTTAATTTATTTTGACGAATAATATTTGTAATGAGCGCGTATGGCAAGTTACTAAACGAATATTGCAAATTCAATACTTGCCTCCCACTATTTTTCGGCGAGTCTCTAACCCTCTGTCGAGTACTCGGGAAACCGTGTTTCCTAGTGGGCTAGGATCCCGTTAAATAACACACAATCTTGACTTTGGCCAACAAATTGTATGATAATTAACTAGGTAGATCTCTAAGATCAATTAGATCCCATCAAATTCCTAGATCCAGTAGGGGGACATCCAAGTCCGAAACATATATCCTATTTATGCCAAAATATCCAATATATTACCTAACCTTTTTCCTCTGAATCAACTAAGTCTTTGGCACAACAAACTTAGTGATCCCAGTTAAGCGGAACCCATTGACCATGGAAAGCTTCGTAATCAATGTCGATGGACAAGAAGTGGTCTTGACTTTGGCCAACAAACCACAACTTGGACAAGACACCAATATGGAACAAAGCTCTCGTGATTCAAACACATCCTCGACGGACAAAGGCCTTGACTTTGGCCAACAAACCAATGCCAGTCTTGGATCTTGAGTAAGAATCACTCATTGGAAAGAAAAACGCTTAATATTTTGTGAGGGTTTTTAGCGTGCAAATTGGCAACCAATTTATTATCTTTGTTAAGGTCTCATCATCATACACCCTTAAACATGCATTCTAAATACATAATAAAGCGCGTATAATAAAATAATAATGATATGCGGATGGATACTTAACACATTGATCCTAGATCAAATCTCTTCATTTCCTCTCTCCCGCTAGCACAAGTATTTGCTTCTACCCGTTACACTACACTTCTAAAGAAACCTCATTTACATTGAGGGGAATATGTGAGAAGAGAAATACAAAGAGTATGGAGGTAATAGGCTGGACTCGCAGGTCCAATTAATAAATTCTAAATTTATTACAACAATTTCTAAAATTTCCCCACCCATCTAATATACATATGATATACATTATTCATGCATCGCAACCATGTATTCACACAAGCATGTTATCAATCAATCTAATCCAATTAATTAATCTGATAATTAATGACCATCCAATGTTCAAACAACGATTTGATTTTGCGCGAGTCAAACTCGTTTTGCGAATAAGTACTCAAAGTACGAATTCTTGAATTAAATTAAACTACAACATTAAATCCAATTTAATATGTATTTAATACTAATTCACTATTTAATTCCAAATTAAATATTACACTTTATTAACGAACCTTTAAGACTTAAATTCCAAATTTAATCGTTACGGGTCTCAAAGCCCGATTAACATCCAATGTTAATTTAATTAAAGTCAAATGGGCTTTCAATTAATTTCTTTAAGGCGTGGACTTTTGGTCAACTTGGGTCAAACCCAATAACCAAAGCCCAATCAAGGAATAACCCCATAAGCCTAGAAATCAATTTAGGCCCATTAGGCCCAATTAAAATAATTAAGGTCCATTAGTCGCATTTGGGCTTTATGGATATGGTTTTGGGCCCAATTGGATCCAACCAATTTAGCCTAAACCTAACTTGGTACAACCAAGCCCAATAAGCCCATTTACAACATTACAAGTCCAATTTCCAAAATAGCCCCAATTAATTAAATTACAAAAATCCAATTTCAACATTTAATTAACCTAAGTGCAATGCCATAATTAATCACCCAAATTAACATTTCTAAAACATCAATTTACACAATTAATTATGCTCTTTAACAACAAAACATGTCCAACACATTTTATCAAAAATCAAACCCATATGTACATGCTATAGTCTCGGCAATTTGGGGATATTTGTGTCCGATTCGGTTTCAATACAATTAAATCCACAATCGACATAAAATCAACATTCCCAATCGTTTCAAGTCATCCAATGATCAACGAAACAAAATTCCAAGACATTTAGGGCATCTAGTATTCTCGGCCAAGCTAAGAATTTGGGCAAAAATTGTTCCAAACCATTTTTCTTGAAATTGATCCAATCAATCTTCAATTAAACATCATTTAAACATATTCAATCAAACAATTTAACCAAATCATGCTTAAAATCAATTTACCCAATTTTAAGCCCTAAATCGGTTTCATACTTTTCAATCGCTCTGATACCATTGTTGGAGTTCTACGGTCCCAAGGATCGAATAATAAGCATAAAACAATATGTGAATACAACGAGCGAAGTTGCGGAATACTTACATCGAGCGGTTGAGCGATGCGGTGGACAACAAAAATTCATTTTCTGCCCTCCTTGAAGCTCGGCAGTGACAGATTTTTCAGCTCCCATTTTCGGCTTTGGTGATCTCCATTGTTGCTCCAAGCTCCAAGCTTTGGTTGATGGTGATTCCAAGCTCATGAAGTGAGTTCCCTATCACATTTGTATGGCTCCTATGTGTGCTAGCACTCAAGAAATTTGCCACAAATTTCCCTAGCTTCTCCTTTAGTTCTCGGTCCAATCAAAAAACAGAAGGAAGAAACAGCCCAAATGGGCGTGAGAGAGATGAAGTTATTGGCTCCAAACCGTGAAAAGAGAGAGAGAGAATTACATGGAGTGTTGTTGGTATTTTGTATATCTAATACACAAAAGAAAAAGAAAAGTCAAATACCAATTAAAAATTGTAAATGTCTTTCAAGCATTCAAAAGCTTTCCAACAACTCCTATCTACTATTCACATCAATCGATCAATCAAGTGACAAGTTGTCAGATCACTCAAAGTGACTAATGATTTGACGCTTGATGCGACTAGCGATTTGACGCTTGATGTGACTTGCGTGCCGCACTCGAATTCGAAATGTGAATACGCTCACAAACACTCCCGGGCTCGAGTTCGCTAATTCCAAATTAACGAATTTTCCGTTGCGACGTAATTGAATGATTGTGCCTAGCGAAATCACTATTCACATCGCTAACAAATTAATTCTAAATTAACTCGTTCGCCCGAATTAAAGTCTAATTTCAATTCTGCGTCAAAATCCAATTTCGTATAATATATCGAATATATTATTTTATCGATTAATTTCAAATTAATCGTTATCTCTCTTAAATGATATTTTATCCCAGATAAAATATCTTCGCAATTAATCCCAGATTAATTTTCTCTCTCATCTAATTAATCCCATATTAATAAAGTGTGAGTCATACGTCATCGGTGAATCTTCGGGAAGCGACCCATGAGATCCCCGGATATGTTGGCAGTAAATCGGGTCGTCGGACTATCCGAACACGTAAGTACCTAGTACTACGTTTGTACTGATTTACAAGACAATGTTGGCTTTTAGCAAAGCATCATGCCTACCCAATTCTCCAGAAATATCCTTACAGGAATAAGTGATCTATATAAGGCGTAGTATACGTAGTATTGCGTATTTCGATCTAGTATCGGATGTCACGTGCTAGGCCTGGGGCTGGAATTGTGTATGCCCCGTACGAAGCACATATCGGATCTCTGGTAACTAGTCTCTATATCGGATAAACATGACATTGTCATTTTATCCCGATGACTGCAGTACATAAGAGAACCAATACCGTATCCTACGTGACCATCATCTCCATTATGACTGGAGTGATACTTCCTTCTTGACATCACACCCAACACACTACGATTCTCAATATACCCAGCAGAGGCGTACACAGAACCTGTTAAAGCTCTGGACGACCAAAACCAAAGTATATTGATTGTCGCAAGTATTAGCGGTGCAAGTCTCAGGTTAAGACCAAATACACCTACCTTGATTTCGGACTTCCATAGACACATAGTCATACTACCAATGGAATTCCGATGGGGTCTATCCAGAGCGAAGCTGTTTCCCCTAACGCAACCTCCTATTACGCTTGCATGAGTATCTTATACCCAAATATATGAGAACTATGTCGTTGTGCCCTCACAACGCGCACAAGTGTAATACTAGTCTTTTACGCATTATCGATGTCCAATCTCGATAATACTCTGACTATGGATATTTAATGATTTATCCTTCATGGATTGATACTGTCTCATACCATCTAAATCCAGGAACAAATCATAAGGACCTCCTATCATTTATACATCTTGGTGATCTAATCACAAATGATAAGAGAGCAATTTCCTTTGTCATATAGTTAATTTGTATAACAACACCATGATCTGTACAAATAGTGACGCTATGGGTCATAACTGTCCAACACTACATCATATCAAAATAACTCATAACAATTATAATTAAATTGATATCTTTAATCGTACATAATTTAGTATTCATAATGACATCATCCTATAATGCATAAGATTGATTAGACATTCTAATCAATTTCTCTTTCGACTAAGGAATCATCATTTACGAAAGATAAATACTATATACAAGAGACACACTAACTGTCAAACAGTTATACTAACTGTTACACATATAGTCTTGTTGTGTCCTTTATTAGATCATATCTAATGCACGACTAATGAGAGTATCTGACAAGTCTCTTGTTTTATATCATATATAAAAATTTATATCAAATATAACAAATACTACTCCCACAACATTCATATAGAAAAGAAGACTTAGGTAAAACTTTTACCTTATAAACATCTCACTATTACATTAATAATGATAATGTCGTTATGATATATAACACTAGAAAAAAAATTTATACGCTCCCACTGACCCTACTATCATATGTGTATTCTTCATGCTTTGATAAAATCAGACAATTTGACTGTTATCAAAATTAGAAAACACAGATTTCCAGAAATCTTATCTGAGTCTACAATAGGCTCTATAAGCTAGTATATCAAAATGTGATCTTAGCATAATACAAACTCTAGGGCCATTCTAGAATGAACTCTTCAAATAAAGAAACCATAATGGATATTTCATTCGAAGAAACCATTCAGGAACGTCACTTTGCATTCTTTAGCCAAAATACATAATTCAATACCAACATTAACCAACAGATCTTTAATTGTTCAATTAGTGCGACTGGAGACAAGTTTTCTCAGAATCTACAATAGATTATTGAGTATAACTTTTCTCATAATCATAATATAAAGGTCAAACCGTTAACAAGCTGACTTTGCTTTTGTTGCGCAAACAATTTGTACATTTTATGAACGATTCATAACGAAAGCTCAATCAAGTTCCGAACTTGATCGTAGTAAGCTATGAATAATTTTAGATCCATGGTTTAATGCTAACTTCCGAAACTGATATCAAATATCGCTTCCACTATAAGTTATAAGATAATTTTCTTCGAAAAGAAAACAACAGAATCATTAAGTATCAAATACTTTGTAAATAATTCTGATATCTTATTGAACTTATACGAAAGTTGTCTAATGGTCTTTTCATCTTATTAATTATGTAGTTCCATTATAGTTTATCACCCTCACATTTGACTTCAATAAGTCAAGTCTTTCTACAATTGTCAACATCTGATGTTACACACCAAGTAATAAAATAATTTTATTACACGGGATCGTAGAAAATATATTCTATCAAATAGAATACAATATTCTATTAAATAAAATTAAAGATAAACTTTACTTGTACCTCCAAGGTGCAAGTACTTTCAATTATATAACTATTATACAAAAGAAATATTCAAATCTCAAACCTTTTAAGATTCAAATTTTCTACTTATACATATCATATACGTAACTGTAGAAACTAATGGAACCTTAATTAAAAGGATGAATTAGTGTTACTGGAGCATATCCCCAAGAGTATTGAATACTAATTCGATAACACTCAATATTAAATGAATCATATCATATAAGATTCGATTTCTCCCACTGATCAATTCCATCACGATGGAATCGTAGAAGAATAATATTGAGTAAGAATCATATTCATTAAATAACTTTAGAACTAATTGCCATAAATTCATATGTTTGATCATATCAAACATCTTTGAACAATTCAAAGACTCACAGTGAATTTTAAAATTATAGTTTTCAACACTTCAAATAGAATATCTTTGAACCATTCAAAATATTTTATCCGCGTTTCATCAGAAACATAATGAAAGTTCTTGAACCATTCAAGACGTTCAATATATATATATATTCTTTTAGAAACACGTAACTAAGTCATGACAATTTATTAACTAAGTTACGAAGTAAATAAAACTATCCAAGACAATTTATAATTCATTAAACTACATACATCCAATGTATTAGTTTAATAAATATGTGATCCAATGATGATCATTGGTTAAATGAGATTTAATCACATTCTAAATACAATATTCATTAAATGAATAAGGATATATGGTGTGATCTTGTATCAAACCATTCTAATGCTTATGTGATAAGATCTCATAAAGCATTGTTCTACGTTATTTAGTTAACCGAATATTTTTCTTAATATTTATCTCTTCATCAATGACACTACTAGCCATATTAAAATATGTAATAATTATTTATAAAGAAAAAGTAATTATCCAATAGTGGCAAGTCTGATATAAAATATCAAAACAATCATTAAACATTATTTTAATTAACTAGATGAGAGATCTGATATCCAATACCTACAATTGTCATATTGTGAGAATCGATATTCTCTATACACAACTATACACATCTCATTTCTTTAACTTTATAATTTGCCTTCAATTATTCACAACAATTGCAAATAATTGATTAGCAAACTATGTCAAACACTTGACTTCTAAAAGTCACTAAAGCCAATAAACGTCATTATAAGATAAACAAAAACCTAATGGAGATTTCTTAATGCCAATCAAAAATCTCGAGACATGAACTAATTCACGTCAATTCTTACCGTACAAGAAATTATTCTCTCTAGACAATTATATCCCAAGACATATATCTATTTAGATGACCTATCGTGACTTAGTAACTAAGTCACTAATCATCTTGATTTTCAAGAAAATCAGAACAACAGTTTCCGATGGTTTTGACTAATCTAACAATATCCAAGTCTACTAACTAACTAGAACTTATTCTAGAAATATGCAACCATAAGTGAAGTCAGAAAACGTATTCAAATAATATGCATGCAGTGGATAAGAAGTTTAAATTCTATCAACAATATAGAATAAGTAAAACACACAAGCGGCAATTTCCATAATATTACGCACTGCCTTAGTTATGGATTTTTTTAACCCAGCAGTGTATGCCACTACTTTACGTAATACCGTAATCTCCAACGGAAAATGGAAATTCAATAATTAAATCGAATTCCATAGTGAGAAGTGGACCCCATGAATATATTTCGACTCACAGCTTTGGCACGATCTCACCTACGTATATTCATTAGATAGACAACTCATTACCAATCACACTCACTGTGACTTCTGATTTTTGTCCTGATCATTTCTCGTTATGACAGCTTTGGCACGTTCACAAGGAGGCGTATCAAGGCTTCACTTGCCAATGACAAACTCAAGCTACCAATGTTGTCCTGACAGCTTTGGCACGTTCAGGATTTTCACTTTCACTTTAATTTGTCTAGTATCAAATATACATCCGGCATCGATAAAATTCTATCAACTACACCATCACTGCTTTGGCACGATCTCAGATGCAGCCATAGAAAGATACCCATAAATCGTATTGACAAGACGGACCAAGAAACATGCATCCAATACATGTCACTTTAATGCCTTATTTAAGCGGGGATATTCCTCAAGAAAGCATTGCTCTACATTTGATGCAGAATTTAATCTAGATCAATTTCTAAACAGTTCAATTCTACCTTTAGAAAGTATAATTTAACTTAACCATTAAATTTCCGCTACGTTTCCCGTTAGCGTAGAACCGAAAAGTCAAGAAATATCTAAATTACATGCATGTGTAAACATCAAAATTGGATTATATATCATATATCAAGCATGACAAATGTAATGGATGAAGGATTGGACTTGCTCTGATACAATTTTTGTTGGGGTTTTGCCGCGGGCGCAGCGGAAGCTTGTGGTTCGGGTGAAATCGTAATTTCAAAACTTTTTAAATTACCAAATATATTATTCAATATCCAATATGAATAATTCATTCATGTTTCAGGTAAACATATTTATTCGATATCAAATAACGACATAAATAGTTAAGAAACTTTTACGAGATTGTTTTTCCGAAAAATTACATAAAACGTGTTTTTGACCGAACCGACCACCCAATGCATATGAGGGCTGCCCAGGTTAGCCCCAACAGTACTAGGGCAGTTCATGGGCTGCCCAAACAGTGACCAATTCACTGTTTGGGTAGCTGTCACCCGGTTGGCTCAAAAGTCTCCTGGTAACGCCATTTTTCGTCGTTTTCGCATATTTCAACTCTGAAACAGTTTCTGGCAATTGTTCCAATACCCAAAACACATCCAATATATTTATATGACATAATTTTCATCACCATAAACCTAATTTTCCATATCTGATCCAGAAACCAAAAATATCAATATTTCATGCTTTAATCCAATTTTCTTAACATTAACCATATTAATCACTACACCAATCCAAGCCACCACCAATGAAGCACCAAAGAATAATTCTAGGCATTACAAGAGTGGTCATAACACTCAATAACGTCAACATATCATCAAATGATCAAATTGAACAAATATTACAATAATATCATTCAATTCTACTTCACACATGCACTAAGCTTTCTATTCCATCTTCCAAATCAAAAACACCCAAATTATTAAGAAAATAAAAAACCCTAGAATCTATCTAGATATCCAAGAACAAGAAACATGCTTTCTAAGCTTAGGGATATTGACGATTACCTTTAATCTCTTAATTTCGTTAAGTTATTTCTTGATTTTCTTCATTTTTCCTTCTTGAATCATCAAGCAAATTTGGAGAGATATTTGGAAGAAGGGTTTCGGCCAAGCTAAGCCAAGAACAAGAAATGAAAAAAAATTCTCTTTAAAAAATCCCATTGCCGACTTTGGAGGGGGATTTTTGGAAAAATTAATTTGATCCAAAATCAAATAAATAAATCACGCCACATATTACCACTTAATAATTAAACATGTGTGATAATAATTATCACAAATGAAAATTATTTAATTAAATTAAATATAAAGTTAAAGTAGTCAAAAATCAAATCCAACACTTTAACCTTAAATTTAATGTCATGTGTAACCAATAATAATTAAACATATATTCCATAACAATTATGAAATATATATATATATATATCATTTAATCATCTAAATATTTAACATTTAAATATCTAAATAATCAATTAATATAATTATTAATTCATATGTATTTTATTTACATTAAATAAAATACACATAGAAGTGGCATGTGTCAAAATCTCATTTGAAAATTAATTAATGTGTATCTAATTAAATTATGTATCAAATAAAAATACACAATAATTACTATTGACCAAAAATGTCCATATGCATGTATTTTCATTTAACCGTTTAGACGATTCGAGTTAACTCATTTAATTCGGTGAAGTATTATGAATAATCTCATTTGACACATGTCACATAGAAGTGACATGTGTCAAAATCTCATTTGACAATTAATTAATGTGTATCTAATCAAATTATGTATCAAATACAAATACACAATAATTACGATTGACCAAAAATGCCTCTATGCATGTATTTTCGTTTAACCATTTAGACGATTCAAATTAACTCATTTAATTTGGTGAAGTATTATGAATAATCTGTATTATTCATAAGGCGTTGTCCAAGTGCTGAACGAGACACTTCATATTGTCGGACTCTCTAAGTTTAGGTTTAACTGTCACGAAATCTAATTTTGTGTCCATAATTCACCCACTCATGAATTATGACGACCATGGATAATCTCACAAAACTATGCAAGTCTAGGTCATTGCATATGTATAATCCCTATGTCACAGACTATACATGTTATACCCGAGATATAGATAAGAACGTCAAATCCTTATGGTATAATATAGTCGAATTTCAAATTTATGATCTCTAAATAACTCTCGGAACTCACTTCCGAAGTTATACCACAGCCATGGACTTACTAGATCGCAAACACGTGTAGGAAACCTATGCCATGTACACATGACTGGCGGATTCTATCTTGATACGCACTGGATATCATGAGCATCAATCCACACCCAATGAACAGGCAGAGGTCTGATCTAAATAGATCGGTGACGTGACTGCCATCAAAGTGTGGAGGATAACGCATATATCCACTGTGGTATCTCAAGTTGAAGGACCAATGTGCCCGCTCAACTCGAGAAGATTCCTATTGACGTTGGTGTACCATCTATTAGGAAATCTTCAGTGAGTCATTCAGTGTTTATCAAATAAACACCTACATGTCTATACGAGTCTCCCGAGACTCATGGTTCATTGGGATAAACCATCGGATCAAGTCATGATATGTGACATATACTGGTCTCGGCAGATTTTGCTAACCAACTTGTGTTTGTAAATCTTGACCAGGAACTTTATTTAAGGATATACAACTTATAGTGACGCTTCCCAATGTCAATTACAAACTATATTGTAATTGCGCACTATATTGTAAATCATAGGGTCTTTGTCTAATATACATGTATCACTAAATCAGATTTAGTTTCAATCTAATCATAATTAGATATCTAATCGTAATTAGATCGAATATGTATATAAAAGACAAGAGGTGCTACCATTAAATAAGTAATATTATGGAAAAATGAATTGTTCGTATTCATGAATCAGACATAAAGACGATCTGGATTGGCACTCTGAGCACCAATCCTATCACTGATATGCGACAACTCTCGCTAATCAACAACTACAACTCATATGCGCTCACACATGCCTTTATCGAACGCATGCAAGTTCTCATGCTCCACCCCTAAGACCAGCTCTCCCAAGAGAAAATATCTATTTATTATCTCTAACCAGCCTAACCGTACGGGCGAAATTGATTTTTAAAATATTTTTAATCCAGACAAATTAAATATTATCATATACCTCTAATTTATCAATATTTCGCCCTAATCACTCATTAATATCAAATATTGTGAATGATTACGCATAAAGTCTTAGGACAAAATTTTTGGAAATACTTCTCATAATTACACGTTAATCGATAATTATTTCACCGAACCGAGTGACTGGGATAACCAGACAACTAGTTCATTCGTAGAACTGGACCATCCCCCTACTACAATGATCTAAATACTTTAGTAGTGGTTGATCATTATAATTTCAACAAATTACCATTTTACTCATAATGTGGTTTTCTACCGAAAATTCCCAAAATGATTACGAAAATTTTGATAATTTTTCTATTCATTATATGCACCGCTACAATAGTATTAATACTATAGCAATGATCAGATAATCGTAATTTCAGTAAATTATGATTTTTCCCCTAATGCAATATTTATGGAAAATTCTCAAACCGCTTTCATAACAATTCTGAAAATTCTGAGAATTTTTCCTACGTATTATTACACATCCAATTTCATCTACAACATCTCAATTTCACAAATTAACCACAATTGAATTAATTTCATAATTAATCAAATTAATCACCTAATTAATTCAAAATCATGCAAATCCAAATCTCTATTTACCAATTGAGAGTCAACCATTATTAAGAAACTCAAAAATAATTCTAGGTCACAAAGAAGAGTCTTAAACAACTCTACAATGGCAATTTTTTGTCCTACACCATAATTACGCCTAATTACACTAATTAGCCTAATTAATTTACATATGGATGAAAAGAGCTCCAAACACAAAATCAACACCAAATATGAAAGGAATAATATTACATCATATGTAATAACTTAAAATCATAAATAAATAATTTCAATCAAAATTAAAGTTGGAAATTACCTTAATTATCAATACTAGCTTTGATATGCTTCCAAACTTTCTCTCACGCTCTCTATTTTTGGTGGATTAAAGAAACCCTTATTTTTGTACTCTAAACTCAAAACTTTGAGTTTCTCCAAGGCAAAATCAAAAATAAAATAAATTTTCATCTTCCTTTGCCATAGTGTTATACAAGTATACTTTATTATTGGGACTCTTTAGGTCTGTCAAGGAACATATTCATTGTCCTTAATTCACCCACTCACAAATTATGACAACCATAGATAATCATGTCGAACCATACAAATCGAGATCTAAGTGTACCGTATAGTCTCTCCATCATAAGTTATCTGAATTGTTCCAAAGATATATATGAAAACGTCAATCTCCGTAGTGTATATTTCATATATGTGTCATGACATATTTGTGATCTCTCAATGAACTCGTTTTCATAATATACTTTGGCCAGATATTTAATTATCAGAGTGGATGCCTAAATCCCGCACATGAGGCTGATGGATCTTCTTTGAATACATCACATGAGATCATGAGCATCGGTCCACACCTGACGAACAGACAGAGGTCTGGTCTAAATTGACCGGTGATGTGACTGTTGTCAAAATTTGGAGGATCATTCATACATCCACAGTGGTATCTCAAGTCAAAAGACTAGATATATTGTTCAACTCAGGAAAATTCCTATTGATGTTGGTGTGCCATTTATGAGGAATACTTCTGATAAGTCATTCAGTGCTCATTAAACACTTACAAATCTATATGTGTATACGACATGTACTAGTCTCAACGGATATTTTACTAACCGACCTATGTCAGCAAATCTCAATCAATAATTTTATTTGAGAATATACTAAGTAGTTACACCTCCCAATGTCGATTACAAATCTCATTGTAACTGTATAATTACTGAATATTGTCGAGTCTTTATCTAATATATATTACATCACTAAACCTCAGTTAGTTTTGATCTAAATTAAATTAGATCGAACACACACACATATATAAGACAAATGGTGCTACCATTAAATTAATAATATTATGGAAAAAATGATTGTTTGTATTCACGAACATGTCATAAATATGATGCAGATCGATGCTCAAAGTACCAACCCCAATAGAGGTAACTTTCAAAATAATAATAGTCAATGAAAAGGAAACAATTGGAATAATAATGGTGCTTCGAATAATACTGGTGGTATAAAATTAATTGGAATAGACAAGGTAGTGAACTTGACTGAAAATAATAATAATTGGATTCAAGGTGGTGGAAATTAGAATTAAAATGGAGAATATTGGAATCAAGATAGGGGAAATGGAAGTTGGAATAATCAAAATGGCAACTGGAATGGTGGAGGAAATTCTTGGAATCAATGACATGAATAATATGAGTTTTGGAGAAGAATTTATATGAAAAGATCTATATATCACTCATACTGATTTTATTTACTTTGATATTTCCCTTAACTCTAAATTGTTACTTTGTAAATGTTCGGTGTCCTCAAAATCATTAAGAATCTTATATGTTTTTCTAAATTGTTAAGAGACAAAGATATTAAAATTGAATTCCTTCCAAATAATTATTTTATCAAGGACAATAAGAAGGGAATAACACTAGCCCAGAGGATTGCTGAAAATGGCCTTTACAAACTTCTCTATAATGATGAATCTTCTGGATCAGTTGATCATTTCTCTTCAAGACCTAGTTCTATGCTCTATTGTTTAGTCAATAATACAAATTTATATCCCATGGCACAATTTTTATTAATAATATTGTAAACTCTAATAGTCATTTTTCAAACTTTAAAGCCTTTGTATGTACTCTTAACAATATTACTCTTTTACGCCAAAGGCTTGGATATCCAAGTCAATTTATGCTTAAGTCTGTTGCTAGTAGTTTACCTTAAGATAATAGTATAACACTACTAGAGCCCCACTTAAAGTCATTCATACTGACTGATGGCAAGCCTCTCTTATTCTATACATAAATGGTTACTGATATTATTATATCAATGTTATTGATGATCATATCAGGTATAATTGGATTTTTCCCATTTTTAGCAAGTCAAAAGCTCTGGCAAAATTTAAGGTCTATGAAAACCATGTTGAAAAATAGTTTGGAGAGAGGAGTACGGATCTTTTATGTCTTTTCTTCAATATGAGGTTATTGAATTTATATATAGTTGTACTTACACTCATCACCAAAATAGTATTGTTGAAAAGAAACATATGAATCTTGTTAAAACATGTTTAAATCTTCTTGCTTAAGCCTCATTGCCTTTCACTTTTTTGGTAAAAGTCCTTTCTAACAACATCCCAGTTTATCAATAGAGTGACATTACCAAACCTGATTATGATTTCCTCAGAGTCTTTGGAAGTGCATGCTATCCCCTATTAAGACCTTATAGAAGTCATAAATTTAATTTTCACACTTTGCTTGTTCATAGGATACAAGCATATCCACAAGGGATATAAATGTCTACATAAGTTTATAAAATTAGAAGTGCATGGGCCATTACAAAAAATCGAGTGTATCATCCACGAACTAAACACATTGAGCTCGACCGTCATTTTGTCAAATAACACATTACATTTAAGAAATTGATTATTCAACATGTTACTATTTTTAATCAAGTTGTGACTATCTTCACAAAAGCTTTGAATCTTGATCACTTTTCCTTTTTTCGCATCTTCCTCATGATCTATCCGAGATCTTGAGCTTGATGGAGAATGATAGATTTAGTCTAGTTTAGTATCTATTAGTTATAAGGATAATATTGTAATTTTATTAAAGTCTTTAGTCCTACCACATTGGCTTTGTTAAAGTCCGTGTAGGAAATTCTCTTAATATTTAAAAGTGTATGATAGACATGCCCCTTATGTTGGGTTTCTATTAAGTCCCAAGGATCAATTCAAGCAATGAAACACATGTGAATACTCAACGAAGAATGGCGGAATCATACTTACATTGATCGGTTATGCGATGTGAGGAACGAAAAAATTCTTCAAGCTTTGGTTCCATGATGTTCACGGTTTTTTAGCTCTCATTTTGTCCTCCATATTCGGTCCAAGCTCCAAGCTTTCGAATGGTGATTCCATGCTCACAAGTTGGTTTCCCTATCACCTTCGCAAGACCCCGAATGTGTGCTAGCACTCTTGAAATTTTGCCATAAAATTTCCTTTGCTTTTCCTTGTGTTCACGGTTTTTGCAGATTTTTGGAGAGCAAAATGGCCCTTGGCCGAGAGTTGTAGGAGAGGAAAGAGAGAAGGAAAAAATCTTGAGTTGGTGTTTGGATTTGTGTATCTAATACACTTAAAATGAATTTCAAAAATCCATTTACCAAAACTAGGTAAAAGGCTTTAAAGCCTTCAACCACCACCATCAATCACTCATGACAAGTTGTCAAATCACTCAAAGTGACTAGAAATCACATCAATCAAAGTGACTAATGATTTGACGCTTGATGTGACTTGTGGGCCGCACTTGAATTCGAAATACGAGTGCGCCCGCAAACACTCCCGGGTTCAGGTTCGCTAATTCCGAATTAACGAATTTTCCGTTGCGATGTAATTAAATAATTATGCCTAGCAAAATTACTATTCACGTCGCTAACGAATTAATTCTAAATTAACTCGTTCGCCCGAATTAAAATCCAATTTTAATTCTGCGTCGAAATCCAATTTCGTATAATATATCGAATATATTATTTTATCGATTAATTCCAAATTAATCGTTCTCTCTCTTTAATTAATATTTTATCCCAGATAAAATATCTCTGTAATTAATCCCAGATTAATTTTCTCTCTCTTTTAATTAATTCCAGATTAATAAAGTGCGAGTCATAGGTCATCGGTGAATCTTCGGGAAGCGACCCATGAGATCCCCGGATATGTTGGCAGTAAATTCGGTCGTCGGACTATCCGAATACGTACGTACCTAGTACTACGTTTTTACCTATTTACAAGACATGGTTGGCTTCTAGCAAAGCACTGTGCCTACCCAATTCTCCAGAAATATTCTTAAAGGAATATGTGATCTATATCAGGCGTAGTATACGTAGTATTGCGTATTTCGATCCAGTATCGGATGTCACGTGCAAGGCATGGGGCTGGAAATGTGTCTGCCCCTTACGAAGCACAAATCGGATCTCTGGTAACTAGTCTCTATTATCAGGATAATATGATTATCGGATAATCATGACCTAGTCATATTATCCTGATGACTGCAGTACATAAGAGCACCAGTTCTGTATCCTACGTGATCATCATCTCCACTATGACTGGAGTGATACTTCTATCTCGACATCACACCCAATACACTACGATTCTCAATATACCCAGAAGAGGTGTACACAGAACCTGTTAAAGCCATGGACGACCAAAACCAAAGTATATTGATTGTCGCAAGTATTAGCGGTGCAAGTCTCAGGTTAAGACCAAATACACCTACCCTGATTCGGACTTCCATAGACATATAGTCATACTACCAATGGAATTCCGATGGGTCTATCCAGAGCGAAGCTGTTTCCGTACCATCGGTAAACACAGCCTCTTATTACACTTGCATGAGTATCCTATACCCAAATATATGAGAACTATGATGTTATGCTCCCACAACGCGCACAAGTGTAATACTAGTCTATTCCGCATTATCGATGTCCAATCTCGATAATACTACGACTATGGATATTTAATAATTAAACCTTTATGGATTGATACTGTCTCATATCATCTCAATCCGGAACTAATCATATGGACCTTCTATCATTTATACATCTTGGTAATCTAATTACAAATGATAAAAGAGCAATTTCCTTTGTCACACAGTTAATTTGTACAACAACACCATGATCTGTACAAATAGTGATGTTATGGGCCATAACTGTCCAACAATCTCCCACTTGGCCTATAGCCAATCACACAAGTGTCCTAAACCCGAACTATGTGCGGTTCGCTCAAACTTCTGCTGAGAAAAGGCTTTCGTCAGCGGATTTTCATGATTATCATCTGATGCGATTTATTCGATCATCACATCGCCACGATGTATGATCCGAACGAATCAGATGAATATTGAAGTATTTATCTGGATCGTTGATGAGACCATTAATTATTTAGTCTGTGCCGTAGCCTAGCTCAGCTGCTAACAGAACTACTCTAATCTAATTAAATTTATTATCGACCCAAATGGCTTCTATTGCTGCCTCAGCTGCAGCAATAATCCAGTTTTGTTGTTTATTCGGCAACAGTATCTTGCATGGAAGATTTCCAGCTTACTGTTCCGTTATTCAAACTGTATAGTACCGTTGTTACGACTTGTAGTCGTTATTATTGGTTAGGAAACTTGCAGCAGTGATCCCAGTCACTTCAAGTTCTCCTTCTCCATAGTATAAGAAAGCATTCTTAGTTCGTCTAAGATACTTGAGGATGTTCTTAACATCAATCCAGTTACTATCACTTGGATTGGCCCGATTGTGACTCCATATGCTCAAAGTATATGAGACACCAGGTCGCGTACATTTATTTCAATGTACGAGTTCTCGAAGAGTGCTAACAACCTTTAGATCTATTCCAGCAGATCTTTATTCCTATAATAAAGGTTGTTTCTCCGAAGAATTCTACGGAGAATTTTCATGAAAGCCAAGCTTTCACCGATAGTTTTATGGGAATATCATTTCCAAGAAATGATATGTCATTATTACTTATGACATTCACTTTCAGTGCGCTCCCACTAACCTCCTTATATACACAAGAATCATATTCATTTTGAATTAAATCATATACCATTATGATTACATCAAAACGATTATTCCAAAAACGCAATGCTTGCTTCAATCCATCTATGGATCGAATTAACTTGTAAACCTTGTTTGCTCGTTTTGGTACGACAAAACCGTCAGGATGTTATAAACATCCTCCAAAAGGTTTCCGTTAAGGAAAGCGGTTTTGGCATTCAGCTGTCATTTTTCATAAATGAAACATGCAGCATCAGCAAGCATTATCCAAATGGATTTACCGTGGCAACATGTAAAGGTTTCGTCGTAATCGACACAATGTTGATAAAGATACCTTTTTCGCAACAAGCCTAGCTTAGTACGTTGGTATGTTGCCATCCATGTATGTCTTCCTTGAAGACTTATATAGTACCAATAGGCACCATGTCTTCTGGTACATCAACTAGTATCCAAACTTGGTTGGTATACATGGAATCCATTTCGGACTTTATGGCACTTTTCCATAATAGGGAGTCGATATCTTGTATCACTTCCTCATACGTAGTCAGTTCGTGTTCCTCAATAAGATTGACATCTTTATGAGGTGATATCAGAAACCCATACCTCCCAGGTTATTTTCTGACTCTATCCGACTTACGCGGTTCTTGTGTATTCGAAGATTATTGGTATAGTTTCATCCTTGATGAACTATCTGTGTTCCGTTAAGGAATCGGTGCCTGGAATAGTATTACTCTGATTTTCATCGAGTTTTACTTTCCTCCCACTTACCATTGTATATCGGTATTCCTCTTAGGAAAACCGCATGGCGAGCAACAATTACATTGTTCTCTAGTGAGTTGTATAAGTACTATACTTTGGTTTCCCTAGGATAACCTACAACTTAGGCACTTATCCGATTTGGGTTCTAGTTTGGTATCATCCAAACATATGCCTAGCATTCCCAAATCTTCAGGAATGAGAAAACCCAGTTTCTTTCATGTTCATATCTAATATGAAATCTGTCTAACAGATTTTTATGAAACCTTATTCAAAATAAGTTCGGCACTGTTTAATGCGTATCCGTTGAAGGAAATGGTAGCTCAGAGCGACTCATGATTAACCTTATCATGTCCAACAAAATTTGGTTTCTTTGTTCGGACACACCGTCAAACTGACGTGTTCCGGGAGGAGTCCTCTTTGAAAGAATACTATACTCTTTCACGTATCTGAGAAACTTATTGCTTAAGTATTTTCTATCATGGTCTAACCGTGACAGTTTTAATACTATAGTCGATCTATTTGTCTACTTCGTGTCGAAACTCTTTGAAAGTTTCCGATCCGTGTTTCACAAGAAACACATAACCATAACGTGATGCCACATCTATAAAGGTCACGAAACGTTCATATCCACAGCTAGCCTAGCTAGACATGGGCCCACTAACGTCACTATGAACGAGGGCTAACAGATCGATGGCACTTGCACTTTTACCAAGTAAAGGTGTTTCAGGCACTTTTCCCAATAAACTAGATTCGTAGACATCATTTGAATAGAATCAAATCTGTCCTAGTATCCACTCTTCAAAAGTGTGGATATATGAGTCTTGTTTAATTGTGTCCCAGACAACAATGCCACTATTAAGTCTCAACTGATTTACTCAGTTTGAGCTATTAGTTTGTCATGTTATACGTTTGAGATTTATTTATATTCAAAATATAAATATTGTTATTCACATCTAATGTGTTTATCTCAATATCATCTTTATAAAATAAAACACTTTAGTGTTCTAGAATATAAAGGTATACCCGCAACGGGTTAAACCCTGATATATAGATAATGTTTCTAGTCAAACTAGTTACATTTTAACAGTTTCCTAATTTAAGTACACACCCGAAGGGTAGTTCCTAAACTTAAGTTTCTACGGTTAAAACAGCGACTGTCGTCCTGTTTCCGATTCTTAGATCAATCTCATCTGAAGTCAGTATCCTGCTAATGAGCAGATTCTGCACACCAGTACATATTTATGTACCGCATCAGTATTTAAAATCCAATTTTAATACTAATAGCGAACATGTTTATGACAAACATATTTGAAGTCGGAGCCTTGCACGTCTTCAATTCCTTTATGTCTGCTTGTCCATACGGCAGTCACGCTTCAGTGACCCTGTTTGCCACAGTTTAGGCAGAAATCTTGGGATTTGTCCTTTGTCTTCCCATAAGATTATAATGATTTTGCTTTTCCCCATTTTCCACACCCATAAGCCTTGGCCAAGCCTTGGCCTTCTAGAATGTTGAAATAAGATGCGTCTTGTGCTTCTTGCCTTATTGCAAACTCTGGCTTTGTCTCCTTGAGTATAGCCATTAACTCTTCAAGAGTTTACTATTGCAATTTGTACTTCTAAGATCTAAGGATAGATCTATGAAGATCCTTCAATTTCATTATCATACTATAAGGATCTAATCCTTAGTTCTGATTAAGAAATTAAGGAGTCTATTTGGCAAGCATAATGGATTAAGCACTAAAGTTATCATCACATGAATCTTCCAAAGATCATGCTCTACTATTTGCTCAACTTCGGGCTTAGGCTCGAGACGTCACTATATCAAATAAAGTAACTTCTCGGTTCTCAGGACTATCCTAAGATATTATTCCCAATCTGAAAATTAAAGTCGTTTAAAAATATTTTCACCCAGGATTATGTGTTAAACACTAATCTTTCAGTTATCTTGATTCTAATAGTCCAACTATTAATCAACGATTTTAAGTACTATTTATAGTCCAACTATATAATCAACTATAATTTAAATTGGTTAAATTCAATTATATTGATTACTATAATCCAATTATAAAATCAACTATTAATTGAAATAGTTAATTCAAATATATTGATTACTATAATCCAATTATATAATCAACTATAAATGAAATAGTTTGAATACAGTCCAACTGTTTAATTAAAACAACATTAAATATTAGTCCAACTAATATATATAATTTATTTGACGAAATATTTGAAATGAGCGTGTATGGCAAGTAACTAAACAAATATTGCAAATTTAATACTTGTCTCCCACTATTTTTCGGCGAGCCTCTAACCCTCTATGGAGTACTCGGGAAACCTTGTTTCCTAGTGGGCTAGGATCCCGTTAAATAACACACAATCTTGACTTTGGCCAACAAATTGTATGATACTTAACTAGGTAGATCTCTAAGATCAATTGGATCTCATCCAATTCCTAGATCCAGTAGGTGGACATCCAAGTCCGAAACATATATCTTATATATGCCAATATATCCAATATATTCCCTAACCTTTTTCCTCTGAATCAACTAAGCCTTGGCTTTGGCACAACAAACTTAGTGATCCCAGTTAAGCGGAACCCATTGACTTTGGAAAGCTTCGTAATCGATGTCGATGGACAAGAAGTGATCTTGACTTTGGCCAACAAATCACAACTTGGACAAGACACCGATATGGAACAAAGCCTTCATGATTCAAACTCATCCGCGACGGACAAAGGTCTTGACTTTGGCCAACAAACCAGTGTCAGTCTTGTATCTTGAGTAAGAATCACTCAATGGAAGGAAAAACGCTTAATATTTTGTGAGGGTTTTTCGCGTAATTGGCAACCAATTAATTATCTTTGTTAAGGTCTCATCATCATACACCCTTAAACATGCATTCTAAACACATAATAAGGCGCGTAAGTAAATAAATATAATAATGATATGCGGATGGATACTTAACACATTGTTCCTAGAACAAATCTCTCAATTTCCTCTCTCACGCTAGCACAAGTATTACTTCTACCCGATTACACAACACTTCTAAAGAAACCTCATTTACATTGAGGGGAATATGTGAGAAGAGAAATACACATAGTCAAGAGGTAATAGGCTGGACACGCAGGTCAAATTAATAAATTCTAAATTTATTACAACAATTTCCAAAATTACCTTCACCCATCTAATATCCATCTGATATACATTATTCATATATCGCATCCATGTATTCACACAAGCATGTTATCAATCAATATAATCCAATTAATTAATCTGAATATTAATGACCATCCAATGTTCAAACAACAATTTGATTTTGCGCGAGTCCAACTCGTTTTGCGAATAAGTACTCAAAGTACGAATTCTTGAATTATATTAAACTACAACATTAAATCCAATTTAATTTGTATTTAATACTAACTCATTTATTTAATTCCAAATTAAATATTACACTTTTTAAAGTACCTTTACGACTTAGATTCTAAATCTAATCGTTACGGGTCTCAAAGCTCAATTAACATCCAATGTCAATTTAATTAAAGTCCAATGCTCTTTTAATTAATTTCTTAAGGCATGGACTTTTGGTCAATATGGGTCAAACCCAAATACCAAAGCCCATTTAAGGAATCACCCTTATTTGCCAAAAAAACCAATTTAGGCCCATTAGGCCCAATTAAAATTAAAGGTCCATTAAGTCATAATTGGACTTTATGGATATGGTTTTGGGCCCAATTGGATCCAATCAATTAGCCTAAACCAAACTTGGTCCAACCAAGCCCATTAAGCCCAATTACAACTTTAAAAGCCCAATTCCAAATTTGGCCCAATTAATTAACTTACAAAATTCCAAATTTCACAATTAATTAATTTAAAGTGTATGCCATAATTAATTAACAAAATTAATATTTCAAACAACCAATTAGCCTAATTAATTATGCTCATTATCATCAAATTATGTCCAATACAATTGAATCAAAAAATCACATCATTTTCATGCTTACTAGTCTCGGCATTTTAGGGTATTTTGTCCAATTCAAAATTCAATCCAATTAAATCTCAAATCAACATTTCCCTATTGTTTCAAGTCATCCAATGATCAAAGAAACAAAAAATACCATGACATTAGGGCATTGTTCATATTCGGCCAAGCCAACATATTTGGGGAAAAATTGATCCGATCAATATTTCAGTAAATTGATCATATACAACTTCAATACAACATCATTCAAGAATACTCAATCAATTAATTTTATCAAATCATGCTCAAATATTACCCCCAAATTTTACCCTAATTAAGTTTCATGCTCAAAATGGCTCAAGATACCATTGTTGGGTTTCTATTAAGTCTCAAGGATCAATTTAAGCAATGAAACACATGTGAATACTCAACGAAGAATGGTGGAATCATACTTACATTGATCGGTTATATGCGATGTGAGGAACGAAAAAATTCTTCAAGCTTTGGTTCCATGATGTTCACGGTTTTTGAGCTCTCATTTTGTCCTCCATATTCGGTCCAAGCTCCAAGCTTTCGAATGGTGATTCCATGCTCACAAGTTGGTTTCCCTATCACCTTCGCAAGACCCCGAATGTGTGCTAGCACTCTTGAAATTTTTCCACAAAATTTCCTTTGCTTTTCCTTGTGTTCACGGTTTTTGTAGATTTTTGGAGAGCAAAATGGCCCTTGGCCGAGAGTTGTAGGAGAGGAAAGAGAGAAGAAAAAAATCTTGTGTTGGTGTTTGGATTTGTGTATCTAATACACTTAAAATGAATTTCAAAAATCCATTTACCAAAATTAGGTACAAGGCTTTAAAGCCTTCAACCACCACCATCAATCACTCATGACAAGTTGTCAAATCACTCAAAGTGACTAGACATAACATCAATCAAAGTGACTAATGATTTGACGCTTGATGTGACTTGTGGGCCGCACTTGAATTCGAAATGCGAGTGCGCCCGCAAACACTCCCGGGCTCGGGTTTGCTAATTCCGAATTATCAAATTTTCCGTTGCGACGTAATTAAATAATTATGCCTAGAAAAATTATTATTCACGTCGCTAACGAATTAATTCTAAATTAACTCGTTCGCCCGAATTAAAATCCAATTTTAATTCCGAGTCGAAATCCAATTTCGTATAATATATCGAATATATTATTCTATTGATTAATTCCAAATTAATCGTTCTCTCTCTTTAATTAATATTTTATCCCAGATAAAATGTCTCCGTAATTAATCCCAGATTAATTTTCTCTCTCTTTAATTAATCTCTGATTAATAAAGTGTGAGTCATACGTCATCGGTGAATCTTCGGGAAGCGACCCATGAGATCCCTGGATATGTTGGCAGTAAATTCGGTCGTCGGGCTATCCGAACACGTACGTACATAGTACTACGTTTTTACCGATTTACAAGACATGGTTGGCTTCTAGCAAAGCACCGTGCCTACCCAATTCTCCAGAAATATTCTTACTGGAATATGTGATCTATATCATGCGTATTATATGTAGTATTGCGTATTTCGATCCAGTATCGGATGTCACGTGTAAGGCCTGGGGCTGGAAATGTGTCTGCCCCGTACGAATCACATATCGAATCTCTGGTAACTAGTCTCTATTATCGGATAATCATGACCTAGTCATATTATCCCGTTGACTGCAGTACATAAGAGCACCAGTTCTGTATCATACGTGATCATCATCTCCACTATAATTGGAGTACTTCTATCTCGACATCACACCCAATACACTACGATTCTCAATATACCCAGAAGAGGCGTACACAGAACCTGTTAAAGCCTTGGACGACCAAAACCAAAGTATATTGATTGTCGCAAGTATTAGCGGTGCAAGTCTCAGGTTAAGACCAAATACACATACCCTGATTCGGACTTTCATAGACACATAGTCATACTACCAATGGAATTCCGATGGGTCTATCCAGAGCGAAGCTGTTTCCGTACCATCGGTAAACACAACCTCCTATTACACTTGCATGAGTATCATATACCCAAATATATGAGAACTATGCCGTTATGCTCCCACAACGCGCACAAGTGTAATACTAGTATATTCCGTATTATCGATGTCCAATCTCGATAATACTACGACTAGAGATATTTAATGATTAAACATTTATGGATTTATACTGTCTCATATAATCTCAATCTGGAACTAATCATATGGACATTCTATCATTTATACATCTTGGTAATCTAATTACAAATGATAAAAGAGCAATTTCCTTTGTCACACAGTTAATTTGTACAACAACACCATGATCTGTACAAATAGTGATGCTACGGGCCATAACTGTCCAACACCTTAAGAAATGCCTTATGGGAAATGCACAAGTTGAAGGGACATATCATTTAAATATAAAAGAATGTAACTCTAGACTTAAAAAGGTATTAGGAAGGGGTATAATCTTTAGGAGGGTTACACCCTAAACCAAAGGGTGTCCATAAAGGCACTCATTCATGCCTATAAAAAAGGGCATTTGGATTCATTTTATTCATTCAAATAATATCATACTTATATACTTGAGTTTAGAGTTTGAAAATTTCCATCACTGTAAAGTCATAGTAAGAGTTTTGAGGTATCTAAGAGAAACTTCAAAATATAAACTATATTATACGAGATATCCTACTATTCTAGAAGAATACAATGATGCTAACTGGATATCTGATATAATGGATTCCAAATCCACTAGTGGATTTGTTTTACACTTGGTGGTGCAACTGTGTCATGGAAATCCTCGAGGCAAACGTGTATTGCCCAGTCTACTATAAAGTTTGAGTTCATAGCATTAGACAAAGTAGCAGAAAAAGCGGAGTAACTTCGAAATTTCTTAGAGGATATTCCAAATTGGCCAAAATCAGTGTCAGCTATAAGTATACATTGATATAGTCAATGGCCATAAGTATACATTGTGATAGTCAATCGACTATTAGGAGAGCCCAAAATACAATGTATAATGGCAAGTCACGACACATACGTCGAAGACACAATAACATAATGCAACTGCTCTCAAGCGGCATAATTTCAATAGATAATGTCAAGTCGAAGGAAAACCTAGCGGATCCACTTACTAAAGGTTCACCTATAGAGGAAGTTGAGAAGTCATCGAGGAGAATAGGCTTGAAACTTATAAATTAAGAATTGTCACTATGGAAACCCAACCTAGCTGAATGGAGATTCCAAGATATAGGTTCAAAAAGTACAACATAAACTTTGTGCAATTCAAAACAAGAACTGTAGAGTTCTGTATTCTTTCTCATTCCTATAATGACACTGAATGTTGTATGTTAGGGTTAGAATAAGCAAAAGCTTTTAATGATCACTATATTAGGAGAATAGTCATACTAGGGATAAAGACGGATTACCTTTCATAGTAGATCACCTATTTTAAGTAAGAAGTGAGGTCGCTTCCATGAGAGTTTTAAAGTCTGCATTCCATAAAGTACTTGATGAAGCCATCACCAATGTACATGGCTGAATTGAACACAACCGTAGAACAAAAATGGTCGAAGTGAAGCTGTGTGATGGCTATTGTATTGGTTTACACTAACAGTGAAGCAATCCAACACAATGGGTCATTGGTTCACAAAGTAAATTCGATTATCATTCACTAGGAAATGTTCAAGGCGAAAGCTACCTATTCTGATGCAGTTTTATTTCAAGAAAACTTTCTTAAGTGTCTGCATTAATATTTAGAGAATTGTGGGGGATTGTATGAAATTCTCTTAATATTTATATGTGTATGATGGACATGTCTTTTAAGAAATGTCATATGAGAGATGCACAAGTTAAAAGGACAAATCCTCTAAATATGAAAGAATGTAACTCTAGACTTAAAATGCCATTAGGATGAGGTATAACATTTAGGAGGGTTACACCATAAACCAAAGTGTGTCCACAAAGGCACTCATCCATGCCTATAAAAGAGGCATTTGGATTCATTTTATTCATTCAATTAATATCATACTTATATACTAGAGTTTATAGTTTCCACCATTAAATCAAGTTCTAGTTCTTGAAGAAAGGAGTGCCCCTTCTACAAGAATCAACCAAGTTATTCTTATAGAACGTTAGCCATAAAAAATCTGTAGAGCATTGAGGTGGGGCTAATAAGTTCTTAAGGACATAGACATCTCGACTTGGTTCTAGTTTTCTTCATCTTCCTCAATAATTTATAGGTTTTTCTTAAGTCTTTATGTTTATGTATCATTGACTGTGTGATAGTAAAATTTGATTGAATTATGCATGTTAAAAATGATTAATAACACATTCACACCAGCAATCTTAAGAACTTATTAATTTAAATGTGTTGTTAACTCCATTTTTCATGTTTTGATGTTTCTTTTCCTGGAAAATATGTCATGTGCATGAAAATTGCGTAAAGGTGTTTGAACGCCAGACAAACGCATAAGGAAAAACCCTATATTTCGCATTTTCGTTCGAATGTGGTGACAAACGTCACTCGAACGCAAGTTCTTTAGACAATTTCGTTCGAAGCGTTATCAAACGCTTCATGAACGTAAGTTCTCTGGATAGTTTCGTTCGAACGTGTTATCAAATGTTACATGAACGTGAACCTTCTGGAAAGAATCGTTTGAATGACTGATCAAACGTGACACTAACCCAAGTCACATCTAGAAAATATTTCAGATTTGAATTAATATACATAAATTCACAAATCTAGGTAAATCTAGTACCTAGTTATATACCATATACAATACACACTTCGATTATAAATTTTGGTAATATAGACATAAGTTGAATACATGTAAAGTATAACATTTACTTAGTAAAATCATATATTGAACGTTTGTAAATTTGGTAGTATATGTTTTAGTTAATATTAGGGTGTTCAATTATCGCAAGCATACAAATAGTCTATAATGTGATAAAGTTGAAAATTGATTAGGTATTTGATTAAGAATATGATAGATCAATTTATTAGTTTTTTTTATTAGGAATATGATAACTTAATTTATCACGGATTAGCTTTAAATTATTTGATTTAGAATAATTTTATAAATTTAAAAAAAGAATCAGAGGCATTTTGGAAGCAATGGTAACGAACATGTCGCCAACTTGTACCACTCATGGAAGGAGGCCAATGTTATTAAAATGATAGTACCTACGTTTTTATTTTTATTTTTATTTTTTACTTTTGCAAGTTAATAGTAAAATAAACTAAGAAAATTCTTTTTGAAATTGATTACATTATCCTTATCAAGTACAACAATGACGTGTGGTTTCAAAGGAGATTTGAAAATAAATATAAACATACATTAATAAAAATAAAAAATAAAATAAAATAAAAAATGAAGAAAACATTATAAAGGCCGATTCTTGTTCGTATGTTATGTAACATGTTGTAATAACAATAAACCACTATTATTATGTATGCTAATCTCATAAATAAAACCTTGATTTTTAATTTACAGACAATGTTTAATTAATATTTTTATTCAAATATATACAATTTTTTTTTATTCAATATAACATTGATTTTTATGAGTATTTTATTAAGGGGAAAAATCTTTAACATATTAGTTGTTTTGGAATATTACATTGCATTGTAAGATGTATATAAAATTAATATTAATATTATTGTAAATATGTATTATATTTTAAATATTCAGATGTGAATTTTATGAATTATTATTATATTGAACAATATAACATTATTTTTGAAGAGTGATCGTTTTAGCCATTTTATAAAATTATTATACCAAGAAAAAACCTAAAGTTCATACCGATTGAGGTTCACTTCACTTAGTCAATCCTAACCTCAACCACTCATTCTCTCTATTGGGATTTTCCTTAATTGATTAAGAATATGTTAGATTTATTTGTTAGTTTTTTATTAGGAATATGATAATTTAATTTAATATTTAATTAAAATTATTTTATTTTATTTTTCTTATTTTAAAATTGAGTCACCTACGTTACATATTGAGAGAGCTTAAAATTGTTTAACCTTTTTTTTATATAAAAATTATTATTATTATTATTATTATTATTATTATTTACCAACAATAATTTAACAAATCACCGTTTATCATCCACATATTTAATCACCACACTATTTTATTGCAATACCATACAGAACCTATAACTATTTATCAATTTTGGGTGTGATAATCGATTAATCATATCGTGATCAGGTAATCATGTCAAACACGATCACAATATGTTTAATAAAAGATTCGAAACGACACGACACGATATAAATATATGATTAATAAATGAATTAATTTCATATTTAAAATTTTTAACACGAATATTAAATAGATCGTATTCACATTTACTTAAATTGATACTATATGATATGTCAAAAATGTACTCCAGCTATCTGTATGCATTGCAGACAAATGTTTACAATCGTAAATCTGAAATGGGTAATCAACCAGCTGTTGGGCGAATTCATTTGGGCTGATATTTTTTTTATTATATTGGTCCGTTAGTTGACAAGTAATTGTTTTATTTCAGCCTGCCTTATTGATTACTCAGTCCATTAGTGTATTGTTTTCAGTCTTCATAATCAAAATCATGCTTAGTATCTAGCTGACATATTGTGATACTCCATCCTACACCAACCAATTAGCAATCAGACTTTAATTTATAACAATTAATAATCACTTTTTGTTATCCAATCTTATAAATTTTAGATGTTAAGTAGCTACAAGTGGGTGCTTGCAATTACTCTTGGGGCCTCTAATTAAGTAAAAAAAAAGCACAATTAATGAGCTGTATGTATGGGGTCCTTTCAATTAGACCCGGCCGGCGGTTCGGTTCCGAACCGGCCGGTTTCCGGTTCCACACTTAAGTGGAACCGGAACCTTAAACCGAACCGGAACCGACCGGTTCGATTCGGTTCCAAGACTTTTTTTTAAAAATTTTGAAAATTAATTAAAATAAATGAGATTAATTTTATAAATAAAAAAAATTTATTATATTGAAGAGCTTGAGCTTAAATTTTTAAAAATTTAAGTTGCCTACGTATCCTCCAAGTGTGAGGGGAATCAAAGCTCACGTAGTTCCATTACAAGTTTAAGATATATCCCCTTTGTAAATTATAATTTTATAATTATCAATCATCATTATCAGTTGATCATTCGACTCCGGTTCTGCTTGCACTTGTTGCAGAAGCATTATCGAACAAATCTTCAAAATCATCGGAGGCATCTTCTTGTTGTCTCAGATCAGCTCGAGTCCAATCATTCACACAAGCTGTTGCTTCTAGAGTGCTTGGATGTAATGAAGATCGCCTAGCTTTCAATATATTACCTCTCAAACTGAAGGTTTGCTCAACCGCAACGGTGGAAATAGGTGCTGCCAAGATCTCTTTAGCAATAATAGATAAAACATGATATATATATTTTGATGCCGGTTCCACCATTCAAGGATTTTAAAATTTTTACTGCATAAACTTTCATTAGAAAACTCAAAATTTGTGGATAAATAATTATTTAATTCAGGGTTATTAGTTGTAGTATCCCTAGATTTTTTATTTCGTTGCAATAACCAACGATCCCCTGCGCTAAGTCTTGTTTGAATTACCGGTTCGCTACTACTAGATTGACCTAATGTTCCTAAGTTATATCTTACAATATAATCATTAAATAAAATAATTAAATCACTTCTTAATTTCGTCATTATGCTCGTAATATCAATTTCATCTAATATTCCTAAATAACCATAGTAAGCTGTAAACCACCATTCAAACCTTCTAATTTAAATCTATGATAAAAAAACAGCAGCAATAAGATAAAGTAAAGGAATTTCTCTAAAATAATTCAACCATTTTACCTTCATAGCATACAGTAATGCTTCGAGCAAAACAATATCATTAGGGTCGTCACTGTCAACATGCTCATCGAGAGTGCCAACAATATTCAAACTCTCAAGAAGAAATAAATGTGCTGTAGGATAATAAACACCGCTAAAAACTAAAGTAGCATCATTCAAAAACTCTTAAAAATCTAAAAAAATTTCACAAATATCTCATTGACTAGGATAAAGTGTGATATTTTGAACATGTTGAGAAAAAAACTACATAATGCATCTTTGTATTGAAATGCTTGACATAAAAGAAAATAAGTAGAATTCCAACGTGTTGGAACATCTCTTGAAAATTTAATCGGTTTAATACCATTTATTTTACAAAACTTGGTACATTCTCTCATAACTTGAGAATATGACCAAATACAGTTAAGTGCCGTTTTAATTGGATCAAGGAAATGTGATAATAATTTTAGTCTGTCTTGCACACATATGTTAAGGACATGACATGTACAACGAATATGAAAAAATCGACCCCCTAAATTTGGTTCACATAAGGATTTTAAATCATGAATGGATGCAGTATTTGCAGTGCAGATGCATTATCAAATCCAATTGTTAAATTTTTTCTACTAAACCATATTCATAAAAAATTATCTTCATCATTCTATAAATATTATGTGCAGTATGTGGGTCATCAAAAACTCTAAATGCAATAAGTCTTTTTTGCATGGTAAATGATGCATCAATCCAATGACAAGTCACACCCATGTATGAGTGTGTTTGCCAATTGTCACTCCAAATATCAGAACATATAGAAATACGACATTTCATCTTTTTAAATATTTCATTTAAAATAATTTTATCATCTTTATATAATTTGAAAATATGATGTTTTGTTGTGTTTCGAGTCATTCTACATGCAGTAGGGTTTAAAGCATTATGCACGTAATTAGTAAAATGAAATTTTTCACCAAAGCTTAAAGAAAGATGTGCCAAACAAGTTAATTTCGCAAATTCTTCTCTATTTTTTGCATCAGAATATTTAAATAAATTTACACTACTCGTACCTCTACTAGATGATGCATACCTGCCCATTTGAGTTTGCATCGTATCAATGTCAAGTTCAACCGGATGATGTTTTTCCATGTGCTTGATCATATTGCCATATCCACCCGAAAATTTATAGATAACCCCACAATAGTTGTAAATTGCTCGTTGTGAACCATCTTCTAGGCGTTCCAAATTAAAATGAATTTTGAAAATATCTGAGGACCGAGCCTTAACTTCTCTTCTCCGTGATTGTGCACTGACACTAGGGCCGCTCTCTTGGGTTAACATATTTGACATTATGTTCTCATATGAGCTTGCCATTTTTTTTTTTTTGAGAAATTAGGAAGAAAAATAGGAAAATTGAATAATTGCGATGCGAATGATAACAAATTAACAACTAAATGAATTGCGATTGAGAATAAGAATATAAGATTATAAGAGAATTGTATTGAAGTAAGATTGGGAATAAGAGAATTATAGAAAATGAGAGAGTTGAGAATTTGATGTGATGAAATTATGAAAAAAGAATCTTATTTATAGAATTTTAGAATTTTTTGATACCAAAAATGCCCATAAATATAACCGTTTTATTACCGTTATTAGGGGTACATTAGTAATTTATATTTTAAATAATAAAAATAAAATTTTTTTTTAATTTTTTTTATTTTGGCAGGGAGCCAAACGGCTCTCTGCCCCCCCCAACGGCTACTGGGGGTAGGGTTCCTGTTGGAACCCTACGGTTCCAACCGGAACCGTTCGGACCGGTTCGAGTTGGGGTCGAACCCCAACCGAACCGGTCGCCTTCCGGTTCGGTTCCGGTTCCGAACCGGAATCGTGATCGGGTCTACTTTCAATAGTTCAATTTGAATATTAAAACCAAATGTTGCCTTGTTATTAATTAAATGGGACTGAAAATCTACCACTTGCCCTTGAGAGAAAGATAATGATGTGATAAATACAGTTACAATAATAATAATTAACAATTAATTAATAATGATTCTGATTACATCATCACTCTACAATTTGGGCATCATGGTCATTATTTCATAAATGGGTGTGTTTGGTCCCCAGAGCTGTTGGGTGGTGAATCCACAGCCCACAGGCATGCAATGCAACATTTTTTAATTGAAAATGAAATTAACCCACCACACTCTTATTGTTTTCCCAATTTCAAAAGTTCTAAAGCCCCACTCCATTTCTTACATCTGCTTCTTCACCCCCAATCATTTTCACTCCCCATTTGTGTTTTTTATGTCACAGTCTATATTTGTTTTCTGCTACTTTATGATTTTTTCTATTGTGTGCTTAAAGTTAGGTGAGCAAAGACTGAGCTATAGTAGTCTTAATCCTTAATAATGATTCTAAATGAGAATAAAAATACCGTGGAAATAAGGATTTTCCGAGAGCTCATTTCACATAATAAATCAATTTTAACTTGATCAGAAGGCATGAGTTCGAATATCATAAGTGTAAGAACGTCAACGAATTTAAATTTGTCACCTCTAATAATACTTAGGTTCCACTATAAGAGTGAGAACTTGAATTTAAGTTCCCACTCAAAAGCCAAATTCTGCCACTATTTTGGATGTTCATTTGAACAAGATTCAAAACATCAATACAACTCTAAAATATTTTACAACTATAAATAAACTTAGAAGGTCCTTTGTAATAAAACCAGAAGACTAAATCATCAGGAATAACAATACTTAACTGTTACCAAAAAAAAATTGTTTTCAAGGTTTTTGTACTCATTTCAAATTATGTCCATGATATTAATTCATAAGTTGAATCTCTTTACTTATCGTGCGCACTACGTTAGTGGTATACTTTAATTTCCAAATTTTCTTGAAAACCCCCCCGCGTGATTAATCTGTTAGAGTTTAGTACAATAGAATTGAGTATACTTATAATTTTTAATGAGATGGATTGAATCTGAATATTAACATCCTACATTAAAAAAAAAATAAAAATATTTATATAAATAAGAATCCACACGAGAATTTATAAGGACTCGATTTGTTAAGATTTAATATAAATATAACATACCCGCCCATTACTATCTCTAAATTTGAACTTAAATTGCCGACAGTTATAATTTTCTCATCACATGGCATTAGGGATGACAATTTGGGTTATGATTCGTTTATTCATTCGATTCGATTCGTTTTAAAGCGAATACGAGTTTAAAAAATAGATTCTTTTAATAAATGGGTCAATTCGATTCGATTGATTTATTAAACGAATCAAATAAGAATTTAAACTCATTAATTCGTTTATTGGTTTAGAATTCGTTATTATTTTCTTTTACTAGTTATTGTTATTTTTCAATTAAGATTTGAGAAATTATGGCTAATTACCATAGAAAAAATAATATTGTCGATATTTGGTGAGATATTTTTAGTAAATATATTAATTACATATTTTATATGTATATATTTATGTAAATTATGGTAAATTATATTATTGAATAATATCATGACTAAACGAATATTTTCTTATACGATTCGTTTATCATGATATTAGGATTCGTTTAATAAACAAATCGAATATGAATTTATCATATTTTGATTCGATTCATTTAGAATTCAATACGCATTTGATTCGTTAATTCGTTTTATTCCATATACAGCACTATAATTGATTTTCCGTTTGCACATGCCCTGTTCTTTTCTTGACGGCAATCAGTGACTAGTGAGTGTAAAAGAGAAGGGACCCACTTTTGTTGTTAATTAATGTTAGTACAATCTGCAAGGATCATCTGCCACGTGTGATTCCATGATAAAGTGGTAGCTCCACCACTGCCGCATGATTCGGGCATTTCTTTGGCAAGAAAATGCAAAGCCACGTGGCTTACGTGCGATGCCTTACCTATTTAACACGTCAAAAGTATCTTAATAAAAAGAAGGCAAAAATGTAAAACTCACCCTCTAACTTTCACGTTTTTTTATTTCAGTCCTCTAACTTTCAGTTTTGTCAATTCAATCCTCTAACTTTCAATTTTTGTCAATTCAGTCATCCGTTACAAATTCGTTACTGCTGCCGTTACTGCTGCCAAAACGACGCCGTTTAACGAGAACTGAATTGACAAAAATTGAAAGTTAGAGGACTGAATTGACAAAACTGAAAGTTAGATGACTGAAATGAAAAAACGTGAAAACTAGATGGTCAGTTTTGTATTTTTTATACCTTAATTTAGGCCATATTAAATTATTTTTCTTTTTCTTATTTTTTTAAATAGTAAAAGAAAAAGAAAATAGGCTACAACTGTTAAGAAAATTAATAAATATAATTTTAATGATAACAAGAAAAAAATTATATTCCAACAATTACATTTCAAAATGTAATTTTAGAGATTACATTTCAAAGATGAGTTATGTATTTTTTAATTTTTAATATTGATTTGACAATGTAATTTATAAATATAATTTTAATGTAATTGAACAGTAATCTCTAATGTCTCACGAAAATATTGAAGATAATGTTTGTTCAGGATCGACCTTCATCAGATCATTATTTCTTGAATGAATACGAATTTTTTTTTTTAAAAAAATGAATGGGTTGTTACTTAGCTCACTAATTACTTGTCTAATTTTGGAATTTGTTTTCAATTTATATTATTATTAGTAGTAGTACAATATTAAATTAGTTTGGTCAATTCAGTCCTCTAACTTTCACGTTTTTCATTTTAGTCCTCTAACTTTCACGTTTTTTCATTTTAGTCCTCTAACTTTCAGTTTTGTCAATTCAGTCCTTTAACTTTCAATTTTTGTCAATTCAGTCATCCGTTAAACGGCGTCGTTTTGGCAGTAGTAACGGCAGCAGTAACGGATGTGTAACGGAGGACTGAATTGACAAAAATTGAAAGTTAGAGGACTGAATTGACAAAACTGAAAGTTGGAGGATTGAAATGAAAAAACGTGAAAGTTAGAGGGTGAGTTTTGCATTTTTGCCTAAAAAGAATTAGAAAAGAAATAAGGGGTGGTTGAGTTGGCACTAGACTAGTAATTCTGTGGGCCTACGTAATGTAATAATCTATTGGTATTTTTAAATGTTATTTTATAATTCTGCTAAATTTATCATTAAAACTATAGATCAGCTATGTAATGATGCTAAATGAATATATTAACAAAAATTTCTAAATTAATTTTGTTTTAAAAAATTTATAATGACATAGTTCAAATAATTAGACCTTATATCTCTAATTCTAAATGTTTAAGGCACAAAAAAAACCCAAACATTTAATTTAACTGTTGGATAATTGGCTATTCAATAGTAACTTCAAAAAATTATTTGTAAGAGAGAGGGAGGGAATATATTATCATATTATCATAAGCAAGCATTCACAAGTTAAATATTATATTATCATAGGCATAATCATTATTAATTTAGAAATTTTGGGTATCTGTCGAATATTGTCTTATTGTCTTTGGCAAAAAATTCTCCCCATAGGAGAGCCGTGTCTTCTGTTTGAAGTCTAATTGGTCACACAATTTCTTAAAGGGTTACCACAATTGACGAATCTAAACCAATTACAATCTTCATCATAAGCACCAGCTATTTCCAAGCTAACAATTATTTGTTACCAACATTATATTCAGTTTGCACTAGTTCATCAAATAGAAGAAAGACATAGCACCCACACTTAAGGTTGGTATAAAATTTTCGAGATCATGTATCATTTTATATGAGATTCGTAATAAAAAAAATATTTTGAATAAAAATTTCGATCAGAATCTAGGATGTTTTTCGTCAAAAATAAAAAATCATACGAGATCCCAAATTTTAAATAAAAAAATATAAATATAAATTGGAATTTAATACCCCAAATCATTCAAGATTATTTTCATTTTAATTCAAAAATTGATCAAGATTTGGGATTCATCAGAATTAAAGTATCTCTATCCAAATCACGGCTAACCGACTTTTACAATTTTGGAAATTTCTCACAATTATTGGGGGTCAATGAACTCATATTTTTCAAAATTCCGTGAATATGACAAAAATAGAAAGACATACTGATAACTATAAGTTCATGATCACGGATTGTGAGTGACTGTTGTGCTTCACTTTCAGGTTGTGATCAGAAACCCAATAATTGTTGGTGCTGAAGATCTCAACCAATGAACTTAAAAAAAATAATTAATTAATTTTTAACGAATGTTTAAAATAGATACTGTAAGTGTTAGAAGATTTCACATTGACATTTAATTTTTATTTGTGTAGGAATAGTATCCCTTTTATACTAGGGTCCATCTGAAATTTTCACATTTGAAGAATTATGTAGAAACTTGGAGAAACTTGAAGAATTATCTAGATTGGTTCGAGTACTATTCATCTAGATTTTTATCACGTATTTTTGATCTGTTTCTAGTTCGAATTTGGAAAAATATTCAACGCGGAAGTTGTAGGTCTCGATCTCAAATTTCCGATAATATAAAATTCATAAATATCGGAGTTCATATGAGAAAGTTACGGCCCAAATACCATGAGCTGTCCGGAGTGGAACATTATACAGTTTCGTATAGGAATTTCGAGGAATTCTCCGATTTTCCCCAAATTCATTCCATGAATGTAACATAATTTATATAATGTAACACTCGTCTCATGATATAATAGTAGTCGAGATTTCCGGTCGTTACACAAAAATATTTTATTGTCATTGTATCTTGAGAAACAGATGTCGAAACAATCTAATTAAGCACCAAAGATAAAAAGTGCATTCATTTTGATGACTCTTTTTGATTTACATCCCTCGGGTTTTATTTTTGTATCTCATTTCATTTTTTGTTTTAAATTTATTTATTTTTATTTCAAAATTCTTCTCTTTCCTATTGACATGAATATTGTTATATGATTAATAATATTGTGTTGTTTTCTACAATTTTAAAACATATACATAAGGAAATTTTTTTTACCACACATTTTACTATAAATTTATGTAAAAGCGGCATGCAAGCAAACTGTGCACGCTAGTATTGAGAAATGATAGACTGACGCATACATTTACTCATAAAGAAACAGAACGGCAGCACATGCTGCGTTTTGATTTAAAAATTCTGACCCTAGGTTTGCCTTGCTCCTGTAGCCAAACAAGACATTAATATAACATGCCCTAATCCCCAAATCAATTCTAACGATTTCAATCATAATTCCTAACAGCAGAAATCAATTCGCATAACAGCTTCCTCATCGCATTCAGCACACCATTTCTCCTACCATACCAAATCCCCAAATAAATTCACCGAGTTCAATCATAACGGCAAACCCTCGTCGCCTTCAGCTCTTCAATCAGTCGGATTCATCTCTTCAGTTCGTCGGCAAGCGAAGGTTTAGTGTTTTCCTCTGCCTTCATTTTCTTATTTTGCTTGATTGGTTTTTTTGTCCTAAGTGGCATTTTTGTTGGTGGGTTGGTGAGATTGGATTAGGTTTCATCAAATCGTACCATTCTCTTCAAATCGTCCTCCACGATCGCCGGCGAACAAGTTCCAGAGCCTTCGCGCAGAGAAGCATCGCGAATCTGAGGCAAGTCCTTGTATATGAACGAAAATAGAGTTCAAATATGTTTAAATTGAAAACAATGAAACTATCGGGGTTTGTACAAGAAAAAAAGAATCTGGTTTAATTGGTTTTCAAGCATAGAGGATGAATTAGTTTGGTAATTTAATTGGGGTCTTCATTTTTTTTTCAATTTGTGAACTTTTATTTATTGAAATGCTCTGTAATTGGGTTTGTACAAGAAAAAAAGATTCAGCATTTTTTTAATTTGTTATGAGAGGCTGGTTGTGCTTCAATATGATAACATGTTCATCTGAGAATAGTTTTTGGAGTTAAATTTAGAATAATGAGTAGGATATGGTTCAAGTTTTATTTACCATCGGAGTTACATTTAGTCATAATTCGGGTACTTAATGATGGAAAATTATAAACTTTATGAGCAGTTTTGGAAGTCCAGATGTACTTGGTAGGATATGATGCATGCCAAATACTTGAATTTTGCATTTGTGTCATTGTGTGTGTGAAATTGTGAATTTTTTTTAAAGCTGGTTCAGTTCAGAGAACTATTGAAAGGAAATGATAATTGGTGAGTATTGGTAGGGAAATAGACTTTGTAGATTTTTTATTACTGATTTTGTTTTTCTTTATGGAGATGGTTACATTATAGGTAATTGTATACATTTTTTATTCTCTCATTGATGCTAATGATTGGATTGACAAATTGTTACAGTGATAAGATTGGAACTCCATAATGTTCTTCATTTATATAAAGTTTATTTTATGATGCAGTTTGCAGTTGGTTTGTAATTATAATGTCATCCAGCACAAGTACAAATTCAGTGGAATGGCGACGTTGCCGCAAATGCCTCAACAGTTACCAAAAGTTATGGACTTCTACTACATCACGGAATCCAAATCGGAAGTTTTGGAAATGCAAGGATTGTCTAGCCTTTGACTGGAATGACGACGATCAATGGGCGGAAGATCGAAAAGCCAACGACACTAATCATGATATTTTACTAGCTGAAATTCGGAAGTTGATGGATGAACTACGAAACCGAGACAGTAGTCCCATTCAAAAATATGCTGCAGAAATAATTATTTTCCTATTATTATGTATCATTTTTATAATATGTTATCCCAACATTGTATAATGCTTCAAGCATCACAAATATTTCTGTCAATGTATAATATGTTATTTGATTGTAGAAGTTTTTATTGACCATACTTTGTCCATACTTTGAGCATACTTTGAGTACACTTTGAACCAAGCCACTCGTTATGGCATTAAAACTAAAAATTGAATTAACAAACAAACATAACATATAAAGTCGGGTGATTTGTGACCGGCGTAAACACACACGTATAACGCAAGCGCATGTATCGTTCAAGTAGTATAAAAATATCGATCCCACGAGGACTTAATTCCTACTGTTGTTATTAATGATTGAATCTATTTATTTACAAATATCTAATTAAATTGAGAAAAGAATGATTGTTTGATTGGTTGAATGTGGTTTTGCACAATAAATAAATAAATAAAAAGACAAAAGAAAATACTAAGGAAAATAACAAAAGACACAAAGATCTAGGATTGTGATTTCTTTTAATATCATTTTAAAGATGAAGTGGTTATCTTAAAGTTGGGTAATATATTGATTTATTAACCTGGAACACTAAATTATGTGTAAGCCTCTGTCGATGGTCAGACACAAAAACCCAGTTTAACCTAATTGAACCATATGTCTATGTCAACCAAATTATCTGGATTCATTAAGTTTGAGTCCCAATTATGGCTACCCCCGCCCGACAGGTATATGTTTATCCTGTAAGGAAATCTATTAAAGGGTTATCTATCCTCAAGGAAGATCGTGGGCTATTAAGTCTAAGGCTGAAACCTAAAATCTCTATGTCTAGTACATTTTAGAGTTACCATATCAATCTTATTGGTGATCAGACAACAAGAAGCATTAAGCTTAAGACTTAATAAGTAAACCTTTAAATTACCCAAACTATAAAATAACCCATTATAAACCGGTGATATTAAAAGTCATCACAACCCCAGATAACTAACACATAACTAGGGCTAGTAAAAACTTAAAAGTAAAAGACATAAAGTAAAAGCTGAAAAGTAAATTATAATAAAATAAAATGCTAAGGTAAAAGGAATTACTTTTACTACTACTAATTTAGATATCTCCCATAAAATAATATATAAACTTGTGATAATATTACCAACCGACCAATCTGGCGGTATCCTGATTAAGTCAAATTAAGTCAAACCAGCCATTAAGGCGGTAATATTTGTCCATAAACCAGCCATAAAGGCGGAACCAAATTTAAATTACCAACTAAAAAAATTAAAAAAAACTAAAAAAATTAAAAACTAAAAGAATCTAGAGAGAGAAACTCTCTCTTTACATAAAATAGAAGAGAGAGAGTGGTGCAAAAAAATCTGAAATTTGAAGCTGAATTTATAGGCCCTGGTAGGCCTCCAGCGTCGCGACGCCAGCTGCAGTTGGCGTGGCATGCTAAGGCTTTGACACATGGCAATTCGGATAAGAAGACAAGGCGACACGTGGCGATGCGGCTGACAACTCAATAATTGATGCTGACGTGGCACTGACGTGGCAAGACGGCTGAGAGAAATTTTCGGCACCGTAGGATTGAGACACGTGGCGACACGTGTCATGCTGTGATTGGCTGATGATGACGTGGCATGTTGACTCGGTTGACATGCTGACGTGGATGATGACGTGGCAAGACGCGTGGAAGAGTTGACTCGTTGACCGGATGACGTGGCGACACGTAGGATGACACGTGGCACACATGGAAATAGTAATTGTCGGCAACATAGGATGATGACATGTGGCACGGCGCACGTTAGCAGATCGACTGTGATGGTGACACGTGGCACGACGCACGTTAGCAAAGTCAAACTTCTCAAATTCTGACCCGTTGACCCGGCGCACATTAGCAGACCACGGCGCACGTTAGGCGTCGCGAAGCGTAGAGTCTTGGCGTCACGACGCGACCAAATTACCAAAATGCCCCTTTTTGCCAATTTTCACTGTTTTGCTCCAAATCACCTTCAGAATGTCCTGAAACTTTATTTATCTACAAAATAACACAAAACACATCAAAATATTCACAAGACTCAAGAAACTATACAAAATATTAGGTTAAATGAGTGGGAAATAGTGATATAAATACCACTCATCAATTTGATTTAAGAGAATGTTGATTACATTAAAAACATAACAATTGAAAAGTAGTTTTTGAAATCATCCAAATGAATTATCATTTATAGACTGCAGTAATTGATGAAATCCTCCAAATGAATCAGGAACATATGGTGCAGTGGCAGGAACATGTTCAATCTGCATGCAAAATCAAATGAAAGGTAACTACATTTGCTAATACAGTAAAATATGTTATATATATAAATAAAATAAAATAAACAATTTATACTAACCACGTTGCTATCTTGTGTTGGGAATTGAATAGAATGTAATTGCTCGTGCATTTGTACATCCTGTTCATCAAGTAGAATGAAAATGAGATGTTAGTTACTTTACTGAAGTTAATTGACTTAACAAATTTACAGTAACCCGATACACACCTGATGTTTTTTTTGCTATGTTTCTTAAAATTTTATAGACTGCAGCCTTCGAGTGCGAGGACGACCTTTAGCACGAGTAATCTCTGGATCACGAATGCTTTCAGCTGCAGTCTCTGAACTCCCAACAGTATTACAACAACTTTTTTCAATACTAAAATTTTATTTCGGTAAATATTTCCACAGATTATCAATCAAATCTGACATATAATTATAACTTTCAAAATCTCCTGCAATCTTATCTGCAACCATTGCGAACTTAGCACATATTTTGTCATATCTCACTTGTTCATCTGTAGAACTCCATATATCATAGCTAATTTTCACCCTACTATGACATCGTCAAACATCTTTTCGCCATCGTTCGAGGATATACTTATTTGGTAATACTTCTACGTCATTACGTATCATGGTTGTAACAGCATGCCTGCAGAGAATTCCTCTAAACTGAAACATTGAGCAACTACAAGTAATTTCTCCTTTCTCCTTTTCAAAGTAAACTTGAAAGAAAGTTCTTTTTTCCCCTCACCAACTTTCACATCTTCTCTTACTACATGTTCTGATCCCATTGAATTGACAACTTCACAATACATCTTTATAATTAACTCTTGTTGAAATTCCTTGAACTTTGAAATGGTATAAACTTCATGTATTTGCTGCTCCATCTTGTATTCTGTTACACAAGGAAGTTGCTGTGAAAGTGACTTCATATCTTCTCTTATTTATTTTTCAAATTTACTCCGCAAAGCATGGTTATACTGCTCCACAAATTGTTTCAATGTTGTTTTTGAGTTAACATACCCATCAAAGAAGACATTCATACTTTCACTACATTGAGTAGTTGACATGCCTGCCCAAAAACTATTCTTTAGAAAATACGGAACCCAATGATGTCTATCCTTGAATAACCCAGTAAGCCATTCATTACCGCCCAAATCATATTGAACAAGCATATAATGCCAAGTTTCCTCAAATTGCGCAACACATTGTGAATCATAAACAGCAGAATGTAATATCTGAGTGATTGCATTATATTCCGTATAAACTCCTAATTTTTCAGAAACTTTCTTCAATATATGACACAAGCACCACCGATGTCGAGTAGTAGGAAAAACAATCTCAATCGCCTTTTTCATTGCCTTGTCTTGGTCAGTAATGATTCCAATAGGTGCAACATTGGACATGCAAGATAGTCATGTCCTAAATAACCAGGTAAAAGTCTCAGTGTCCTCATATGAAATCAACCCACATCCTAACAGTATAGAATGACCGTGATGATTAACTCCCACAAATGAGGCAAATGTCATGTCATACTTATTTGTTAGATATGCGGTGTCAAATGTAACAACATCACCAAAAGATTTGTAGGCGGCCCTACTCCTCGGATCAGCCCAAAAAATATTTTTTAATCGATCTTCATCATCCAAATTGAAGCTAAAGTAAAATCTATCGTCTTCCGCTTGCATTTTCACAAGTAGTTTTGTAAAGCAACAACATCTCTTTCGCCAAGACGTAATCTTCTTTGTTTGTCAACATGATTTCTACAATCTCTTGCCGTGAATGTAACATTTTCATGCCCACCAGCTTCAATAACAAGAGAATTGCTACTTTGGGCAACTCTTATTCCAACTCTATCATTTATCTCAAGTTTTCTTTTTGCATGTACATTGATGCTACGGTTACATCTAAAATACTTCGACTTCGATGGAGATAATAATTCATGGTTGTGCTCCAGAACTAAAGTTCGAACCCTCCATTTTCCAACTTCATCTACACATCCACATATTTTAGCATTGCAACCAATTTTTGAATTAGGTTGGGGCCTTAAAATATTACTGGATGTCGTTTTTGAAAAGCCGCTTCTCCCACAAGAAAATGTCACATACCTAACATTCTCATCACCCATCTTTCTACTACTTCTCCGCATTACTGGAAACCCCTTCCATTTACCATATTCTTTGTAATAATTAAACATCTCATCAGCATTATCAAAAATCATATCTGTCTTTGGATCATCATCGCCATTATCATCAATTTTATTAATGTGAACATATATACCCTCATCCTGATTGAATTCAGTGTCCAATTCTAAATTTGTCATTCTTTGTCACCCCCAAATTATGGATGATTGGCAGTGGACTGGATGGCAGTGGACTAAAAAAACAAAAAAACAAAATTCAACCAAGTTGATGAATTACGATTACAACAGCAACACTAATCTGAGAAAATCAGCAATGGTTGCAAACAGTGGCCAATTCTAATCAAGCAAAATTTCTAAGAGGATGCTCACGAATGCCAATTTGGTAATAAAACCTTAAACATTTTGTAAAAATAAGTAATACCCAGAAGGCCAAGTGAGCTTTGGTTTAATAAGGAACAAGAAAACAATCATATTACTACATAAATAGATATCACACAAGCCCACATTCACTATTCGTCAATCAGCATTATCAAGAACAATTAACAACAAGTGAAAAAAACCAAACCCAGATGAAACTGATTCCAATCTCACCAACCCACCAGCAAAAATGCCACTACGTGTGAGGAAACCAATCAAGCAAAATAAATATTTTCAATTTAAACACATTTGAACTCTATTTTGCTTCATATGATAAGGACTTGCCTGAGATAAGCGATGCTTCTTTGCGCGAAGGCTCTGGATTCAGTTCACCGGCGACGGTGGAGGATTAATTTTTTGGAAACGGTACGATTTGGTATGGTAGGAGAAATGGTGTGCTGAAGGCGATGAGGAAGCTGTTGTGCGAATTGATTTATGCTGTTAGGAATTAGGATTGAAATCGTTAGAATTGATTTGGGGATTAGGGCATGTTTTATTAATGTCTTGTTTGGCTACGAGAGCAAGGCAAACCTAGGGTCAGAATTTTTAAATCAAAACGCAGCATGTGCTGCCGTTCTGTTTCTTTGTGAGTAAATGTATGCGTCAGTCTATCATTTCTCAATAGAAAAAGGAGAAAATGAGCGATATCGGCAATTACCACCACCCAAGAGAGGTTGCTTCTGTCGGCCTTTATGTGCAACAGTCCTCCAATAGCGGACGAGAGGGTTACCGTACATACAAGACATAATAATTTGATACTTTGAATTTTGAAATACTATATTTTACTATTAATAAATAATTATATAATATATAGGAGTCGTGTTAAATAAAATTATGATTTATTTAATTTTTTTACTATTTAATACATATGTCAAGATATTATTAGATTATTATATGATTAACATGATATCACATTTCTACAAAGTCAACCTAAAAAAATAAAAGGGAAAGAAGAGAAAAATTATACTCTGATCCAAAAGTTCGTGTTATTTTGCCTAGAGAAAGATATAATGTGAATATAGTAATTTACCCAACAAAAATGCTACACTTACATACAATCTTACTAACAAAAACTACACCCCTCTCGCTGTAGCTACAGTGATTGCTACAGTGATCACTGTAGCTACAGTGAGAGGGGTGTAGTTTTTGTTAGTAAGATTGTATGTATGTATATCATTGCTGTTTACCCAAAAAAATGTAAGTTACAAGTGTGTACATAAAACATAACACAGTCCTTTAAAATATGCTTGCACATGCATATGCCATCCTTTTAATGAATGCTTTTCATCTTGAGATCCACACTACACATTTGCTTCTGCATCTTTGAATTAAGGTTTGTGTTGTCTAATTAGACTGACTGTCAACCTAAACCCCATACAAATCTTATTCTATAATAATTTAATTTAATTACATGAAATAATTAAGTCAAAAGTATACGATAATAGAAAATATAAAAAAAAAAAAAGTACACGAGAATAATTTCCGTATTTCGAATTTCAATAATCCAAGCAAAAAATAAAAAAGGGCACGGGCTAGCCTAAACTCATACCTACCTGCCCATCTAGCTTTGCTTCCGTGATTACGACCATGCATCTGCTAAACTAATTAACTTAATCACTTTAATTAGTGTCTCACTTTTAAAATGATTTTTTAGATTTTTTTTTATGGAATCATTGGAAACATCACCGTCAAACCACTCATTCCGAGCTTAAATGACTGTCTCAGGTTCTTATAAAAAATACACTCACAACACCACCAAACCACGCGTGTTGATAGTTAGAGAAAATAAAAATAATTACCATAATTCTTCTTGGACTATTTCTTTTTCATTTACTATCATGTCAACCTCATACAGATTTCAGTTAATCAAATAAATATAAAATTTATGTTTTCGCTTTATGGTAATTTTGCATAATTTTGGTAATTTAATTTGCAAATGTCTGTTACCATCTTAAATACTAATTCAATAATTTATATTTGAAGTGATATTCTAACATATATTCAGTAAAATCGTCCTAAAGTGATTTTGCGGTTTTTAAGTAATTTTATTTAATTTATTATTAGATTTGAATCTTGAGGGATAAAATGATAAAAAAAAATTAAATTTCGATTTTAATTACTCCTCATCTTTTGTAAAATAGAAAAATATATTTCAGTTAAAAAAAAAAAAAAAACAAATTGAAAACCGTTTAGAACACAAAACGGCGGTGTTTAATACCAAAACGGGATTTGAAACTTATGAACTACTTGCGTTTTACTGCGGTCCCGGAATCACCAGCGGATCTCAGCAAACGACTGTTATTAATTTTAATATTTTCTTTCTCAAGTTAACTCTTTTAATCTAATCCGCAGAGTCCAAATTTAATCCTTATCTTCTGTCTCATCAAAATTAATCAACAAATTAATAATTGCATTTTGTTTATAATAATAATAATAAGTAATAATAATAATAATAAAATTACGCATTGCTTTTTAAAGTGGAGGCCTAATAAATGAAAACAAAACCAAAGCAAAGTGGGAAGAAGAAGATAGAAGAACGGCCGTCTGTTTGCATTTATCAAGTATTCAAAGCCAGAGAATCTGGACAAGAGACACTGTCTCAGTTGTGATCACCAATTATTTTATTTTATTTTTTTGGTAATAATAATTGTTGCCGCGTCGTCGTTTTGACTGGACTCTGTTTGTTCTCTCACATTAGAAGGGATAGTGTGATCGTGTCGTTTTGTTGTTAAATTGAAGAGGGAAGATGCAGCGGCGGAGGAGACGAACGGTGGTTTTGCTGAGGAAACTGCTAACGTGCGCCATATGCGTAATAGCGCTGGTGGCTTTGCTGTCCGTGCACGTCCACGTGCCCGTCTTTCCTTCCTCTAAAGTGCCGGAGTTCACTGATCCTTACAAGCTCCCCACCATTACTCAGGTCTCTCTCTTTCTCTAATTAGGTTTAATTTCTTATTTCTCTCTATCCAAAAGTTATTTTAAAAAAAAAACTTGTGATTTGATTTGTATGTTTATGTAATTTTTATTTATTTATTTTTTGTAGCAACATGACACGGAGCAAAGTTGGACTCAAGAGCTAGCTCCGCCACATTTGTCCCAAACTCCGTTACCTTCTCGCAAGGTTTTCAATTTTTCATATTTAAATTATTCTATTATTAATTTTCAGTTTTTAGGACCAAATAAGGAAACAAATTAAAAGATAAAAATAAGAAATGAAAATTAGTCATCACGAAAGCAGGATTATGCATTTTTGATACGAAGCAGTCATGCCTCTTCCATGTTTTCACTCCTTTAGATTTGACAGTTGGATGTTGCTAGTGGGAATTCGAGTTCGGATATTGTTAAGCTGTGGAAGCGCCCACCAAATCACTATTTTGTGCCCTGTGTCGAGCCTAGTTCTAATTATACATGTAAGCAAACGGTTTTTCTTTTTTTGCCTTCTGTGGAATTGTGTGCTATTATTTACCAATTTACTGCTTTTTGTTATCAGCTCCTGCCGAGTCCCGCGGATATCTTCTTGTTCATACAAATGGTGGACTCAACCAGATGCGTGCTGGGGTTTGTATTTTTGTTCTGCTCTGTATATCTGCCCATAAATTTTTGGTTGTCTCTAATGTATTCCTTGTAATTATCCCACTGCTAGAAAGTTCTTTGTAGGCTGATTGGTGAATTGAGAAGTGTTACAACAGATACACCTGGAAAGTTGCAGTGCATTATTCCATCTTGACCTGTTGTTATGGCGTCACTTTCAGAGTTCTGTTGTATTTTTATTTCTTTTTATATCTTTTTGTTAAGTGAGGAGTGAGGACAGTATAAAGTCAAAATGAATCATGTATATTTTTGTATTTCTTCATTTTAGCCTAATATCATCTAGTTGCAATTATAGCATTAATACTAAAATTATGCATGGAATGCATTTGTATTTATCGGCTACGCATGCATTATCTGGTGTCCTATGTGTGTGTCGTATTGGATGAGCCAAGCATGTAATCAAAGATAGTCAGTCTGGATTGCTTTTCTCATTAACCATCAATATGCTTACCGCTGGAATTTTCTTAATGTTTTCCTGCTACCTTTCCCATTTTATTGATATTATGCAACTATGCATATTAGACGATTTTGACTGCAAAAAGTGGTTCTTTAGTTGATTGGTGCGGTTTCCAGTGTTAGGTTCAACAGACTATCAGAGATGTAGTTTTGCTAATATGTATTTCTATTTTCTCTCGATCAGTGTTAATTGCTTTGTTAAAATATTTTGTGGCTATTATTTAGAGCTGAGTTACAGTGTAAATGTTTGAGCTGCAGATATGTGACATGGTAGCGGTAGCTCATATCATAAATGCCACTCTCGTAGTTCCAGAGCTTGATAAACGGTCTTTTTGGCAAGATACTAGGTGCCTACCTTCCCCGTTTTGGAAGTTTAACCGTTTGTCTCTGATCTATTTCTTAACGATTGAAATCCGTGGTCTGTTTTCTATTTTTCTTTGTCTGCAGCAACTTTTCTGATGTTTTTGATGAAGATCATTTTATTAATTCTTTGGCTAATGATGTGGAAGTCATAAAAAAGCTTCCTAAGGAACTCACTACGGCTGCCAGAGCAGTTAAGCATTTCAGAAGCTGGTCCGGTATGGACTACTACCAGGGAGAGATAGCTAGCATGTGGGAGGATTATCAGGTATGTTTTTTGAAATTCTTCACCAGGTTTCTGCTGCTTTGCATAGTATTCCACATGTAATCATTTTGATACTCACATGATTCTTTACAGATTATTCGAGCTGCTAAATCTGATTCTCGACTAGCGAATAACAATCTACCCCCGGACATTCAGAAGTTGCGTTGCCGTGCTTGCTATGAAGCCCTCCGTTTTGCCCCTCGAATTGAAGCAATGGGGAAAGTAAATAATTAATCATGAATTGTCATTTGATTTTTGTAGTGGATATTTTTCTTGTGAGCCTTGCAATTACAATGTTTGAATATCTTGATTCATTTTAGTTGTTGGTGGATCGAATGAGGTCTTACGGACCTTACATTGCTCTGCATTTACGATATGAGAAGGACATGCTTGCTTTTAGTGGATGCACACATGATTTATCTCCTGTTGAGGCTGATGAACTACGGACAATAAGGTCTTAGTTGACTGTGTGATGATTTATAATGCTCATTTTGCTGCTTCTCTTGATAATTAGACGTTTATGTTAGTTGATGTGTGTTATTTATTTTAACTTCGTTTTTAACTTTATAGAGAAAATACTGCCTACTGGAAAGTAAAGGACATTGATTCCAAGGAACAGAGATCCAAAGGTTACTGCCCCCTAACTCCAAAGGAGGTTGGTATGTTTCTTACTGGACTAGGATACCCATCAAGCACTCCCATATATATTGCTGCTGGAGAGATATATGGCGGTGATGCTCATATGGCTGATCTGCAGTCCCGCTATCCCATATTAATGAACAAGGTATGATTTGAGTCGTTTGTTGTGTGTGACTTTCTCCTTTAAATAAAATTGCTGTTCTGGTGCTTGATTTTAGTAAACATTTGGAACAATTTATGAGGTTGTTGGGGAACATTGACCATGTGAAATCTCACAACTGAAACTTTATGCAGAAGAATGTCCATGTGTGCTGTTTTAAACATGAAGTGCAACTGTTCTGGATCATAGCTCCCGTTATTCTTGTGGTCTTGTGATGAGTTTAGCCAAGGAGTCTAATAACTGTTCAAGTAATGTTCATTCTTATAGAAAGACCACTCTGTAATCAACTTCAGTCATTGCCCATTGGCTAATGATGAAATTCAAAATGACTTGTGGTAGTGTTCAAATTCATGGTTCATTCTGATCATTAAGTTTTCTTCTCCTTCTCTTTGTTGCTCACAATAAACAAATGGGGGAAATGATTTCTATCTCATTTAAGTCCCTTTTTGGGGGTTTTGTGTAAGGGTTCAGAGCAGCTGAAGTTCTTTATAGTTTGGTGAGCTTATAAGTTAGCTTATACTCTTAGTACAATACTTATAAACTTGCTTATACTCTCAATCAATATTTTCTATCAAACGGTGTCTTAGGCATGTTGATTTGTTTGTACAGTGCAATACTTAAAAACTTACATATATTTTGGCTGATAGCTTGCATGTTGATTTGTGTTTGTAATTGCTTTGCAGGAAAAGTTGGCATCTGATGAAGAGCTGGAACCGTTTGTGAATCATGCATCTCAAATGGCTGCACTTGACTATATTGTATCCATTGAAAGTGATGTGTTTATTCCATCATACTCGGGAAACATGGCGAGGGCAGTTGAAGGTCATCGACGTTTTCTGGGACATAGGAAAACGATCTCTCCTGACAGGTTAGGCAGTTTCTTTTTTAAGGACGACTACATCCAGATACAAATAATGACAACTCCATTCAACTGCTGTTTATTGAAGTTATTTCTGTATAACGTTGATCAGGAAAGCACTTGTTCGTCTGTTTGACAAAATTGAGCTGGGAACACTCAGAGAAGGCAAAAGTTTTTCAAATAAGATAATTGAAATTCACAAAAAACGGTAAGTCATTAGTTGTACTTATTATGTGAAGCATCATTGTCTTTTGGTCGTGTATCTTCTATAGTGAGATTGGGCATCTTTACTGCAGTCACTGTCATGTCTCTGCTCTAGAGTAATCGTATTATTTTTCCATTTGTCAAAAATTTATGGCATGTTAAAGTTATATCGGTAGCTCCCATTTTAATTTCATTATTTCCTTCCGTCTTACAGGCAAGGGTCCCCAAGAAAAAGGAAAGGCCCTATCTCTGGAACGAAGGGCACAGATCGGTTTCGTTCAGAAGAAGCCTTCTATGTAAACCCATTACCAGACTGTCTATGTCGGAGGCAACCACTAAATGTTAACACCTCACTCACTATTAGGTAGATCAGTTGCTGTGAAAGAAACTTGTTTATACAAAGATCCCCAAGCCGGTTAGCCATCGTTGTATATGATTCCTCAAGTATTTATTGAAGTTATGCGAGCTGGCAGTGCCATATTTGGCATCGGGTACATGAAAGTGTGTATATCTCGAGTTTAGACAGTTTCAATAAATAGGTGAAAAGGAAACGGGGTAGTGGTGGGCGGCAGAGATGCGATCAATCATGAAAGTCATCGAGTTTTCATTCCATGGGAAAGACTCGTTAATGTGATTCAGGAAGTTTGGCTACGTTTCAAGGGAGGGACAAGGGATGCATTGGGTATATGATAGTGTGAACTGCAGGAAATAATGTTCACTTACACGAATGTATTTCACTTGTTGATACAACATATTAGTTGAAAGAATTATTTCAATTTCTCGCATTAAAATTTTTTATACTCCTTTTGAGCCAACAGTGATTTTATCACCTGTCAAATTACCGATACCCTGATGATCGATTTAATGTCTAAACGCTAGCATGTCGCGTGCGGAAATATTTTCACCAAAATTTGAGAATTGTTGCTCTTTTTTGAGTCACAAAAATCATGCACGCTCTGATCTGGATCTGGATCCAGCATATTATTCGGGTCGGTAATTGATCCAAGGTTGGGTAACTTTAGGAACTGATCCAGCTCAACCAAAAAGAATCAACAAAAGATTGGATAACACAATCTCATAAACTCCCATGCGTACTCCACACATAATCACACTATAGGCCCACTCTTTATCTCTCTCTCTCTCTCTCTCCAATCTACACATTAACAAAGAAAGAGCCTTTGATTATTTTGAAACTTGGAAGAAGAATTAAGAAACAGCATTATGGGTGTTTCTTTCCTCTCAACAGTTGCTTTGTTTCCCATTGTTCCAGCTCCATCTCGCAGCTCTTTGTCTACAGTTGCCACGAGATACCCAGCTCATGCTGTAAGCTTTGCTTCTTTCTTTCATATTCATTTTGAAATGGCTGGATTGTCTATTAACTTCAAACCGAACTTTGACATGTTTACCGTTCAGGGTGGTGCTATACGTTGTCATAAAATTGAAATTGAAGTCACTGGTGAGGATGGTTTCCGGCGAAGGGATATTCTGAAATGCTTTGGTGCAACCATTGGCATGGTGAGACCAATCCTTTTTTTTCCTATCTATATCTAATGGATAAGCATGCCCTCTTAATTTTTAGTCTAAGAAAACTCTGTTTCCAAAATTCAATTGAAAATATATATACTCTCTGCCATGTAAAGTTTCTGCCAGTTGTGGTTTCTCCTTAGGAAATAATATCAGGCTCTGGATCAACTGAAATGGCAAGTGCTGCTGATTTGATACAACGCAGACAGCGGTCTGAGTTTATCTGTAAGTTCTATAAGCACATCTTCCTTGTGCTTAAATTACCAGGAATCTGCTTAATAATAACAGTTTACATATTTTTTTTTCCTTAACAGCGAGTATCAAGGGGACCCTCCAAACTGCTATAACGGTTGGTACCATCATGCATTCATGTGCATTAGGTTAATTTTGCTGTCATTGTGCATTGATCACTTCTTTCAATGTACCTGTTTCAGGGAAATCCAGATCTTATCCCATCCCTACTAACTATGGCACTCAATGACGCCATGACTTATGATAAGGTCGGAATAAAGTCTCTACCATTTAAATTTCTTGTGAATGTCCAGAGAAAGGAAAGAAATAAACTGATGTCTTGCTGGTTAAGTTTGTAGGCTACAAAAACTGGGGGGCCCCAATGGATCCATACGGTTCAGGTACCTTCTACATGTTGCAGTATCTAAAAAATAATTAAGATATGAAATTTTACACTTCTTGAAATGTGTATGGGGTAATGGAAAGAATTGTAGACAAATCAGCATGATATTCCTTTAAAAGATACAGAAATATATGCTCTTCCTAAATGTCGATTTATTCAAAAATGACAGAATGTTATCATATATTTCATGAATTTCCTGTTGCTTTAGTATCAAACTTTCCTTTTCCTGTGATTAAGCATCAGTAATTTTGGCTTGGTAAAAAGTTGCCTTGATTTTCTTCTGCTGGTTTTGTTGCCTGAAGTTCAGAGATAAGCAGACCAGAAAATAAGGGGCTTTCTGCTGCCATGAATTTATTAGAGGAAGCAAAAAAGGAGATAGATTCATATTCCAAGGGTGGACCAATAGCCTTTGCAGATCTCATCCAATATGCAGGTTACAAATTTTAGAAATGCCAAGTTTGAGCTATCAAACATGATAAGATTGTCTACAATGAGTTTCTCTGCGGTTCCACAGAGAGAAGCCTAGAGTTTCTGACTAATTTATTCCATTTATGTAGCACAAAGTGCCATTAAGACCACATTTTTGGCATCTGCCATCCGCAAATGTGGAGGGAATGAAGAGAAAGGGCGCTTATTATACACTGCCTATGGTTCAAACGGTCAGGTTTGTTTCTTAATATGCTGTGCCTGTGCTATACAGTTAATTTCAACATCCAAGTCACCATATATATTCATGCTGTACATTCTCCAGTAGTGTTAAAATACCCTAATCTCTTTGTGGTTCTTGTGTTGGTTTCATTTGTAACAAAGTTGGTGCATATGATAAGGATGTTCCAGTTTGAGGGGGAATGTTAGAATCCCTAAGATATTATTATAATTATAATCATAATCATTCAAAAGATATGATTATGATTCTACATATCTCTAAGATATTGTTACATAATCATTGAGATATGATTATGTAATCCTAATGATTATTAGTATATTTAGTTTCTATATTTAACTTGATGTAGTGCTTATATAAAGTCATATCTTTTGTAATTTTAAGTATCCAGAAGTATAAAATCGTCTTATTTTTTTACAATTCGTATATATTGTGCTATATTTAGATCACATGAGTAGCTTGTTACTGAAATCACTATTAGGTACCTTAGATAGACATCTCTGCCATAAATTTATACTTTTGTACATGTAGTCCTCGGAAATTTTCCTAGACTGCCAGTCAGTCTAGTTGATGGTTGAGTTTCCATAACGGTGACATTGCTTAAAATAATTTTTTGTTTCACGGTTTGTAAACTTTTTCTGTTAAATTGCTACATTATTAGGGCTTTTATTGTAAATAATTAGGTCTATAGAAAAAATTATAGTTGTTCAATCACCATGATTCTTTTAGAAGGAAACTTAAAATCCTACGGCGGACACCTTGTGAGAAGTGAAGGGAAAAGATTAAAGCCATGATAACAGCGTGTATGGCTTAAATGAGTTGTGTCATGCTTGCATTTCTGCTGACAGATCTTTTATGGCACTTCAGCTTTCTATTAGTTATGGATGATGCATAATATTGTTATTCTGCCAACAGTGGGGCTTGTTTGAAAGGCAATTTGGAAGGACAGATGCTCAGGAGCCAGATCCGGAGGGACGGGTTCCCCAGTGGGAGAAAGCTACTGTCCAGGAAATGAAAGATAAGTTCACAGCTATTGGCTTTGGTCCCCGCCAGGTAAATTCACTATCATAACTACAGTAATAATTTCTCTTATTTCCTTCTTATATCGTCATGAAATTGACTGTACAAACAAATTTCCTGCAAGCTGAGGCAGGCTCCCTAGAATCCCCTTGATCAAAAGTGTACACGTCACATTAAGCTTTAGTTAGAATCATCGTTCTTTTGAACTATGATGTATTCTGCTTCACTGTGCCGTTTGACTCAAATTCAACAAAAAATCATCAGAATATTTGTTTATATTCAACATCTTATTTCAGGCCACTAATGCGACTCTTCTTATTCTATAAATTCAAGCAAATTTCATCACTCACCAATAAAGTCCATTGAATGATCCATCTCTGGTGCAGAGACATCTGATTTTAGATTTGATGCTATTTATATGTTTAGGCATGCAGTAACATTGATAATGAGTAGGTGGGAGTGGGGGCAAATCCTTAACTACAATATATGTACAGGTTCTTGTTTTGAATGGAGTAGTGATTAATACTCACTGATCTGCTTCTTTTCAAATCCTTCGTTGCTCGGCAGCTAGCTGTTATGTCTGCATTCTTGGGTCCTGATCAAACAGCGACAGAAGCCTTGTTGGCAACCGATAAAGATGTTTCTCCATGGGTTCAGAAATACCAACGCAGCAGAGAAACAGTTTCTCAGACGGATTATGAGGTTAGTTTGATATTTCTCCATTCCCCTTTTGAGAGACACAAATTACTCAGGGTTGGATGCAGAAAATTCAGTCATGAAGGTCATGCCTAGTGAATGGCCTTGAAAAAAAAAAACAGAGTTAAAGATTGCGTATGAGACCATGTTTGTAGCGAGAGCCTTGTGCACTAGATATAATGACAGAAAATTCAATCATGGTGTATTTTTATAGTAATGCTTTATCGAAATGTTAATTCCTGGTCTCAGTTTTCGAGTTTTTGATTCGTTGACAGGTTGATCTGATAACTACACTCACGAAATTGAGTAGCCTAGGCCAGCAAATCAACTACGAGGCATATACATATCCTGTTAAAAAGATAGAGCTGAGCAAACTCAAATTGTAGGCAGGAAATAGACTGTGTTCGGAATGCAGAAGTCCGCCAATAACTTTTTGTAAAGCAGAGTTATTCCTCTACAAGCTGGTGATTTATGTAAGGAATTGATCACGCTGGTTCTATATATATCAATATTTATCAATTTAAGATGGTCTAATAATTGCTTCATTAATACAACTTTGGCAACAACAATACATATAATTGATACAAATGGTGGGAGAAAATGTCTTCTTGAATTTTAATAAGCTCCTCATGGTATGACTAACTCTCCTCGGGTCTACATGAGATGAAAATCTCCACTTTGCTGATCTGGATGCCCATAGCTTTTATGAGGTCATCTAGTGGCGTAGCTAGAATATCGACTAAGATGATTTCTGCAAATGATTAGTCACACATAATTATACATTTTTGTACAAATTAGATTAAGTCCACATAAAAGTTGATTAAAATTTTTATTAATTAAAAATTGCATAAGTTTTGCTGTAAAAGACAAGATTTCTCAAGTTTTAATCAAACTTGAGAAAACTAAAACAAGCAAGAGTTAGAGATAGTAGTCTAAGTAAAAGAAGTGTTTATAGAAGCTTTGGAAGTTCTCTACAATATTTCAACAAGGAGAAGAAGATTATATCTTAGAACCAAGCTTGCTAGCTTTGGGAATTCTCTACAACAAGGAGAAGAATATTGGATCTTGAAACCAAGCTTTGCCACATTTGGAAGTGCTCTGATAAGTGGTAATTATATCACTATTTTCCACTCATTTAACCTAATATTTTGTATACTTTCTTGAGTTTTGTGAATATTTTGATGTGTTTTGTGTTATTTTGTAGATAAATAAAGTTTCAGGACATTCTGGAGGTGATTTGGACCAAAACAGTGAAAATTGGAAAAATGACATTTTGGTAATTTTCAGCGTCGCGACGCCTAACGTACGCCGAACAGTGCTAACATGCGCCGGGTCAACGTGTCAGAATCTGAGAAGTTTGACTTGCTAACGTGCGCTGTGCCACGTGTCATCATCCTACAGTGCCGACAATCACCATTGCCACGTGTGCCACGGGTCACTCCACGTCATCGCCACGTCATCATCCACATCACCAGTTGATCGAGTCAAAGTGCCACGTAATCGCCACGTCATCATCAACCAATCACAGCGTGTCACGTGTCGCAATCTTACGATGCCGACACTCCTTTCGCCACGTGTCGCCACGTCACCGCCACGTCAGCTTAATAATTGAGCTCTCAGCCGCCTTGACACGTGTCGCCTTATCTCCTTATCCAGAATCGCCACGTGTCAAGCCCTTAGCATGCCACGCCAAAAGAGACTGGCGTCGCGACGCTGGAGGCCAACCGGGGTCTATAAATTGAGCTCGAGATTTGTAAATATGAAGTTTTCTATCTAGTTTCTTTTAATTTTTAGTTTTGTAATTAATTTTAATTACGTTCTGTAATAATAGTAATTTACTTTCTTTACTTTTTACAGTTTTTACTATTCACCATGAGGAGGTAACTTCCCCCTGCTAAGGTGAAAGGTAATTCTTTTACTATTGCTATTTAAATTAATCTTCCTTAAATATAATATATTCACTATTTAAAATTTGACTTAAAAAGGATACCGCCAGATTGGTCGGTTGGTAATTCATTTTAATCTGGTTTAAACCTGACTAATCAATGATACCGCCAGATTGGTCGGTTGATAATTAAATTTTCTTATCGCCTATATGGCAGGTTTATTTTGATTCCGCCTTTATGGCTGGTTGGACTTAATTTGACTTAATCAGGTTACCGCCTATATGGACGGTTGGTAAAATAATCACAAGTTAATATATTATATTAAGGGAGATATCTAAATAGTAAATAGTGAAAGTTGATCATTTTACCTTAACATTTTATTTTATTGTAATTTACTTTTCAGCTTTTACTTTATGTCTTTTACTTTTCAGCATTTTTACTTTATGTCTTTTACTTTTAAGTTTTTACTAGCCCTAGTTATGTGTTAGTTATCTGGGGTTGTGATGACTTCTAATATCACCGGTTTATAAGAGGTTATTTTATAGTTTGGGTAATTTAAAGGTTTACTTATTAAGTCTTAAGTTTAATGTTTCTTGTTGTCTGATCACCAATAAGATTGATGTGGTAAATCTAAAATAAAGTAGACATAGAGATTTTAGGTTTCAGCCTTAGACTTAATAGCCCACGATCTTCCTTGATGATAGATAACCCTTTAATAGATTTCCTTACATGATAGACATATACATGTTGGGCGGGGGTAGCCATAATTGGAACTTAAACTTAATGAATCCAGATAATTTGGTTGACATAGACATATGGTTCAATTAGGTTAAACTTGGTATTTGCGTCTAACCATCGACATAGGCTTTCACATAATTTCGTGTTCCAAGTTAGTAAACCGATTTATTACACAAACATAAAATAATCACTTCATCTTTTAAAAGATATTAGAAAGATTCACAACCCTAGATCTTTAAGTCTTTTGTTATTTTCCTTAGTATTTTTTTGTTTATTTTATTTATTTTAATTAAGGAAAACCACATTCAACCAATCAAACAATTATTCTCTTCTCTATTTAATTAGATATTTGTAAATAAATAGATTCAACAATTAATAACAACAGTAGGAATTAAGTCATCGTGGGATCGATATTTTTATACTACTTGAACGATATGTGCGCTTGAGTTATACGTGTGTGTTTACGCCGGTCAAGTTTTTGGCGCCGTTGCCGGGGACTTATTTTTCTTGAGTTATTAATTTTGAAGCTATCTAATTTACTTGTATCTAATTTTCTTTATTTTTATCTGTAATTTTTATTTTTTGTTTTCAGGTGATTGAAAAATGGAACATTATTGGGAGATTGAAAAATCACGAGCTTTACTAGAAGATACACCTCAAATCTGGGAGGAACAGTCCGATTTTCTGAGGCCTGTTGTCCAGCCCAATGATTATCACTGGATGCCAGAACCAAGCAATTCTATATTTGCTCAACAGAACGAAATGGGGAGTGTAGGGGTTTTTAGGGGCAGAATCCGGTAACGCAGCGGAAGCGGTGGAAAAACAAATTTTCCGATTTCAAAATTTTTTCTCGGATTAATTAAATAAACATATTTATTTAATTATCCAATAATCAAATTATGAAATAAAATTCAAATGAATCAAATTCAAGTGAATTTACCGAAATGCCCTTACATTGGTATTTTGTCCATTTTAGTCCGAAATTGATCTAATCAATTTTGAATGATTCTAAATCATTTCTAAGATAAACTTAGCATGTTCAAAACATCAAAACACCAAAAGCACCAAAAATCCCCAAAATCTAATCCTTGGCCGAGAGCACCTCCAAGGTGTGCCATTTGTGCACTTTGTCATTTCATGCATCAAAACACATCAAGATGTAATCCAATGAACATGAAACTTTATATGCATCATATACACATCTAAATACACAACATATATTAAAACCCCCAAATTGGAATTGGTCATGAACCCTAATTTTTCAATTTCTTCAAATTGGACAAATTAGACCAAATTGGTTAAATCAATTACTTCAATCATGTTTCTTCCATCCAATCAAAGTCTCAACACAATGAAACAACTCAAGATCAAATCTAGGTCATCTAAGAGTGGGTCAACAACTCTAAATTAGCAACATGGTTTCCAAAACCTTAAAAGAAAGCTTATAACTACAATAGTCACAACATTCCTTCATCATACATGCTCAACACTTCCATCAAAACTTCCATCAACAAAAACACAAGGAATAAAGAAATCAATAACCTAAGAACATCATATGTTAAAGCCTAGATCCTAAGGAACATTTCCTTCTAATAGCAAGTTTGAAAAACTTACTAAAATCCAAGCTTTCTTTGATTTCTTCTTTCTTTCTCACAAGCTTCATTTGCTTCCATTAATGGAGTTTTTCTTTAAAGTGTATTAGGTTAAGAAGAATGAAATGAAAAACAATATATACTTGTATCAAAATGGCCTTGGCCGAAATTTACTAAAGGAAATACAAGTTTTGTAATTTCAATTTCATTTCACTTTTCATTTAATCAACTTGCATAAATATCTTAATAACACTTTATTAGATATTTAATTAAGTCAACAAATGCAACTAAGATTAATATAACTCTTATATTTTAAGTGTATGGCCGAAATTATGAAGAAATAAAGGAAAAATATATTTTTATTTTTCAAACAATTTTGAACAAATATCTTAAGAAGTCAAAATCAATTTGACAACCTTTTCTTTAATGTAAAGTCAAACATTTACATATATAATCATTTCCTAACTTTATCATTTGGTGATATATTTTTATTTTAATTATATTAATCATTTAACAATTAAATAATTAAATAATTAATTAAATACAAATATATCAAATATATGTATTATATTTACTTTAAATATCTCAAATACATATATTGATGATATATGTCAAATACCTTTATTTGACTATTTATTAATGTGTTTAATAATATCACATATTAAATACAAATACACATTAATTAGGAAATGACGGTTCGGCCCGTTCGCATGTATTTTTCGTTTAACGATTAAACGATTTATAAATAATCATCATTATTCATAAATATTGCTCTAGTGCTCTACGAGTATGTTTCATTATTGAGACTCTCTAGATTCAGGTATATCCGTCATGAAATCCAATTTCGTGTCCATAATCTATCCACCCGTAGATTATGACGATCACGGATAAACTAGCTGAATCATACAGGTCGAGGTCATTGCATACGTATAATCCCTCAGTCACAGGTATCCAGATAATCCCAGAGATATAGATGTAAACGTCAAATCTCTATAGGTATTATCTCGTCGACGTATCTATTAGCAATCTTTAAATAACACTCGGAACTTACTTCCGATGTATACTGTGGCCACAGATTTAACAGACTGCTAATTATATATGGACTACCTATGCTCTGTACACAGAACTGACAGATCCTATCTTGACACACACAGGATATCCTGAGGATCGATCCACACCCAACGAACAGGCGGAGGTCTGATCTAAATAGATCGGTGACGTGACTGTCATCTAAGTGTGGAGGATGTCTCATACATCCACAGTGGTGTCTCAAGTCGAAGGACCACTATGCTACTCAACCCGAGAAGATTCTTATTGACGTTGGCGTACCATCCATTAAGAATCTTCGGTGAGCCGTTCAGTGTTTATCCACTATAAACACCTACACGTCTATACGAGTCTCCATAGACTCATGGTTCATTGGGATAAACCATCGGACCAAGTCTCGATATACGAATTACTGGTCTCAACGTAAACGGATTTGTCTAACCGACCCGTGTTAGCAAATCTTGACCATGAACTATGTTTGATAATATCATATAGCAGTACACTTCCCAATGTCAATTACAAACTAACTTTGTAAACTGTGTTGTAGACACAGAAACTGGGCGACGCCGTTCTAGGCTCGCGGCCTAGCTGAGAAATATGAAATAACATGGAGTCGCCACCCGGTGTGAACCGGGACAAAGATTTAAGGCCGCACTCACCACCTCGCAAGGGAAGACCTCAAACCGTTGGGTTCGGAATGGTCCCTTACTTATGTCACTTGTAATGAATGGATTTGTGCAATATTAACCAAGTCTACTCAACATACATGCCTAAATCTAAGTTCACATGCTTTGAAGGTAAAAACAACATTACAACAATCTAATCATGCTCCAAATACAAATTTGAGTGAAATGAAACATGTGAGTCTTTTAAGTGGTACGGGGCGTTGTATCCCGAGTGCAAACCATACTACCGTCCATTCGGATTCGGCTATGGAATTTATGTCCAGGTTTCCATCCAATATACCACAAAAAATACATATTCCATTCACTCAAAACCACATCACGTACTAATTAATGACATTCATGCGACAGAAAAATAAATTACATGCAATCCTACCTTAATTAATTTATGTAACCTAAATTAATTAACATGTTAAATTAACTATTCATGCTAGCATTATTAAACACATATTCTAAGTCAATATTCATGTAAACTAATCCTAAATAACATGCTTAAATAACCATTTAAATTAAACATACTTCCTACGTCATTATTTCATGTAAACTAATAACATGCTCAAAAACCATTCTAAGTCATTATTTCATGTGAATTAACCCTAAACGACATGCCGAGCTAATCATTCATACTAAACAAGTAAAAATACATTTCCTAAATCATTATTTTATGCAAATAAATTTAATACAACATACTAAACTAATTAAACACATTAAACACATTTTTAAACCATATTTCATGTGAGCCAATTCCAACAACATGCCAAGTTAACTACTCATGCCAAAATGCCATAAAATACATTTTTAAATCATTATTTTATGTGAGAAAATTCTGTAATATAAACCCTCAGGTCTAACCTTTTTTTTCGTTGCTCGGAGACGCGTTACATGGCCGTCGGAAAGGCTAAGTCACCACGATTCCACCGATTCACTGTTTCGACGTTTTGCTCACTGCTTTGGCACTTTGCTCGCTGTTTTGAGTTCGTTTCGCTGCGTTTCAGGTCTTCGTACTGGCTCGCTGGTTGGCAGTGGATTAAGGTCAATTTTGGTGATTTTTAGAGGCGTTGGACTGCCGTTTGCTTGGTTTACTCAAGGGCTTACAACTGCAGTTTTTGCTCACTGTTTTGGTGACTTTGGGGACTGTTTTGAAGGCTTTTGAGCTGCTGTTTTTGGGCGAATTTTGGAGGGTATTTAGGTCAGTTTGTGTACTGGTTTGGGGCTAAAATTAGGTTGATTTGGGTGTAAATTCCAGGGGCTAAATTGGGCGTGACAATGGGCTGTTTGGTGGACTGTTTTGGGTGAAATAAGGGGCTGTTTTGCGTGTTGGGTGCAAGGGCAGTGAGGGGAAGTCGAGTGGGTGCTTTATGCGTGAAGATGTGAGGGTTAGGGGGCTGGATGAATGCTTGAAATGATCAGAGGTAGTGAATGGAAGGGGCTTGGGCGTGACTTCAAGTCTCAAAGGAGGCAGTGAATGGCTTGGAAATAGGCAGCAGTGGCGTCACTTCTAAGGGAGATGAGGGGGCTGTTTTGTTCTCCTAAAATGCTTGGTGAATGCTTGATTTTTTGCTTGATGTCTCTTGATATGTGCTAGGGGTTTCAAGGTGGAAAATGATGGTTTATATAGGCAAATGGTGTAGTGGAGGTGTAAGTGTGAATGATTGAGGTATGGGTGTGAATGAGTGAGGTGTGGGTTTGAATGAGTGAGGTATGGGCTTGAATGAGTGAGGTGTGGGTGTGAATGAGTGAGGTATGGGTTTGAATGAGTGAAGTATGGGTGAGGTATGGGTTTGAATGAGTGAAGTATGGGTGAGGTATGGGTATTGAATGAGTGAAGTGTTATTTATTTAATATTTTGTTAAAGTGAGGTGGAATGGTTAAAGTAAGTTTGGTATATGGGTAAATCATGTTGGAATAGTGTAAGGAGGGGTAATTTGGTGTCAAGGTCGTGGGCCTCATAGGTGGTGGGCTTGGTGTTTGATTTATTTTGGTTTTATGGGCTTTGGATGTGGGTTTGGTGTCTAGGTGGGCTTGGAATGGTTTGGGGTGATTTCGGGTTGTAGACACGTTTAAAAAATGAACTTTCAACAAGCGAACTCCGAGCGAACTTAAACAAAACATGTCAATTCTTGACTTTGCCTTTCCGACAACCGTTTTCCCCGCGACTCCTACGACTTAAAGGTGGTGCATCCATACGAGACTCCTCATCGGGTTTCACATGCAAAAATGCAATGTCTACAGTCGCCCCCACTTTGATGGGACTTGTGTAGTGTGTGACAATGACAATCCTATCAAAGTTACGTGCAATGCATTTTTACTTACCTGGCTCGCCAGCTGTCACCTGGTTCACCTGCTGTGTTGAGTTGATGTGGGCCTCGACCCTGGGACGCATCCCCAGAACTGATGATAATGGTGGTCCATTCCCGAACCGTAACTGTAAAGTAGTCCATTCCCGAACCGTGTAGATGAGGCTTTATTCCTCCGAGCTTTATTCCCGGACTGTAGATGAGGCTTTCTTCCTCCGAGCTTTATTCCGAACTGTGTTCCATTCTTCGTTTACCATTCTCGGCTTGTTCATTCTCGAACTCTGTTCCATTCTCGGATTACCATTCTCGGCTTGTTCATTCTCGAACTCTGATCCATTCTCGGATTTACCATTCTCTCTGCTTCTCGGCTTGTTCATTCTCGAACTCTGATCCATTCTCGGATTTACCATTCTCGGCTTGGTTCATTCTCGAACTTGATCCATTCTCGGATTTACCATTCTCGGCTTGGTTCATTCTCGAACTCTGATCCATTCTCGGATTTACCATTCTCGGCTTTGTTCATTCTCGAACTCTGATCCATTCTCGGATTTACCATTCTCGGCTTTGTTCATTCTCGAACTCTGATCCATTCTCGGATTACCATTCTCGGCTTGTTCATTCTCGAACTCTGTTCCATTCTCGGATTTACCATTCTCGGCTTGTTCATTCTCGAACTTTGTTCCATTCTCGGATTTACCATTCTCGGCTTGGTTCATTCTCGAACTCTGATCCATTCTCGGATTTACCATTCTCGGCTTCTCGGCTTGGTTCATTCTCGAACTCTGATCCATTCTCGGATTTACCATTCTCTTCTCGGCTTTGTTCATTCTCGAACTCTGATCCATTCTCGGATTTACCATTCTCGGCTTTGTTCATTCTCGAACTCTGATCCATTCTCGGATTACCATTCTCGGCTTGTTCATTCTCGAACTCTGTTCCATTCTCGGATTTACCATTCTCGGCTTGTTCATTCTCGAACTCTGTTCCATTCTCGGATTACCATTCTCGGCTTGGTTCATTCTCGAACTCTGATCCATTCTCGGATTTACCATTCTCGGCTTTGTTCATTCTCGAACTCTGATCCATTCTCGGTTTTACCATTCTCGGCTTTGTTCATCCTCGAACCCTGATCCATTCTCGGATTACCATTCTCGGCTTGTTCATTCTCGAACTCTGTTCCATTCTCGGATTACCATTCTCGGCTGAACTGATGCTGATGTCGGTGTGGAGCCTCGCTCCCAAGCTGATATGGGCCTCGCCCCCAAGCTGATAAAGATGTGGAGCCTCGCCCCAAGATTGCCGTATCTGGCAAGATTAACTGATACTGTACTAATATGGGCCTCGCCCTCCAGAGTGCCATACCCGGCAGATACCGATCATGAACTGATGTGGACTTCGCCCCCCAGGTTGAGATAGGCCTCGCCTTCAAACTGATACTGACGTGGGGCTTCGCCCCCAAGCTGATATGAGGCCTCGCCCCTAAGCTGACATGATATTCTATTTTACACATTACATCACTTCTCACGAGATAATCTTTGATAGATAGACATATTTTTGTCCTCAACGAATGCTTTCGCGTCGAAACCGAAGAACCTTCAAAGTACTTGATATACTCAATTTCGATTGTCTGAATGGGTGATCTGAGCTAGACTCCATATGTGTGTGTGCTAAGGCTCTTTCGCAGCTTATTCCTTAAGTAAGCCAACTTGGTGATTTCGTTTCAGAGAATCGAACCAATGGGTCTAACCAACCTGGATGTCTTGATCACATTCTGTGATTACTTCAGCATACTCAACATGATATGATTTTCATCTTTTTTTTTTTTTTTTTTCTTTTTCTTTTCTTTCTTTTTTTTTTCTTTTTTTCTTTTTTTTTTTTTTTTTTTCTGACACACCTACCCTTTAAGGTAGCATTTCTCCTCATGGTGGTCCTAATACTCGCCCATGGGTAGCTTCACGCTTATCGGTTATAGGCGGTCTATTTTTCTTTTTTTTCAGAGACATTTTTTTTTTAATTTCAACCATATCATATATCATAGCATCAGCAAACAAGTGTGGACATTCAGGCAAACGGTCATTCACCAATACATCATCTCTTCAACTAGTCACCTAGCTAACCACTCAGGCTTCTACTGCTAGGATCCCATAATCAAGTGTTCGTGAGTCTAACTGAGATCAATCCATTCAGGATACCGGAAGAGAGCGTGTCTCGTACTTATCGTTTCTAGGGTTTCCCCTACAGCATTTAATGTCATCACTGGACATATGTCTAACTATCAATACTTCTCTCACTCACTCATCATTTTTTTTCTTTTTTCATTTCACTTCTTTTTTTTTTTTTTTCAAATTTTTTTTTTTTTTTTTCATAATTAAAATGAAATACAAACTTTTCAAATAGGCCTTGGGATACCTGGTCAACAGGGCACATTACCGATTCAGATCAATGTCCAATTTGCGCTTCTTGCCACGATCACTATCAGTCCAGTCCAATTTGGAGATGATAGGGTCAAGCTTCGGCTCAAAAGCCAGGATCTGGTCAATCAACTCTTCGGCCTTTGTTGCCGTCAGGAAAATGTCTTCCACAGATTTGGTGACGAATTCGTGTCTCTTGGCTTCCGCAAGAAACACAAACAGGAAATCGAAGAAGTGCTCAACATTAAGCAGCCCAATGGGCTTCCGGTGAACGTTCAGGTGTGCCCATGACGCCACTGTAAATATTTCTTCGAATGTGCCAAGTCCACCTGGTAATGCAATGAACGCATCTGCAGTATTAATCATTTCATGGAGTCGTTCAGACATACCTGATACAATGCGCTCGTCTCCATTTGTTGGCCCGATTAACTGTTCATCTGCAAAGGTCCAAAGGTCGGGGATGATTCCCAAAACATTACCGCCACCATCTTGAACGGCTTTTGAAACAGCTCCCATCATTCCCAGATTGCCACCGCCATATACCAAGTGCATGTTTTTCGCAGCCATGACTCGCCCCAATTCCTTAGCAGCTTCCAAGAATTCAGGTTTGTTGCCAGGGTTAGATCCACAGAAGACACAAATTTTCTTGAATCGTTGTTGTGAGGTAGCTTCCATCTTTTTTTTTTTTTTTTTTTTTCTTTTACTTTGGATATATGTCTGATCGTGTTGAGGAGAGCAATGCCGAGCTGAATTTATAGGACCTGCAAAAGAGGTGAATAATAATTGCAATAATATATTCCACTGAATGACGGTTAGCTAAATCACAAAAGAAGTCATCAGAAGTCAAGAAAGGCCATCGGATCATGTCTGCAAAAACAACAAGAAAATCGTGAGATGTCAAAAAGTTGTGGATTCGTTCCAGGAAAATAACAGAAAATAACAAAGGAGATCGTGATACGTCAAAAAGCTGTGGATTCTTTCAACGAAAATAACAGAAAATACCAAAGGAAGTTCTAAAATGTCAAAAAGTTGTGGATCTCTTCCACTTCAACATGTCGTGAATGGTCCAAACAGTTATAGATTTCTGCCACCATTAATGAATTATCTCCCATTCTTGTGATTGCCAAGCACCAATCCCTCTGTCTTAACTTGCTCCGCCTTTGCTTCCACCTGTAAAAATAACACAAAGTTAGAGATTTCACAAGAACATGAAACAGAAATCACAGCAACTTGCATAGGTTGCCTCCCTTTCAGTATTAACTTCATCGTTTCCAGCCAGACATGACCGAAATTCTTCTGTCAATGTGGCTTCATCGTCGTCCTTAGTACTCGCGCCGCTTTTTGATTTTCTGATTCTTACTGCTTTCTCTCATTTCTCCTTTTTCTTTAAATCTGCAAATACAAAACGACAATATGAATACATGTGCATGTAAATATGCAAGTGAAGAGATACTCCCTTTTCGTGATGGGTTAGATCCCCATTGTGCTCCTCGGCGCCATATGTCACTGGTCTCTCTCTGTTGGTTTTCTTCTTCTGAAATCTGCAAAAACACAACACAACAAAGGATGCAAGTTACGTGTATGCATGTATGCATGGATGCGTTTCCTATCCCGCTGGGTTAGGTCTTCTACCGGTTCCCTTGGTGACTGCTCAGTCTTCTTTTTCCCCAGCAAAGTGCAGCTTCAATCTGCTTACGTCGACCAACTCGGTGAACTCCCAAATCTGGTAATCTCAATGCCTTGTTTCCCAATCTTCTGTCTTTTCTGCTTACTCCTTCTGAGAATTCTCCGTGTTCCAGATACCTGAACATCACGATACCAAGGCTTCCCGTCATCGACTTCCACATCCAATATCCTTTCTGTCTCATACACTGGTTTGCTTGCAGTTGTCAGCGCAAATGGTCTCATCACCAATTTCTCTGGATTTTCTCAAGCCGTAGCTAGTGTCACCAATGTGTCTGTCATCTGATTTGATGAAATTTGCAACCATGGATAGTCTGTGCCAGACTTCTGAGGTAAAATAAGTATGGCTTCAATCATTCTTCATTTATCTCTCATTTTCCTTTGCATCTTTAACTTTTCAAACATCTTTGACAATGGTTTACCTAAGCTAGAGAATTGTCTGTTTCTGATAGGGGCAATCTCTGAGGAAGTAGACTCGGTCTTTGAAGGTTTCCCAATGATCTTTTCATTCTGATTGTACAACTCTCTGTTACTAGCTGTATAGGGCACGGTCAAACTGGTCACATCATTGTTCAGGACTTGTAACTGCTCAACAATCTCGGCTACCTTGGCTTCCAATCAATCTAGGCAGGATTCTTCGTTGACTGACTTCACTCATACTGGTTGATGATCCCTTGCAAATCATTCTTCTTTCTCAACCCAACGGGAGTCTATGATGGCTTTTAAGACAAAAAGGGTTAACATGATGCATGAATGCATGAGATGCGCGTGATGTATGAAATAAATAAGCTCGTAAAAGAATTTACAATAATCGGCCCGTTATCATTTCAAAGTATTTAGTCACACTATTGCGCAGTGCAAACTTGTCCCAGTTGAAAAGGCCCAACATGTTTACACTTTGCGATAATATAACTAAATAACTTCAAATAATAAGAGGCCTAAACACAAATAGCCCATTAGCATTTTAGAAGCTTTTGGCCTAATTGTCAAAGGACATGAACTTGTCCCTGTTTAAATGGCCCAACAAGTTCACATTTATTGACAAAAAGTCCAACTGAATCCAAATGATAATGGTCCAAAACACAAGCATAAATAAGTAATTTTTACTGGTCACAAAACTAAGGTTCATGTGTAAGTTCTAGGAATGTAAACAAAGGCCCTTATTAACAAAGGATTACCCACAACTAGGACTCCCCACTCAGGGTTTCAAACGACCAAGTGAGTGCACCTTATATGTCAACAAGTTAAGGTATGTGACTAACTGTCAAATGGACTTCCCGTTGTAGATTCCCCAGAGGGAGGGCGGAGCAAAGCTCACCGTGGATACCCAAGCCCCTTAGGCTCTTATCGCTTGGTGACAGGAATAAACAACGAGTCCTCCAAATAAGTCTATCACATGAGATGATTATTTAGATGCCTTCGCAGCTTTTCCTTATAAAAAGGTAGTGAGTGAAGGAAGACACCAACCATCCCCTAGGAAAATGATTATCTAGGTGCCTTCACAGCTTTTCCTTGTAAAAAGGTAGTGAGTGAAGGAAGACACCAAACCATCACCTAGCCCTAACAATGCCTTTAATTAATTCCCTAAACCCACAGTACATGGTTAATTAAAACACAAATCCAAATTTACAAGACATATTTCGAGGCCGATTCTCTGTCCCCAGTGGAGTCGCCAGACTGTAGACACAGAAACTGGGCGACGCCGTCCTAGGCTCGCGGCCTAGCTGAGAAATATGAAATAACATGGAGTCGCCACCCGGTGTGAACCGGGACAAAGATTTAAGGCCGCACTCACCCCTCGCAAGGGAAGACCTCAAACCGTTGGGTTCGGAATGGTCCCTTACTTATGTCACTTGTAATGAATGGATTTGTGCAATATTAACCAAGTCTACTCAACATACATGCCTAAATCTAAGTTCACATGCTTTGAAGGTAAAAACAACATTACAACAATCTAATCATGCTCCAAATACAAATTTGAGTGAAATGAAACATGTGAGTCTTTTAAGTGGTACGGGGCGTTGTATCCCGAGTGCAAACCATACTACCGTCCATTCGGATTCGGCTATGGAATTTATGTCCAGGTTTCCATCCAATATACCACAAAAGAATACATATTCCATTCACTCAAAACCACATCACGTACTAATTAATGACATTCATGCGAGAAAAAAAAAAAAATACATGCAATCCTACCTTAATTAATTTATGTAACCTAAATTAATTAACATGTTAAATTAACTATTCATGCTAGCATTATTAAACACATATTCTAAGTCAATATTTCATGTAAACTAATCCTAAATAACATGCTTAAATAACCATTTAAATTAAACATACTTCCTACGTCATTATTTCATGTAAACTAATAACATGCTCAAATAACCATTCTAAGTCATTATTTCATGTGAATTAACCCTAAACGACATGCCGAGCTAATCATTCATACTAAACAAGTAAAAATACATTTCCTAAATCATTATTTTATGCAAATAAATTTAATACAACATACTAAACTAATTAAACACATTAAACACATTTTTAAACCATTATTTCATGTGAGCCAATTCCAACAACATGCCAAGTTAACTACTCATGCCAAAATGCCATAAAATACATTTTTAAATCATTATTTTATGTGAGAAAATTCTGTAATATAAACCCTCAGGTCTAACCTTTTTTTCGTTGCTCGGAGACGCGTTACATGGCCGTCGGAAAGGCTAAGTCACCACGATTCCACCGATTCACTGTTTCGACGTTTTGCTCACTGCTTTGGCACTTTGCTCGCTGTTTTGAGTTCGTTTCGCTGCGTTTCAGGTCTTCGTACTTGGCTCGCTGGTTGGCAGTGGATTAAGGTCAATTTTGGTGATTTTTAAGAGGCGTTGGACTGCCGTTTGCTTGGTTTACTCAAGGGCTTACAACTGCAGTTTTTGCTCACTGTTTTGGTGACTTTGGGGACTGTTTTGAAGGCTTTTGAGCTGCTGTTTTTGGGCGAATTTTGGAGGGTATTTAGGTCAGTTTGTGTACTGGTTTGGGGCTAAAATTAGGTTGATTTGGGTGTAAATTCCAGGGGCTAAATTGGGCGTGACAATGGGCTGTTTGGTGGACTGTTTTGGGTGAAATAAGGGGCTGTTTTGCGTGTTGGGTGCAAGGGCAGTGAGGGGAAGTCGAGTGGGTGCTTTATGCGTGAAGATGTGAGGGTTAGGGGGCTGGATGAATGCTTGAAATGATCAGAGGTAGTGAATGGAAGGGCTTGGGCGTGACTTCAAGTCTCAAAGGAGGCAGTGAATGGCTTGGAAATAGGCAGCAGTGGCGTCACTTCTAAGGGAGATGAGGGGGCTGTTTTGTTCTCCTAAAATGCTTGGTGAATGCTTGATTTTTTGCTTGATGTATCTTGATATGTGCTAGGGGTTTCAAGGTGGAAAATGATGGTTTATATAGGCAAATGGTGTAGTGGAGGTGTAAGTGTGAATGAGTGAGGTATGGGTGTGAATGAGTGAGGTGTGGGTTTGAATGAGTGAGGTATGGGCTTGAATGAGTGAGGTGTGGGTGTGAATGAGTGAGGTATGGGTTTGAATGAGTGAAGTATGGGTGAGGTATGGGTTTGAATGAGTGAAGTATGGGTGAGGTATGGGTATTGAATGAGTGAAGTGTTATTTATTTAATATTTTGTTAAAGTGAGGTGGAATGGTTAAAGTAAGTTTGGTATATGGGTAAATCATGTTGGAATAGTGTAAGGAGGGGTAATTTTGGTGTCAAGGTCGTGGGCCTCATAGGTGGTGGGCTTGGTGCTTGATTGGTTTTGGTTTATGGGCTTTGGATGCGGATTTAGGTGTCTAGGTGGGCTTGGAAGGGTTTGCGGGGATTTCGGGTTGTAGACACGCTTAAAAAATGAACTTTCAACAAGCGAACTCCGAGCGAACTTAAACAAAACATGTCAATTCTTGACTTTGCCTTTCCGACAACCGTTTTCCGCGACTCCTACGACTTAAAGGTGGTGCATCCATACGAGACTCCTCATCGGGTTTCACATGCAAAAATGCAATGTCTACATGTGTACTGCATTATATATTATCGGGCCTTTGTCTAATATATACATATCACTAAACCACATTTAGTTTCAATCTAATCGTAATCAGATCGAAACGTATATAAGAACAAGAGGTGCAACCATAAATATGTAATATTATGGAATAAGGGGATGTTCGTATTCATGAATCAGACATAAATACGGTCCGGATTGGCGCTCTAGCACCAACCCCAACAATTTCTCCCACTTGCTCTAGTGCCAATCCACGGTATCATATACCCATCTCAATGTGCATCGTATGCACATGGCCCTCAAAAGCTCACCCAATACTTAAGAGGTAGGCAACAAAAACAAGTCCGCTATGACATATTGAGTTTGTCAAACAAACTCCATCGTTTCCCATAGTCAGCATCATTCATATTTTGTAGAATCTAGATTATACATTAATATGACTCTGATGCTACATCAGTATTGTGCTACAGCTACTGAGTTGTCCAAGTATTTAAGGATCAAATCCAAAATACTATGAAGACAACCGCAAGCATAATAACAATTTAAAACTTCTAATTTATAAGGTCACTATGCAACTTCATAAGTCAATACTTCATAAGTTGCATTTAATTCTACTCAGTTAGTAGAATCATTCGTGACACTCCCACTGCATCTTTTGTGACTCTTTATGACGTAGACTGTCTAACGTCATAATTAGTCTCAAAACTAATATGACCCTAATGGTTGCAGACTATATTCTCCATGAATTAGAAACTCGTTCTTAATATCTCAAAGATCACAAAAAACGTGTTTCAAGATCCATCATATGGTCTATAGGATGTCAAAATAACTCGTAACAATTACGATTAAATCGACATCGATAATCGCACATAATAAAGTATTCACTATGTCATCATCAAATGATACATAATATTGTTTAGACATTCTAATCAATATCTCTTTCGAAAAAGGAATCATCCTTTACGAAAGATGAATACTATGTATAAGACACACAATAACTGTCGAACAGTTATACTAACTGTCATACAGATAGCCTTGTTATGTCCTTCATTAGATCATATCTAATGTACGACTAATAGGAGTATCTCACAAGTCTCTTGGTTTTATATCTTTTATAAAACTTTATATCGTATATAACAGAGACTACTCCCATTGTTTTCACGGAGTAAAGAAGACTTAGGTAAATCTTTTACCTCACAAACATCTCATTATTACTATAATAATGACAATGTCGTTAAATATATAACACTAGAAAGTAATATGTACGCTCCCACTAACCCTTCTAATCACATATGTATTCTCTATACTTTGACAAGATCAGACAATTTGACGATATCAAAAATATAGAACACATATTTCTGGAAGACTTATCTGAGTCTACAATAGGCTCTGTAAGCTAGCATACTAAACTGTGATCTCAGCAGAACACAAACTCTAGGGCCATTTCAGAATGAACTCTTCAAATAAGGAAATCACAACTGATCTCTTATCTGAATAAGTCATCCAAAAACGCCACTTTGCATTCTTTAGCTAAAATATACAGTTTATTATCAACATTAACCAATATATCTTTAATTGTTCATTTAGTGTGACTAGAGATAGTTTTCTCAAAATCTACAATAGATTGCTGAGTATAACTTTCTCACTGTCATACTGTAAAGGTCAAACCTTAATAAGCTCACAATGCTTTCGCTGCGCAAACAATTAGCACATATCATGAACTAATTCATAATGAAAGCTTAATCAAGTTCAAAACTTGATCGTAGTAAGCTATGAACAATCTTAGATCTAAGGTTCATGGTGAACTTCCAGAATCGATATCAAATATCGCTTCCATTACAAGTTATAGGATAATTTTCTTCAATAAGAAAACAACGGAACCATTAAGTATCAAATACTCGTGAATGATTCTGTTATCCTATTGGACTTGTACGGAAGATGTATAAGGTTGTTTCATCTTATTAATTACGTAGTTCCATTTATAATTTATCATTCTCACTTTGACTTCAATAAGTCAAGTATTTTCTACAATAGTTAACATCTGATGTTACACACCAAGTAATAAAATGATTTTATTACTTAGAATCGTAGGAAAGATATTCTATTAAATAGAATACATATTCTATTAAATAGAATAAACGATAAACTTTACTTATACCTCCGAGGTGTAAGTAATTTCCATTATATAACTTTATATAAAAGAAAGATTTGAAATCTCAAACTTTTCAAGATTCAAATTTCTACCTATACATATCATATATGCAACTGTAGAAAATAATGGAACATTAATTAAAGAGACGAATTAGTGTTACTGGAGTATAACCCCAAGAGTATTGAAACTAATTCGGTAACATTCAATATCAAACGAATCAAATCATATAAGATTCAATTGCTCCCACTACTCAATTCCATCAAGATGGAATCGTGGAAGAATAATATTGAATATGAATCATATTCACTGTATAACCTTAGAACTAATTGCTTTAAATTCAAATGTTTGATCGTATCAAATATCTTTGAACAGTTCGAAGACATGTAATGAATTTTAAGGATCAATATGTGTTCCTTCAGAAACACGTAACTAAGTTATGACAATTCATCAACTAAGTTACGAAATAAAGAAAACTACCTTAAGCAATTATTATTTATTAAACTACATACATCCAATGTATCAGTTAAATAAATTTGGTGGTCCAATGACAATCATTGGTTAAACGAGATCTTAATCACTTTCCTGAATACAATATTCATTAAATGGACAAGGATGTGTGGTGTGATCTAGTATCAAACCATATTTTACCATACGGATTGAGCATCCAATACTTAAGTGATTAATTCATAAAGCACCGTTCTAAATTATTTACTTTACCGAATAATTTTTCTTAATGTTTATCTCTACGTCAATTACACTACTAGTTATTATAAAATATGTAACAATTGTTTATAAAGAACAAGTGACTATCCAATAGTCGCAAGTTCCGATATCAAATATCAAAACAATCGTTAACCAATATTTCAAATAACTAGACGGGAGATCTGGTATACAATACCTATAGTTGTAGTATTGTGAAAATCGATATTTTCTATACACAAATATATGCATCTCCTTTCTTTAGCTTTACTATTTGCATTCAACTATTCACAACAATTGTAAATAACTGATTAGCAAATTGTGTCAGACACATTACCTCTAAAGGTAATTAAAGCTTAGAAACGTCATTACTAGATAAAAAAATACCTAATAGGGCTTTCTAAATGCCAGTCAAGAATCTCGAGACATGAACTAATTCAAGTCAATTCTTACTGCATAAGAAACTATTGTCTCTAAAGTATTATATCCTAAAGGGGATATCTATCTAGATTATCTATCATGACTTAGAAACTAAGTCATTAACCATCTTTATTTTTCAAGAAATCGGAACAACAGTTCCCGATGGTTTAGACTAATCTAATAATATCCTAGTCTATTAGTATCTAGAACCTATTCTAGAATAACTGCAACCAAGAGTCTAGTCAGATAACATATCAAAATATGTGTGCAGTAAAAAAGTTTAATTCTATCTACTATAGAATAAGGAAAAAAACAAGCGGCAATTTCCATAATAACATACACTGCCTAAGTTATGGAATATTTTAAACTTAGCAGTGCCTCCCACTATTTTACGTAATGCCGTAATCCCCAACGGAAAGACGAGAATTCAATAATTAAATCGAATTCCATAATGGGAAGAGGACCCCATGAATATATTTCGACTCACAGCAGAGGCACGGTCTCGCCGACGTATATTCACAGGTAGACAACTAATTGTCAATCACTCACTAGTGACTCCAAGGTTCCGGTCCTGGCCGTTTCTCGTTGTCGCTGCGAAGGCAGGCCCACAAGGAGACGTACCAAGGTTAAACTTGTCAATGATAAACTCAAGTTACTTGCGTAACCCTGACAGCTAGGGCACGTTCAGGATTCCGCTTTCGCTTGAATTTATCTAGTATCTAATATACATTCGGCATAAATAAATTTCTATCAGCTACACCCTCACAGCAGAGGCACGGTCTCAGATGTAGTCAACGAAAAGATATTTATAAACCGTATTGACAAGATGGATCAAGAAACAAGTATTCCAAATACTAGTTACTTTAAAACCTTATTAAGCGAGGATATTCCAGTAAGTGTCATACACCCTAAATCTAATCAAATTAGATTATAACATGCATGTATAAAGTCAAGAAAACATGATTAAACATTGAATAAAAAAGCTAATCATTTATGGAGGCCTAGAATCAGACTCGCTCTGATACCATTTTGTAGGGGTTTTTAGGGGCAGAATCCGGTAACGCAGCGGAAGCGGTGGAAAAACAAATTTTCCGATTTCAAAATTTTTTCTCGGATTAATTAAATAAACATATTTATTTAATTATCCAATAATCAAATTATGAAATAAAATTCAAATGAATCATATTCAAGTGAATTTACCGAAATGCCCTTACATTGGTATTTTGTCCATTTTAGTCCGAAATTGATCTAATCAATTTTGAATGATTCTAAATCATTTCTAAGATAAACTTAGCATGTTCAAAACATCAAAACACCAAAAGCACCAAAAATCCCAAATCTAATCATTGGCCGAGGAGAGCACCTCCAAGGTGTGCCATTTGTGCACTTTGTCATTTCATGCATCAAAACACATCAAGATGTAATCCAATGAACATGAAACTTTATATGCATCATATAACATCCAAATACACAACATATATTAAAACCCCCAAATTTGGAATTGGTCATGAACCCTAATTTTTCAATTTCTTCAAATTGGACAAATTAGACCAAATTGGTTAAATCAATTACTTCAATCATGTTTCTTCCATCCAATCAAAGTCTCAACACAATGAAACAACTCAAGATCAAATCTAGGTCATCTAAGAGTGGGTCAACAACTCTAGATTAGCAACATGGTTTCCAAAACCTTAAAAGAAAGCTTATAACTACAATAGTCACAACATTCCTTCATCATACATGCTCACACTTCCATCAAAACTTCCATCAACAAAAACACAAGGAAAAAGAAAAAATAACTAAGAACAAATCATATGTAAAGCCTAGATCCTAAGGAACTTTCCTTTCTAATAGCAAGTTTGAAAAACTTCTAAAATCCAAGCTTTCTTTGATTTCTTCTTTCTTTCTCACAAGCTTCCTTTGCTTCCATTAATGGAGTTTTTCTTTAAATTGTATTAGGTTAAGAAGAATGAAATGAAAAAAAAAACATATATTGTATCAAAATGGCCTTGGCCGAAATTCACTAAAGGAAATATAAGTTTTTGTAATTTCAATTTCATTTCACTTACATTTAATCAACTTGCATAAATATCTTAATAACACTTTATTAGATATTTAATTAAGTCAAAAAATGCAACTAAGATAATATAACTCTTATATTTAAGTGTATGGCCGAAATTATGAAGAAATAAAGGAAAAAGATATTTTTATTTTTCAAACAATTTTGAACAAATATCTTAAGAAGTCAAAATCAATTTGACAACCTTTTCCTTTAATGTAAAGTCAAACATTTACATATATAATCATTTCCTAACTTTATCATTTGGTGATATATTTATATTTTAATTATATTAATCATTTAACAATTAAATAATTAAATAATTAATTAAAACCAATTATCAAATATGTATTATATTTACTTTAAATATCTCAAATACATATATTGATGATATATGTCAAATACCTTTATTGGATATTTATTAATGTGTATTTAATAATATCACATATTAAATACAAATACACATTAATTAGGAAATGACGGTTCAGCCGTTCGCATGTATTTTTCATTTAACGATTAAACGATTTATAAATAATCATCATTATTCATAAATATTGCTCTAGTGCTCTACGAGTATGTTTCATTATTGAGACTCTCTAGATTCAGGTATATCCGTCATGAATCCAATTTCGTGTCCATAATCTATCCACCCGTAGATTATGACGATCACAGATAAACTAGCTGAATCATACAGGTCGAGGTCATTGCATACGTATAATCCCTCCGTCACAGGTATCCAGATAATCCCAGAGATATAGATGTAAACGTCAAATCTCTATAGGTATTATCTCGTCGACGTATCTATTAGCAATCTTTAAATAACACTCGGAACTTACTTCCGATGTATACTGTGGCCATAGATTTAACAGACTGCTAATTATATATGGACTACCTATGCTCTGTACACAGAACTGACGGATCCTATCTTGACACACACAGGATATCCTGAGGATCGATCCACACCCAATGAACAGGCGGAGGTCTGATCTAAATAGATCGGAAACGTGACTGCCATCTAAGTGTGGAGGATGTCTCATACATCCACAGTGGTGTCTCAAGTCGAAGGACCACTATGCTACTCAACCCGAGAAGATTCTTATTGACGTTGGCGTACCATCCATTAAGAATCTTCGGTGAGCCGTTCAGTGTTTATCCACTATAAACACATACACGTCTATACGAGTCTCCATAGACTCATGGTTCATTGGGATAAACCATCAGACCAAGTCTCGATATACGACATGTACTGGTCTCAACGGATTTGTCTAACCGACCCGTGTTAGCAATCTTGACCATGAACTATGTTTGATAATATTCATATAGCAGTGACACTTCCCAATGTCAATTACAAACTAACTTTGTAACTGTGTACTGCATTATATATTATCGGGCCTTTGTCTAATATATCATATCACTAAACCACATTTTGTTTCAATCTAATCGTAATCAGATCGAATACGTATATAAGAACAAGAGGTGCAACCATAAATAAGTAATATTATGGAATAATGGGATGTTCGTATTCATGAATCAGACATAAATACGGTCCGGATTGGCGCTCTAAGCACCAACTGCAACAGGGAGATGTGTATTATGTGATGGTAACCACCCGAGCGATCAATGTATATACCTTTCAGAGTGGCAGAATTATTGGAATCATTCAAGGTACGAAGAATCATCACATTTTCCATCTTATCCACCATCCATCTATGATCTTCATCAAGAACCGGAACCATCAGAGGAAGATCAGTTGATTCACATGCTCAAAGATTGGTTCGAGGAACTGGAAGCTCAATTTGATGCACAATTCAGAGTCAAGCGGCGTCTATACATAGGATGACAGATCAAGTTAGACAATTAACAGACAACCTGAATCACATATCTCACGGAGCAAATTCAAATATAATACTGAAGAAGCCTTCGAATATCCTGAGATTCATCATGACATCATAACAGTGGACGAGGCTGAACAGTATCAATCAGAGGTATCAGTTCAGGAGCCTGAACCAACAAAATCTCGGTTTGATTTTTATTATTCTGACTTCGACTCTGACGAGGATGAAGAAGCTGAGCTATTTGTACCAACTGCACCAACAAATGAGGATGAAACTTTCTTTCCTCCAAATGAAGATCTTGGAGCTTCCATTGCACAAATGTTTGAAGAAGATCTACCTGAACCAATCATTTCACTCAGATCAGAGGATGAAGACCTAAAAACAGACATAACTTTACATCATCAGATTGACAATTATGGAGCATGCATTTCACAGATGACGGATGAAGAAATGAATACATAAATTTTAAAATTCATCTGTGAATAAAAGGTGAGCAAGAAGCAGAGCAAATGGAGGAGCAACAATTGACCAAATTGAAGATCTTAGGCATTCAGGAGAAACATCACTGTTTTGGGGAGTACAGATCAAAAACATCACCCAGAAGCTTGACAGAATAAAACTCCCATTCCAAGGCAAGCACCATACGAGACCTCCTGATTTTATTTCTTTCTTTTCAGGAACCACTGGAGCAACAAAGGTTAAAAAGGTAGCACAAGCACTGAATGATACAAAAATATTTTTTGCCACTTTACAGTTGGAAGAGACCCTTCAAAAGCAACGCTCACGGGATTGTCTTTAATCGGACGTCCAAAATGACGTTGAAACCTCATTGACAGATGGATTTCAGTCACGTATGGCTGAAGACGAAAAAATTAGCGCTAGCAGGGAGGCAACCCATGGCTTTGTTGTAATTTCTATTTTTTTGTGTATACATGTTGTAGAGTTTTTAATTTTGTGTCTTATTTGTAGAGAAAAGCTCAACCAAAGCATAAGACAGAAGGAATGATGTTTGGCAAAGATAAGAGATAATTCTTTAGCGATGGCTGAGTAAGGAATGGATTCTTGAGACGCATCCTAATGAATTTATACTAAGTGAATGGCGTATTGCGTACACAATTCCGTTGCCTTAATTATTGCTTTGATTTGCTTTTCTGTTGTAATTTTTTTTTTCGTAGACAGAATCCAGACTTTTTTGACCTTTCACGATTTCTTTTATTGTTTAGCTAACAAACGTCCTACGGAAGATACTAGTGCTATTATTACTCACCCTTTTTCAGGTACTATAAATTCAGCCCGTCATTGCACTTTTGAAGGAATCCAGATTTGAGAAAGAAATATATAAAAATGGAAGCCACTTCAAGAAGACGAGTTGAAAACATCTGTGTGTTTTGCGGTACTAGTGTTGGTACTAAGCCACAATACGTAGAGGCAGCACATGAATTGGGTCGAGTCTTAGCTGCAAGGAATATGCACTTAGTATATGGAGGAGACAATATTGGACTAATGAGGATCGTTTCAAAGGCCGTACAGGAAGGAGCAGTCACGTTTTGGGAATCATCCCAAAACCCTTGGCAGAGGCAAATCTTATTGGATCATCAAACAGAGAGGAATTGATCGTGCCAGGTATGTCTGAACGACTGATAGAAATGATTAACTGTGCTGATGCTTTTATTGCTTTGCTAGGTGGCTTGGGCACATTAGAGGAAATTTTTATAGTGCTATCTTGGGCGAACCTGAACATACACCAGAAACCGCTTGGACTGTACAACGTTGATGGATTTTATGATTTTCTTTGTGTGTTTCTTGATGATGCTCGGAGAAATGGGTTCGTGTCAAAACCTTTAAAAGAACTCATCTTCACTGCCAGAACTGCTCCCGATCTAATTGACCAAATCTTAGCCTATGAACCACAAGTTGACCCTATCCTTTCAAAGATAAATTGGTCTGAGGACGATCGTGGTAAGAGGCGTCAGATTAATCTGGATCTTAACCTTTAATTTCCTGTAGAATTTTAGCTAACCAGGTATTATCTTCTAAACCCTTCTTCTACTGTTTAAGACATTGGGGACAATGTCTCATTTAGGTTTGGGGGAGAGAATTAGTTGATCAGTACCTTATTTTTAGTTTGTGTGTTGTTTTTATTTTTAGTCCAAATTTTTTAGTTTGTGTGTTGTTTTTATTTTTAGTCCAAATTTTTTCGAAAAAAAAAATTGAAATTTTTTCAAAAATTACAAAAATATTTGCGTTTTTGTGTTTTGACTAAAAATCTGAAATTGGTAAGAGATAGTTGTGTAAGGAATTTCCACTCCTGAGACGTATCTCAAACCATTTTTGAAACAAGTTAGTTTTTGTTTATTTCATTTTAAATTATTTAATTTGTAAATTCTCCATAAAACTGACTAAAATAGATCTTCATATGCTCAGTTAGCAGATATTATCAACATACATAGTAACATACGGACATGAGCTAAAATTGAAAAGTTTGTAATATTCAGTGCTCTAGTTTAATTGGAGGAAGCATCTCAAAAAGTGATGGAGTAAAAAAAAAAATCTGAGATCCTAGTTATTAAGTCTGTAAGAGTGTTTTAACACCTAGTGCCCTAAAACCAACTGTTTGGGAGTCACTGGCCCAACACTCGCTACATGGATCAAAGATGCTGCAAAAATATATATATCTGAAGTCTGAGTAATTAGTCCGTAGGGGTGTCTTAACACCTGGTGTCCTAAAGCCAACTGGTTTGGGAGCCACCGACCCAACACTCGCTACATAGACGGAAGGTATTGTATATAAATAAAAAAAAAATCAAAAAATCAAAGAAAAATCAGAAAAATCAGAAAAATTATTCCATTACTACAAAAAAGTGTGAATTCCAATAAAACTTTAGGACAAAAAATATTACTCTCTTATCAACTGCACTTATGACTATTGTGGGAAAAAAATGAGTTGTTAAATATTTTGTTGGCTGTGTATATGGAGAATGGTAAATATAATCGGAGAATTTACTTATTCTGTAATTTAGAAAGAACGAAAACAACTAGTAACTTGGAGTAGAAGTTTCACCTGATCAGTCACTAACTTCTTTATTCTCTTTTCTCTTGTCTTTTTGCTTTTGTGTGCATTAGTTTCACTACATTTTTACTTTTGTAAAATTTGTGGGTATCATTGATGTAAACCCTCACGAGACTACAACTCGTCCACTAGGGACACCTAGGGGTTTAAAGGCTTGTTGCATATGCTAAATGCAACTGTGATCCCTACGAAAGTGGCTTAGTTAAATTTTATTTTATCGATGTTTATGTTGTTGATTCTGTGTTTTGCTCGAGGACTAGCAAAATGTTAGGTTTGAGGGTGTGATGAGTGGTAATTATATCACTATTTCCCACTCATTTAACCTAATATTTTGTATAGTTTCTTGAGTTTTGTGAATATTTTGATGTGTTTTGTGTTATTTCGTAGATAAATAAAGTTTCAGGACATTCTGGAGGTGATTTGGACCAAAACAGTGAAAATTGGAAAAAATGGCATTTTGGTAATTTTCAGCGTCGCGACGCCTAACGTACGCCGAACAGTGTTAACATGCGCCGGGTCAACGTGTCAGAATCTGAGAAGTTTGACTTGCTAACGTGCGCCGTGCCACGTGTCACCATCACAACCGATCTACTAACATGCGCCGTGCCACATGTCATCAACCTACGGTGCAGACAATCACCATTGCCACGTGTGCCACGTGTCACTCCACGTCATCGCCACGTCATCATCCACATCACCAGTTGACCGAGTAAAAGTGTCACGTCATCATCAACCAATCACAGTGTGCCACGTGTCGCAATCTTACTATGCCGACACTCCCTTTCGCCACGTGTCGCCATGTCACTGGCACGTTAGCATAATAATTGAGCTCTCAGCCGCCTTGCCACGTGTCACCTTATCTCCTTATCCAGAATCACCATGTGTCAAGCCCTCAGCATGCCACGCCAAGCGTCGCGACGTTGGAGGCCAACGGGGGTCTATAAATTGATCTCGAGATTTCAGTTTTAGATGTACCATTCTCTCTGAATTCTCTGATGTAAATAGTGAGTTTTCTATCTAGTTTCTTTTAATTTTTAGTTTTGTAATTAATTTTAATTACGTTCTGTAATAATAGTAATTACTTTTTTTACTTTTTACAGTTTTTACTATTCACCATGAGGAGGTAACTTCCCCCTGCTAGGGTGAAAGGTAATTCTTTTACTATTGCTATTTAGATTAATCTCCCTTAAATATAATATATTCACTATTTAAAATTTGACTTAAAAAGGATACCGCCAGATTGGTCGGTTGGTAATTCATTTTAATCTGGTTTAAACCTGACTAATCAAGGATACCGCCAGATTGGTCGGTTGGTAATTAAATTTTCTTACCGCCTATATGGCAGGTTTATTTTGATTCCACCTTTATGGCTGGTTGGACTTAATTTGACTTAATCAGGTTACCGCCTATATGGACGGTTGGTAAAATAATCACAAGTTAATATATTATATTAAGGGAGATATCTAAATAGTAAATAGTGAAAGTTGAATTAAAGGCAAAAATTCTATATGCCCACATTTTACACAAAACAACGGCGTGACACTGATCTCTGGTGTCGCGACACTCAACTCGAAGAACTGCGGGCGTCGTAACGCTAACCTTTGGGAGTCGCGACACCGAGCTCTCACAGATTGGGCATTGCGACTCATAAACTTGCACGTCGCGACACGCCGAGAGCTTTTGCCCATGCGCGTTTAAAACTTCATTTTCTCCGTTCCGGAGTTTTCAAACTCTGATTCGGTCTCTGTTTTATCTTATGGACTCGTAACAAAATATAGTATTTTATGAGATAATTTAAAAATACACCTATGCTAGATATCCAAGGGTTAGACTCACTTCCGCTGCACGGGGTACCGATCCGACCCTAGGGGTCTCACAAACGCCCCAACAAATATGTCCATATTTGTGAACAATTTCAAGAAATTTCTTAAGTTGGAAATTAATGGATGTGACATTAATAGGAGAAGGGATGAGAAACTTAAAGAGTAGCAGCCATATGAGAGAATTAGGGGTGTTCATATGGTCGGGTCAAATCGCGACTCGACCCGAGCAGGTTCTTAAAAAAATAATGTAATTTCGGGATGACCCGACCCCGATCCGATTTTTACGGGTCAGTTCACGGGTTTGACAACGCAACCCTACTCGGAAAAATAATTTTTTATTAGTTTTCTAAAAAAATATATTATTTTAAAGTTTTTACTATTATTTCAGTTGTTTATTATTTTTTTATCTTGAAATTTTATATAAATGACAAGTTTCGGGACATAAAATAATTAGTATTTATGTTTCAAAATAATTAATACAAAAAAATTCTTTTTTCGCTGACTTGACCCGCTCGGGTTAGCATATTCAAATTTCGGTTCGGGTTTGATGACCCGGGTGATCCGACCCAATCGGATTTCGTAAAATTTGAAAAAACTCGACCCTTGAACACCCTTTGAGGGAATCTAGAGATGAGAATGATAGGAAATCTTCAGTCATTCAATGCCATGAATGTGAAGGCCTTAGGCTAATAAGATCTGAGTGACCTACTAATCTAAAATATAAGGGCAAGAAAATTAAGACGACCTCTCATAGTGATTTAGAAGGTGGCTATATTTCTGATAAGTCTTCTAAATAGAAGTGTAATTACATTACATTTTCTTCTAGTGTGGTGGGTGAGAGAGAAGCTAATGTTAGTGACATTGATGCTTATTTAAAATTTTCACACGATGACTCTCTAGATGAAGATGATCTTCATGTAGTATATACTGAATTGTTTAATGAGAGCTTTGTTAGGGTTGGTGCTCGGAGTGCCAATCTGGATCGTATTTATGTCCGATTCATAAATACGAGCAATTCTAATTTCAATAAATATTACTAATTTAATTGTAGCACTCTTGTCTTTTATACATATATTCGGTCTAATTACGATTAGATATCTGATTACGATTAGATCGAAACTGAATCTGGTTCAGTGATACGTGTATATTAGACAATGACCCTATGATTTACAGTAACGTGTGCAGTTACAACGTAGTTTGTAATGGACATTGGGAAGCGCACTATTAGTTGAATATCCTTAAATAAAGTTCCTGGTCAAGATTTGCTAACACGGGTCGGTTAGTAAAATCCGATGAGACCAGTACATGTCGTATATCGTGACTTGGTCCGATGGTTTATCCCAGTGAACCATGATTCTCGGGAGACTCATATAGACATGTAGGTGTTTATTTGATAAGACACTGAATGACCCACGGAAGGTTTCCTAATAGATGGTACACCAACGTCAATAGGAACATTCTCGAGTTGAGCGAGCATACTGGTCATTTGACTTGAGATACCACTGTGGATATGTGAGCTATCCTCCACACTTTGATGGCAGTCACGTCAACGATCTATTCATGATCAGACCTCCGCCTGTTCGTTGGGTGTGGACTGATGCTCATGATATCTTGTGCGTATCAAGATAGAATCTGTCAGTCCTGTGTACAGGGCATAGACATCCAACACGTGTTTACGATCTAGTAAATCCATGGCCGTGGTATAATATCGAAAATCAGTTCTGAGTGTTATTTAGAGATGGTAAATTGAAAGTCGACTGTATTATACCGAACAGATTTGACGTTCTGATCTATATCCCAGGTATAATACGGATGGCCTGTGACAGAGGGATTATACGTATGCTATGACCTCGACTTGCATAGTTTAGCGAGATTATCTGTGGTCGTCATAATTCATGAGTGGGTGGATTATGTACATGAAATTAGATTTCGTGACGGATAAACCAAACTTAGAGAGTCCCCACATATGAAATGTACTCGTTGAGCACTGGGCAACTCGATATGAATAATACAGATTATTCATAATACTTCATCAGATTAAATGAGTTAATCCGGATCATTTAATCGGTTAAACGATGACACATGCATTAAGAGATTTTGTCCGCTAAAATTATTGTGTATTTGTATTTGATACGTAATACGATTAGATACACATTAATTATTCGTCAAATGAGATTTGACACATGCCATAATATATGTATTTTTTTATTTAATGTAAATAAAATACATATATGTTTATTATTTAATTATCTAGTTATTTAAATGTTAAATAATTAAATAATTAAATTTTCAAACTTTATCCAATTTTCATTATGCATTTGATACATGGTGATATTTTATTGGAACATTTGGCATGACTTATGATACACTTTATTTATGTCCAATTTTGATTGGAAATTTATAAAGTTAAATTGACTTTTTATTTGATAAATTGAATGGACAAATTTGCCCTCCCACCTAAGCCATTTTCGTCCACTTCTCTTTATAAAAGGAAATTGTTTTTTCTTTTTCTTATCATCGTCATCATCCACGAAAAAACCAGAAAACGGAACCCAAAAATATGGTTTAATGAAACCATGAAGAAAAAGTGAAGAAAGACAAGAAAAGCTTAAGGTTTTTGGTGATTAAAAGGTAATTTACATCTTCCTTAAGCTTAGAAAATTATTTTTATTTATTCTTGTGTTCCTAGAACATGTCTAGGGTTTCTTTACTTGTTCAATTTTGGGTTTTGTTTTTGATTTGATGGTGGTTTGGAAGTTGTGGTGCATGTGTGAAGTGTCTTTGGAAGAATTAGTGTAATTACTTTCAAATTTTGTTCAAATTGTTGTTGGAAAATAAGTTGTCATTCTAGAGTTATTAATTCACTCTTTGATAGCCTAGAATTGTTCTAGAGTTGTTCATATGTGGTGGGACTCATTTGGTGATGGATTAATTAGATTAGTCTTTGTAAAATTGGATTTAAGCATGATTTTTGGGGAAATTTTGTTTTCTGCTCAGACCTGGAAAAGTTTCTGTGTTGGGATGAAATTTTTGTCTTTTGAATGTTTTGGATGTGTTTGGGAGTTGGCACAATTGCCGGAATGTGTGTTCGGACTTGAAATAAGCGAAAACGGCCAAAAACGGCGTTACCGGGTGGATCTTGAACCAACCGGGTGACGGCTATGAAAACAGTGATTCCGTCACTGTTTGGACAGCCCATGAACTGCCCTGATACTATTGGATCTGACCTGGGCAGTTTTCATAAGTGTCGGGTAGTCGGTTCGGTCAAAAACACATTTTAGGCCATTTTGCGGAAAAAACGGTTTTCGTAAAAGTTTCGCGACGTTTCAACAATATTTATGTCAATATATGATGTTGACTAAATAGGTTAAGGTGAAATATGAATAAATTATTCATATTAAATATTGAATAATTTATTCGGTATTTTTGAAAAAGTTTTAAAATACGATTCGCTCGACCCGCGCTTCCGCTGCGCCCCATCGCCAAAAACCCCAACAAAAATGGTATCAGAGCAGGTCTGATGCTTCATCCATTACATTATTCATGCTTGATATTTGATATTTAATCCAATTTTAATGTTCGCACATGCTTGGAATCTAGATATGTTTCTTTACTTTTCAGTTTTACGTTAACAGAAAATATAACGGAAATTTAATAGTTAAATTGTGTTATGTTTTCTAAAGTAGAATTGAAATGATTAGAAAATGATTTAAATTACAATTCTGCATTGATGTAGAGTATAGCTTCCGTAGGAAAATCCCTGCTTTTAAATATGGTTGTAAAGTAACATATATTGGATACAATTTTCTTGGTCCGTCTTGTCAGTACGGTTTATGAGTATTTTCCTATAACTGCATCCGAGATCGTGCCAAAGCTGTGAGGGTGTAGTTATAGGATTATTACCCATACCGATTGTATATTGATACTGGACAAATTCAAGTGAAAGTGTAAATCCTGAACGTGCCAAAGCTGTCAGGACTACACCGGTAGTCTAAGTATGTCATTGACAAGTGTAGCCTTGATACGCCTCCATGTGAACGTGCCAAAGCTGTCACAGCGAGAAACGATCAGGACCAAAACTATGAGTCACTAGTGAGTGATTGACAAAGTGTTGTCTACCTAATGAATATACGTAGGCGAGAACGTGCCAAAGCTGTGAGTCGAAATATATTCATGGGATCCTACTCTCACTATGGAATTTGATTTAATTATTGAATTCCCGTTGTCCGTTGGGGATTACGGTATTACGTAAAGTAGGGGAGACACTGCTAGGTTAAAAATCCATAACCTAAGTGGTGTGTAATATTATGAAATTTTCTGTTTCGTTTTTCCTTATATTCTATATTGTTTATAGATTTATACTTCTAATCCACAACATGTCTATTATTAGAATAAGGTTTTCAGACTTTACTTATGGTTGCATAATTCTAGAATGGGTTCTAGAAAGACAGTAGACTTAGATATTGTTAGATTAGTTGAAACCATCGGGAACTGTTGTTCCGATTTTCTTAGAAAATCAAGATGGTTTGTGACTTAGTTCTTAAGTCACGATTAGGTAATCTAAATAGATATCTGGTATAAGATATTATTCTAGTTATAATTGTTTCTTATGTAGTAAGAATTGACACGAATCAGTTCATGTCTTGAGATTCTTGACTGACACTAAGAAAATCCCTCTAATATTTGTTTATCCTTTAATGACGTTTCTTTGCTTTTAGTGACTTTTAGAAGTCACGTGTTTTGCTAATCGATTATTTGCAATTGTTGTGAATAATTGAACGCAAATTATAAAGCTTAAGAAAAGAGACACATATAGTTGTGTATAGAGAATATCGATTCTCGCAATACGACAACTGTAGGTATTAGATACCAGATCTCCCATCTAGTTAATTAAAATAATATTGAATAATTGTTTTGATATTTGATATCAGAACTTGTGACTATTTGATAGTTACTTGTTATGTATAAACAAGTTGTTACATATTTTAATACGACTAGTAGTGTCATTATTGAGAAGATAAACATTAAGAAATATATTCGGTAATATAAATGACTTAGAATTGTGCATTATGAGATTTTATCATAAAAATATTGGATGCTTGTTCCGTATGGTAAATGATGGTCTGATATGAGTTCACACCATATATCCTTAACCATTTAATGAATATTATATTCAGGTTGTGATTAAATCTCATTTAAACCGATGATTGTCATTGGACCACATATTTATTAGACTAATACATATTGATGTGTATTGTTAGTTTAATGAATTAGAAATTGTCTAGATAGTTTTTTTTACTCCGTAGCTTAGTTAATGAATTGTCATGACTTATTACGGGTTTCTAATAGCGAACATATTGAACGTCTTGAATGGTTCGAGAACTTTCGATATGTTTTCTGATGAAATGTGAATAGAATATTTTGAATAGTTCAAAGATATTCTATTTGAAGTGTTGAAAACCATAAAATTCATTGTGAGTCTTTGAATTGTTCGAAGATGTTTGATATGATCAAACATATGAATTTATGGCAATTAGTTCTAAGGTTATTTAATGAATATGATTCTTACTCAATATTAAACTTCCGCGATTCCATTTTGATGGAATTGGTCAGTGGGAGTCATAGAATCTTATATGATTTGATTCGTTCATATTGAGTGCTACCGAATTATTTTCAATACCCTTGGGGTTATGCTCCATTAACACTAATTCATCTCTTTAATTTAGGTTCCATTTATTTCTGCAGTTACAAATATGATATGTATTGTAGAAAATTCGAATCTTGAAAAGTTTGAGTTTTGAAACTTTCTTTTGTATAATGGTTATATAATTGAAAGTACTTGTGCCTTAGAGGTACAAGTGAAAGGTTTATCATTTATTATATTTAATGGAATATTGTATTCTATTTGATAGAATATCTTTTCTACGATCCCGAGTAATAAAATTATTTTGTTACTTGGTGGTTGACATTGGAAGTTGACGATTGCAGAAAAGATTTGACTCATTGAAGTCAAATGTGAGAATGATAAACTGTAAATGGAACTACGTAATTAATAAGATGAAGAGACCCTTAGACATCTTCTGTATAAGTTTAATATGATGTCAGAATCATTTACAAAGTATTTGATACTTAATGATTCTGTTGTTTTCTTATTGAAGAAAATTATCTAATAACTTATAGTGGGAGTGATATTTGATATCGATTCCGGAACTTAGCATTGTACCATAGATTAAGATTGTTCATGGCTTACGACGATCAAGTTTTGAACTTGATTAGGCTTTCGTTATGAATAGTTCATAAAATGTGCAAATTATTTGCGCAGCAAAAGCAAAGTGAGCTGGATAAAGGTTTGACCTTTATAGTATGACAGTGAGAAAGGTTATCTTGAGAAGTCTATTGTAGATTCTGAGAATACTTGTCTCTAGTCGCACTAATTGAACATTTAAAGGTCTGTTGGTTAATGTTGATATTAAATAGTGCATTTTGGCTAAAGAATACAAAGTGGCGTTCTTGAGTGGTTTCTTCGAATGAGAAATCTGTTGTGATTTCTTTGTTTGAAGAATTCATTCTAGAATGGCCCTAGATTTTGTATTCTTCTAAAATCACAGTTTGATATACTCGCTTATAGAGCCTATTGTAGACTCAGATAAGCTTTCTGGAAATTCGTATTCTCTGTTTTTGATATTAGTCAGATTGTCTGGTTTTATCGAAGTATAGAGAATACGTATTTGTCAGTAGGGTCAGTGGGAGCGTACAAATTTATTTCTAGTATTATATATCCTTAAGTCTTATTTTCTCCGTGAATGCAGTGGGAGTAGTCTCTGATATATTTGATATAAAATTTTATATAAGATATAAAACTGAGAGACTTGTGAGATACTCCCATTAGTCGTGTATTAGATATGATCTAATAAATGACACAATGAGACTATCTGTATGACAGTTAGTATGACTGTTTAACAGTTAATGTGTCTTTTAAGTATATAGTATTCATCTTTCGTAAATGATGATTCTTTTATCGAAAGTGATATTGATTAGAATGTCTAGTCAATATTATGCATCATTTGATGATAGCATAATGAATACTATATTATGTGCGATTGAAGATATCAATTTAATTATAATTATTACGAGTTATTTTGATATACATCAAACCATATGATGAGTCTAGAAATATGTTCTTTGTGATCTTTGAGATATTAAGAACGAGTTTCTTATTCATGGAGAATTTAGTCAGCAACCATAAGGTCAGATTAGTTTTGATTCTAATTACGACATTAGATGGTATATATCATATAAAGTCGGAAAAGATGCAGTGAGAGTGTCACTGTTGATTCTACTAAATTAGTGGAATCAGTTGCAACTTTTGAAGTATTGACTTACGAAGTTGCAAAGTGACTTCAATGATTAGAAGTATTGATATTAGTTTTGTGCTTGCGGTTATTTTATAGTATTTTCGATTTGATCCATATATACTTAGACAACTCAGCAGCTGTAGCACAATACTGATATAGCATCTGAGTCATGTTGATGTGGAATTTGATTCTACAAAAGATGTATGATGCTGGTAAAGGAAAGCGGTTGGGCTTGTTTGACAGGCTCGATTTGATAAAGCAGGCTCACTTGTTGTTGCCTATCTCTTGAGTGCTGGTGAGCTCTTGAGGGCCACAATATGTGATAGACATTGAGAGGTGTATATGATACTGAGGATTGACACTAGAGCAAGTGGGAGAAATTGTTAGGGTTGGTGCTCGGAGTGCCAATCCGGATCGTATTTATGTCCGATTCATAAATAGGAGCAATTCTATTTTCCATAAATATTAATAATTTAATGGTAGCACTCTTGTCTTTTATACATATATTCGGTCTAATTACGATTAGATATCTGATTACGATTAGATCGAAACTGAATCTGATTTAGTGATACATGTATATTAGACAAAAACCATATGATTTACAGTATGGTGAGCAGTTACAACGTATTTGTAATTGAAATTGGGAAGCGCACTATTAGTTGTATATCCTTAAATAAAGTTTCTGGTCAAGATTTGCTAACATGGGTCGGTTAGTAAAATCCGCTGAGACCAGTACATGTCGTATATCGTGACTTGGTCCGATGGTTTATCCCAGTGAACCATGAGTCTCGGGAGACTCGTATAGACATTTAGGTGTTTATTTGATAAGACACTGAATGACTCACGGAAGGTTTCATAATAGATGGTACACCAACCTCAATAGGAACCTTCTCGAGTTAAGCGAGCATAGTGGTCCTTCGACTTGAGATACCACTGTGGATATGTGAGCTATCCTCCACAGTTTGGTGGCAGTCACGTCAATGATCTATTCATGATCAGACCTCTGCCTGTTCGTTGGGTGTGGACTGATGCTCATAATATCTTGTGCGTATCAAGATAAGATCCGTTAGTCCTGTGTACAGGGCATATGCATCCATCACGTGTTTACGATCTAGTAAATCCATGGCCGTGGTATAATGTCGGAAATCAGTTCCGAGTGTTATATATAGATCGTAAATTGAAAGTCGACTGTGTTATACCGAACGGATTTGACGTTCTAATCTATATCCCAGGTATAATACGGATGGCCTGTGACGGAGGGATTATACGTATGCTATGACCTCGACTTGCATAGTTTAGCGAGATTATCCGTGGTCGTCATAATTCATGAGTGGTGGATTATGGACACGAAATTAGATTTCGTGACGGATAAACCCAAACTTAGAGAGTCCGACAATATGAAATCTACTCGTTGAGCACTTGGGCAACTTGATATGAATAATACATATTATTCATAATACTTCATCAGATTAAATGAGTTAATCCAGATCGTTTAATCGGTTAAACGATGACACATGCATTAAGAGATTTTGTTCGCTAAAATTATTGTGTATTTATATTTGATACGTAATACGATTAGATACACATTAATTATTCGTCAAATGAGATTTTGACACATGCCATAAATATATGTATTTTTTTATTTAATGTAAATAAAATACATATATGTTTATTATTTAATTATCTAGTTATTTAAATGTTAAATAATTAAATAATTAAATTTTCAAACTTTATCCAATTTTCATTATGCATTTGATACATGGTGATATTTTATTGGAACATTTGGCATGACTTATGATACATTTTATTTATGTCCAATTTTGATTGGATATTTATAAAGTTAAATTGACTTTTTATTTGATAAATTGAATGGACAAATTTGCCCTCCCACCTAAGCCATTTTCGTCCACTTCTCTTTATAAAAGGAAATTGTTTTTTCTTTTTCTTATCATCGTCATCATCCACGACAAAACCAGAAAACGGAACCCAAAAAATATGGTTTAATGAAACCATGAAGAAAAAGTGAAGAAAGACAAGAAAAGCTTAAGGTTTTTGGTGATTAAAAGGTAATTTACATCTTCCTTAAGCTTAGAAAATTATTTTTATTTATTCTTGTGTTCCTAGAACATGTCTAGGGTTTCTTTACTTGTTCAATTTTGGGTTTTGTTTTTTGATTTGATGGTGGTTTGGAAGTTGTGGTGCATGTGTGAAGTGTCTTTGGAAGAAATTAGTGTAATTACTTTCAAAATTTGTTCAAATTATTGTTGGACAATAAGTTGTCATTCTAGAGTTATTAATCCACTCTTTGATAGTCTAGAATTGTTCTAGAGTTGTTCATATGTGGTGGGACTCATTTGGTGATGGATTAATTAGATTAGTCTTTGTAAAATTGGATTAAAGCATGATTTTGGGGAATTTCGTTTTCTCTGCTCAGACCTGGAAAAGTTTCTGTTTTGGGGATGAAATTGTTGTATTTTGAATGTTTTGGATGTGTTTTGGGAGTTGGCACAATTGCCGGAATGTGTGTTCGGACTTGAAATAAGCGAAAACGGCCAAAAACGGCGTTACCGGGGGTGATTTTGAGCCAACCGGGTGACGGCTGTGAAAACAGTGATTCCGTCACTGTTTGGGCAGCCCATGAACTGCCCCGATACTATTGGATCTGACCTGGGCAGTTTCCATAAGTGTCAGGTAGTCGGTTTGGTCAAAAACGCATTTTAGGCCATTTTGCGGAAAAACGGTTTTCGTAAAAGTTTCGCGACATTTCAACAATATTTATGTCAATATATGATGTTGAATAAATAGGTTAAGGTGAAATATGAATAAATTATTCATATTAAATATTGAATAATTTATTCAGTATTTTTGAAAAAGTTTTAAAATACGATTTCGCCCGACTCGCGCTTCCGCTGCGCCCCATCGCCCAAAACCCCAACAAGCTTAGCTATCAATAAGAAGTGGTTTGAGGTCAATACGAGGTTGAAATAAATAGAACTAGAAAAGATGAAGTTCAAGTCAACCTTGACAAGAGCCTTATTGTTGTTGATGACTTCAATGAGATGAATATGAAGCTAGTTGATAGAGTCAATTTATTAGCCATAGAACTTGAAAATGCTAGAACATAAATATCTGTATTTTCTAGTGGGATTGAGAACCTAGATCACATGTTAGAGATTGATATGTCTCCCTGTGAGAATAGAGGATTAGGCTTCGTTGAGTCGAGTTGTGACAAGACATCATATTTTAAAGACTGTGTTTGTCACATATTAGTCATTGTCTGGTCAGTTTGAACTAACTCCTCCACGTGAATTGGAAAAAAAACATGTTGATGAGTGTAATGTGATCCCTCATATTATTCTTTGTCATGTGACCCAACCTCAATCTAGAGGTTTTTCTAATTGACCTCGCTCTCTTCTGAGGTTTGTACTTATTTTCCATCACTGTGATAAATTAAGACATATTAGGCCTAAGTGTTTTATGTTGAATAAACAAAAGAAAAGGTCTAAGAGTGCTTTACTTAGATTTGGTTCAAATTTAGCTCGTCAAGTTTTTGTATTAGCTAAACAGACTCAATCCTTTTGAGAAACTTGTACTACTGACCAGAAGTTCTTAAGTGAAAGAGATTCATATGAGAGTTTGTGTGAGGAAGAGTGATGAATTCCCTATCACCATTGAATACCACAATCCTGAAAGGATTGACGAGACTGCACGTCTGTGTGTCTCTCGATAGATTGTTCATTCATTTCGGCATGTGTGTGTGTGCATGTCTTTTATTTTAGTATGACTGTATTTTTTTATTTTCACTACATGTAAATATGTGTTGTTTGTTTTTTTTGTTATGTCTATTGGTATATAGGAAGGAATCCAGACATAAATTTCGTAGTCGATTTCGAATGGACGGTAGTATGATCTGCACTCGAGATACAACTCCACATACCATTAGATAATGACAAGTCTTTTGTGTCTTTTATTATTTTTTTGTTAAAAGAAAAAATATATAAATATATAAAATGAAAAAGACCAAAATGATTTTGTGGCTTGAAATAACATATAGAAACTTGTTGCATATGATCCTTGTATGTAGGATATATGGTTATGCATGTGTGATATGCTTTTATTTGTCTTAATGTTCTGTGCCATGAGTTTGTGTGATGAAGACTCTTAGTATATCTCGTGCTTGCATCTCACTTACACATTAGTTTTATTTTTTAGGATTGGTCGCATGTATGAGTTATTGGACTGACGATCTTATCTCTGTCATACTTAGATCACTAAATAGTGTGATATTTGACAATGTTATCCTCTTAAAAAAATTATTTTAATGAGTTTTAAGTATTTCAATTCAAAAGTACTCAAAAGTGCCAATGTGTCAATGTTAAAAGATAAAGGAAAACAATCATTCGCTGGAAAGAGGTTTATTGATGAGCTCATATTTAGGGGGAGTAAATAATAACATGCAACCAATATCGCTCATTTTCAGGTCACGGTGGCACTGGGTTTGAACACTTATTTTGTCGACTTGGTATTTAGTGATATATGATTTCTTTAGCTTAGTCTTGCACATAAAATAAGATCTTAAGCATTAACTTATTGTGCACTTATTTTTCACGCAAGCGATTGCTATACTTTGGTGTTTACGTCATATGCATGCGTGTATTCTTGAGCATGACCGAAAAAAATTCACATTATATCGTGTCATAAACAACTGAGTATTATCTATACATCATTGTACCTGCTTGTAATGCTGTTCTGAGTCGTTTTGAATTATCTTTTATGATTTTTTTCAACTCATTGTGTGTGCTTGTGTACGCTTCATGTCATTGCATACTGTATTTCATTTAGTATTGCATAATTATGAGTTTATTCTTGTTATTCTCTTGTGTTCTTTTTACTAATTAAAATGTGTTGTTAGTGAGGGGGAGTAAGTTAGCGTCTCGAGTAGCAAGTATGTCTACTTTTGATTCTATTGTATGGTTTTCTGTATGCAGTATCTTGATGCGTGTTATTTTCACCTGTTATCATTTCGTGGCAAAAAAAAGAGACGGTTTAAGTATCGCTTAGGAGAATATTTTTATTTATTATATCTGCTCTTTATATTCCCTTTTCTTTTGGCGGGAATATTATTGTTTGTGGTTATTTCAGGTGAGCAGATTATTTGCAATAGCATTACGTCTTCATCGTCATCATCGACTATGTCTTCATTGACTTCAAGAAGACATGTGATTCAATAAGTCTCTGTTTTGATGGTTGACAGTTGACTATTTTATTTTTACATGTGTTACCATAGTCTTTGTATTATGTGGTTTTGTCGCCGAACGATAAAATGGAATTTGTTGGGTGTATGTGTGTGGGCAACTTTCGTAACAAAATAAGTTCAATTGAGTTGTAATGAGTCTTGAAGATCTCTGAGCAATTAGACAAGTATTTGGAAGACTTTGCATGAAGATATCAGAAGCTAATTTGTGTTTCGTTTGTTTTTAAGTTCAAACGAGGTTTGTTAGTGTCACGTTCGTACTCACGTTCAAACGAAATTGGGCAGAGGCGTCTCATGCATTTCACATTCTTTATCCCATGCGAACGAAATCTTCTAAAGAGATCAAGTTTGTTGTGCGTTAGTCAGGCCATTCAAACGCATTCGCGGAACATTGCGCGTTTGTCACGCTTGCGATGGGCAATCGAACGAGATTGCAAGATTTGGTTATTTTGGACGAATTTTTAAGGCTTTTCAAGACAAGGTACCCAGTGTTGGAAACATAATATTCAGAGCCTTCATATCTTTTGTTTCCTCCTTCTTGAGAAATTACCTTGAGAAATTACCTTCTAGAGGTTCTGAAGAAGGCTGGTTGGTGCAGGCTCGATGAGTTCTTCAGGTTATTACGATAAAAGTACTTGAGTCGGCAAAGTTGTTGCCATAGATTATCTAACCATCACTATAAATTTTTTCTATATAGTGGATTCGAGTGGTAGCCTATAACCAAAGTGATTTTTCTCTGTCAATAATTTTCCACTTCGTCAACAAATTTTGATGTTGATTGTGTTGATTACTTATTTACTTTTCACGCTTTATTATTGCATTGATTTTCATTGTGGCATTTGATTAGACTTAGGCTGTTTGGACTTAACCATAGAAACTCTACATTTGACGTGTCTTAGATACAATAAGTTTGAATATTTCCGTATAGGGTCAGAACGAGCTAATTTTCAATTTATTTCAAGTGACAAACCTATAACTACATTATTCTGCTATGTATATTTATGTCATTTTATATTTTAGTGAACAAAATAAAATTTATATTTTAATAGGCCTCTCCTTGATGTACTAAATAATATATCCCCTTTTAGTAATTAATTTTATGTTTCATTCAATTCTTTTGTTACACCTTTAATTTATCATTTCATGTCACGTCTCATTTATTAGAATTGCTTGATAAACAATTGCCACAATGCAAGAGGAGAATAACACTAATATCACATGAATATATTCCCTATAAACTATAAAGCAAACTCTTTATTAGAGGCTAAACAAACTCCACAGCCAAAAATGAGAACATCTTTATTACCTGACACAAAATGGTGCAGATTCAGCTGGGTTCCATTTCAGTAATCTTATAAGCATTACACAGCACGCCACTGCAGATACATGTTGGCAGGAAAAACTTCATCTTAAGAGATGATAAGCAATAATCCTGTATTATGAGTATGTTCTTAATGTTTAAGACTTGCAAAACCATTACTAGACAAATCAAAAAAAAAAATTATTAACTCGTCGATTTTAGGAAAATATCCCTGAGAAATCACTTCTCAATCAAGAAATTTGTGTTGGATTCTAAGTAGCAACTTTAATTTGTCGTAAAAATCCCTGCGAACCACATCAACGTTTATAAAAATGGCACCACCTATAGAGGACCTGGAAAAGTGCCATTTTCTCTTTGCTCGTTCCATTTGTCTATCTGTAAAACACACAATATAAAAGTTTCACATAAGAAAGTCAGCAAAAGATAATAAAATATCATAAAACAAAATAGCAGCAAATCCAACCTGTGAAGTCATAGTTACAATCTGAGGAAAAATTTAAATTTAAGATTACAGCATACCATTTTAAGTGGGGGCAAAAAAAGTTTTGATATTATCTCGTGATCGGAATAGTAATTTGCACCTATTTGTCTATACCAGTTGTAATATGCAATGACATCAGTATCTGTACTCCACTTTAGATGCGGGCAAATCAAACTTTTGAAGAATTGGCTAGGCTAAACAAAATGACCACAATTTCTTGAAAACAGAGGGCTAGGAAAAGCATTAAGAGAATATGCCTTGGACGAAGAGGCACATTTCTGGAAACAGTTAGTAGAAAAGGCATTAAAACAATGTTATACCAAAAGCTGATTAGAAAATGTATGTAAAATACAGATGTTCAATTCGGCCTAAAATGTAAAGGGTCAAAAGGAAAAGAAATTTTCTACTAGCATATGGAAATATATGTTTCAAAAAATGAACAAAAATCAGTTCCAATTACCCTAAAACATGCACTCTCACAAGTCATCTTAGACATGCCCTTCTTTTCTGTTTCTCTAAATGTTTCAGAGGGGGAATATACATGATAAATTAACCGATTAAACCCCTTTTTCTATGGATACTTCTGCTCACCATATAAATAATGTTTTATCAAGTCATTAACTAGAAACATTAGCATATCTTTTCTTCAATGTCATTTAGAAATCCTATATCTATCTTTTGGAAACTGAATGTGCAGCAGTAAGGAAAAGACTAGAGATTTGAACGGGCAGCAATTATCCTATTTTCTCTCCTCCACAACTCCGCCTACCCTATGAGGCTATGCCTATTCATAGCGCTGCATGTCTTAATTAGATTTTGGCATCCCCTCCGTACCACACCTTCAACCAGCACTAATATTTAAAAATTATTAGCAAATTTATCAGCCAAGCCAGGACAGGAAACATCCCTATTATATAATACGGATGCCAGAAGCTTTTACATTAGGCAATTTCATGTACGAGCATTGAACATAACAAAAGTGAAAACTTCTCCCAACATTTGATTGGTCTAAAAGATACTAACATTGATTGGAGATCAGAAGGCAAACATATAAGTTCTTAGGGAATGACAAGTTTTGGTAATACATACCCATTCACCAGGGCAAAGAGCACGGTAATATTTCGCAAACTTATCACACTCCGTAGCACCTTCCCCCTTAGCAGCTACGCACCTGGAAATATCAAAATAATCAATAATACACCATTAAAAAAAATCTGGTTTGCAGATAATCAGACAAAGCTTCACAGTCGATTAAAATAGAACATGATGACACACCGATGAAACTCAATATAACGGGTGAAGCAGTGCCTTGTTTGATTTGTGGTTGGAAAACGGAAATCTGCTGGTGCAGTCTCCAGCTATATAACAAATAGGGAATCATAATACATTAGTCAACAGAAAGAACACAAAGGTAAAAAAAAAAAAAAAGCTATGACAGCAGGCCATTGATAAGGCAGTATAATTAGATTTCACTAACCTTTATTTCTGGTGTCTCTTCTGAGGCTTCCTGATCACCTGAGTTTTCCTCTTCAGGAGTTTCACTGCTCTCCTTAGCAGCAGCTGGAGCTGTTTCACTAGTGTTTTCATCGGGAGAATCAGAACTGGCTTCAGTGCTTTCTTCAGCGGCAGGAGCAGGGATGACTTGATTGACTTCTTTGCTTTCTTCTACTTCAGCCGCAGCTGCAGCAGGTGTTTCCTCAACTTTGTCAGTGGCAACTTCCACAGAAGGAGCAGTCACCGGGTTCTCAACTTCTTTGACTTCCACAGGTTTCACAGCCACATCTTGCTTTGCCTCCTTTTCCAATAAATAATCCTGTCCATAAACATAAAAGAAAATCACCACAACAAGCACAAATTCTAACTAGGAGGATTAAGTAGTTTTTGCACATTTCAAATCAAGAAAGCAGAAGCAATCCATCTCCATTGATCAAGCTCAACCTGAAAATTCAACTACTCCTCTGCAAAAATAATTAGAAATTAACCTCGAGTTTTTTAAGACGCAACAAAGGAAAAGCTACCAGATATCTGTTCTCAATTTTTTACAAGCATCGAATTTAGCTACTGCAAACCCAGAGCAGTTAAATCACGAGAATTATGCCCACAATTTAAGGTTGAGATTCGACTCCATTGAAAGAGTTTTAAACTGTTAACCGAAAAAAAAAAACACTAATATATGTTACAATCAATGGAGTAAAATCAGAATCGTCCAAATGCCATCAAAACTAAAAATATTCCACGAAAGGTATATTATGGTCAAAGCTACAATCCAATACATTCAGATATCCAAATCCAACGAAAAATAAAAATAAAAATTAAGTCAGCCGATATGTTCAAGTCAAATCGCAAAAAAAAAAAAAAAAAAAAAAGAAAAAAAAAAAAAAGAGAGAGAGAGATCCACAACGAGCAACACAGAAACAAAAAATGATTATCTTCTTAACAAATTTAACGATGAAAAAGGGAAAGTACCTCGGCTAGAGATGGAGTTTTGTCGGTTTGAGGTTGGGCCATTGATAGGGATCTGCTTTCTTCAGCTGTGTTACCAAAAGGCGGCCAAGAGCAGCAGATGCCCGCTGATGCTTAAGCTGAAGACAGAATTAGAAAAATCGAGACACGGTGTTTCAGTTTCACTGAGGTGGTGAAAATGTATTGATTTAGCGAGAGACACGTGGGATGACGAGATAGAGTGGTATATTTGACTTGACCCCAACTCATTCTCAAAAACATTCAAATCCTAAATTAATGGAGACGCTGCAGTTGCATCTTGGCCCAAGCCTTTTTACTCCAATAAGGACGTAACACACATTCGAAGATATTGTTGTTTACCCAGTGTTAGTTATTAGACATACACTTACTGCTACTAAAGATGTACATTATTTCAACACTATAGACATGTACAATATATATATATATATATATATATATATTGAAATCGTTAGAAATTCCGCCGTCAAACTACCTCTTCCGAGCTTTCGAGGAGTAAATAAAACATTTAACTGTCTCATGCTCTCACAAAAAACACACTCCATGGATTCGAACTAAAACCTCAATGAAAGATCATGAACCTTACACCATCAAATCACGTCATTTGGAGACAAACATACAACATTACAGAAGAGCTTCATATCTTAACAAATCTTTATATCATTGCTCGTCCTCATAAGGCTCCGCACATTATTAAGGTTAACTGGAAACTTCATTGGCCAAATTGGGTTAAACTTAATATTATGGTGTTGTTTTAGGCACAATAAGTCTTCCAATAAGACTGAAGCCACCAATCCAATAGTTTCAAATATCCAAAACTCATGTATAAAGCATTAATACAAAAATGGAATACGTAGTTAATTTATCTGGAAACCAAAACAGAAATCATAAAAATTGTACTTTTCCTCCATGTGTCTCTTATCCTTCATGTGCTATGCCTTGAATTTATTGTCTTTCCCTAATAAAACATTGTTTACTTATTCACAAACAACATCTCACGTTAAGGTACCCCATGAAATTTTGTTGAAAAAATTAAGTTCTTCCCCTACATTCATTAGTTCTATTTGTACTCATCTCTCATCAGAACACACAAACAAAACTCAATCTATAAAATTATACAAAGCTATCTACATTAGAGTTTGGGATTTCTGTGAAATTAAATTGAATAAATTTTATGTTTAGTGACACACATAAAGTGGTTATTTACTCCCAAGTATGAGAGTGTCGAAGTAATAAAATAAACCGGTAAGTCCGGGGTCGATCCATAAAGAATAGATTTAGTAAAATAAAATAGTAATTCAAGTGACAAAAAAGGCTAAATTGTTTGAAGTGATGAACAATTTTAAATTGAACTACAATAATAAATTAGAATGATGGGTTAGGGGATCCACTCTTGATATTTCAAATATAGAGAAATCTTATTTTTTATAATATATAATTTGTTATTATTACCCAGTTAATTTACTTCAGGAGTTAATTATGTCAAAACATATAAAACCAGCCATAAAAGCGGTGATAACATTTTTCTATAACAAGCCCAGTTAGATACTCAATTATGCCAAATAAATAAAACCAGTCATAAAGACGGTAATAGAGTTTGTCAATAATTAATCAAGATTTAAATTACTCTCTCATATAATATGGGGTAAAGTATTAACTGACACCCACAAATATAAGAGAATATTAAATATTAGTCTTCAGATTACAATTCATATATTATAATATAAGTAAGATTAATTAATATTCTCATATTTAGAGTTTAACCATTTACCCCAGCAGAATGGATTTTGCTACTCATGATTTGAATAAAAACTTGTAAATTTTTTTTGAAAAAAATCAAATTATTCCACTACATTCATAAGTTCTATTTGTACACATCTCTCACCAGGACACACAAACAAAACCCGATTTGTAAAATTATACAAAGCTATCTTCACTGCATTAGAGTCTGAGATTTATTTGAAATTAAAATGAATAAACTTTATGTTTAGATCATACAGTTCTCCTTACATCATATATGCAAGGTAGTTGTCCCGAATCTTGAACGTATCACAATCCATCTCAACAGAAGAACCTCCTCGAATATCCATTACTAGGCACTATTCCCGAATGGAT